>OX244275.1:14502782-15082782 GCA_945867215.1 Epinotia demarniana
ACTTTACTTAACTCGGATACTTATCACATATCATGTCGAACTCTGTCAATAATCCAAAACCATTCACGATCCATGCAGTGACACGTATACCAATTTGCAACAGATCTCATGCAAACGTTTGGCTGCAGTAAATCAAATTTAAACTCGATTTGGCGATTCATAACGTGGGGCGAGATCTGTGAGAAATGGCTTAATTTTTAAAACGCTATTTTTCGTAACACTGTATGGGGACGCATTCTGCCACTGAATACGGGACAGGGGGAATAATTTACTGAATTTGGAGAAAGCCTTTTTACTAGTAACCTGAAAAGTTCATCGTCATATCATATCTCCCACGCGCACCTAGCTAACGTGTCAAGCTACACAGAAAAGCACTTTGAAACGAAATTGAAATGCTAAACGTATTTCAGATTGAACCCATGCCGCATACGCACAAAATGATATGAATTGACAACATTTCAAAATATGTAATAATGCCTAAATCGAAAACCATTTCGATAATTATCTTATCTGAATGTAATAAAGTGATTTCTCCATTTTTATTCTTACTCGTTTCGGAGATAATCACTAAAATCTGTAAAACGCGGTATACCCCGTGCGTGACGTCATTCCTACGACTGTTAGTGAAAGATGTGCACAGGTGCCATACAGAGACATAATAATGATGTCATATTTTACTTACGACCTTTTGGAATTCACTACTTTTAATTTTGATATTTTTGAATGAAAATAAACATTTACGGAGAAATAAAAAAACACGTATACCTTATAATTTCATTTTCTACCGAAAATAATCATAAAAAGGACCACTTAAATAAATGAAATGTTGTCAATTTCGGTTACCTGTTATCAATGCTGTCCCCAAGGCCAAACTAAACTTTTTACCATGATCCGGCGTTAACTCACACTCACTAACTCACAAACTCTGTAAAGCGAATGACAAATTTGTAAGAGCAAGTGTTATGCGAATGAAGGCAAAGGCATATTTCGGTTTATTTTTCCAGTCAAGCATCTGGATATGAATTCATCTATGCCTCATTATGTTCGTTCAAAATTAGGTTTGAATAACATACCTACGCCATAATGCTATTATATACTCGTAATGTATATAAAATACGACAAAGTGGCAATGAACATTGCATTTTTGATTATTGCCAAAAGAAATCGTGCTTAAATTGGATTCTCCATTTCGTCCTATATCGTGGGTGAAACGAGCCCATATATCATGCTGTGCTCATCACGTTTTTAATAAAAACACACCAGCCGGTTGCCGGCTTACCTAGTACGTCTACTATATTTTTACGAATGCGACAAATCTAATTACAAAATATGTATCGCTAAATATGTTTGTATGAAGTAATATTTTTGAGAATTACTTGAAATCAAATATTTCGTAGGTTAGTAACTTCTACGTAAGTGTCAATTTAACCAGACAAGGGAAAAAAAACAAAAATGAGTCCACACATACATTTTGTCGTTTTTCTCGGATGAAATCCTACTCGTAATTTTGTTCTTGTCAAATGTGGCTCAATTCAAATAATTAAATTAAAAAATGTATTGTATTTTATACTATGATTTAAAGGTTAAATACCTATGGAGTATCATCATCATCATCATATCAGCCGAAAGACGTCCACTTCTGGACATAGGCCTCCCCCAAAGAGTGCCATAATGACCGGTCTACAGAGTATAGATCTCATGTTTTACTCGTATCTCATCAAAGTTGATCATCAAGGTTGATCACTGTTCATACAGGATATGTTCGCCTCTACATATACATATATGGTACTAAGTCATCACAAGCTTAGGAACAGATATTTATAACGTGCATGCATGATTAGGTCATCCCACAAAAATCTGAAACACTCCTGAGATTAAGTATCTAGCTGTAATACGTAGGTACTCGTACTCTAGTGAATTATTTTAGCTTACTACTCGAGTAATAAACACAACCCACTGACTCGAGCAACATTATTTTATCGGTTTCCCATAAACCAGACCTTCGTCAAAGAATGCCTCCCATAAACGATTGTGTTTGGATTTGTTCATCTACACAAATTATCGTAATTATAAACCACTCGAGAGCTCTCGGGCTCTGTCCAAATAATCGTTGGGGTCCGTTACGGCTGCAATCAAAAGAATTCTATCGATGAAGTCGCGCCCCATGTCTTTGCTACCCCTGCCTTGCGAATACTATGCATTCGAAAATAAACATTAAGTCAACAATATTTGGTTTAGTTTAAATTGTTCGTTTGTGAAAGTCGAGTGTCTACCAAAGAAATCGTCGATAAACAATAGTTTATGTTAAATTAATGCTGCGATTCTTAGTTACGTCGTTCTGTCTTAACTCGACTTGTATAGAATACAGGGTGTGTTAATTTGATAAAAAATTAATTCCGTGTTATCAAACAGAAACCAGGCAATAACTTATTTTGGGATTCTACGAGAACTATTTACTATAAACAATACATTTAGAGACATTTTTTAATCTAGAGTTTTCCCCGATCTGAAGGTCTATTACACTTTGGACATGACCATAATAAATACTACTTAGTGGCTCTGGGAATTGAAAAACACGCGAGCCTTATTCAACATTTTTTTAACTTAAGAAAAACTGTTTCGACAAAAAAGGTCTATTCAGTTATTGAATCTGCTCATAAACCTTCACGAGAGCCCAGCCGGTTGAAATATGTGATCTGCCCCTCTATTCTGTAATTTGTTTTAAGCTCACCTCAAGGCTGACCCACAAATATATCTTGACACTGTGATGAAGAGTAACTAAGCGTAGGTATACAAAATAATTTTTAACCAAACTGAAACGAAGAACTTCGGTCGCTTCGCTCGCTCTTTCAATTATAATGATAATTAAACGAGCGAGCGCGACTTTCCTAATAAGGCAACTGGACTACCTATACTCCCGCTACATGCATCGAATTTGCCTGATAAGGATATGACTTATCACACACAAAAGCTCTTAGCTATTTGCCGCAGGAAACACTTCTGTTTTTCAACTTTATACGACCCACTTACGATGATTCTAAAAAAACTTTTTGTAAAAAAAATATGTACAAGCCCATATAGATCAACGAATGGCACCAAATTAATACATTCGAGTACGTACGTATTTACAGGGAAAGTTAATATAGTGGTATAGAAAAAAAGAAAAAACACTGCCAGCTTTGAGTGTTACCAGTGTGAGGTACAATGTATATTCAATACATTTATACTCAACACCTAGTAATTTATTGTTAGAAATATATGGTTTTGACGGAAAAATAGACTTAAAGAAAGGTGTTTTTGTTACTGACTTTGCCAGCCATTACTAACTAAGAGGCATGTATATTCAACTCATTTATACTCAAGAGCCAAGTGTTTTATTGACAGAAAAACTCTTTATGACGAAAACAATATTGCCGAAATGTTTGTTCATATATTAGTCTTTAAAGTTACTTACCTACTTCTCTTTTAAAGAAATTAACGATTTTTGCCTGACACATATTCGTGCCCTACTTATAAAACAGCCTCCTGTATTTCAAATAAAACAAAAAGCAACTCACTTGATAGGACCCTCGAAAAATAAAGGTATCCGGACATTACGTGGGTAATGAGTACGAGTCATGAGGCCGGGAATCGAACCGACGATTGTTTTCTACCCTCCGCCGTTTGTACGGGACAAAAGATGGTCCGATAAAAATCATGCTAGTCGAAGTTGCTTTGTTATTGCATTTCAAGGAACAATTTGCGTTAGCTTAGTAAACTACAGATTTTTTTACCACGATAGTGACAAACAAGCATTTGGCCGGCCTGATGGTATGAGACATCGTTGCCTATAAACTGTGTCACAATGACTCAAAAGGAGTAGTGAAGAAAAGAAGAAAGGAAAAGAAGAAGTGACTTGTCGGAATCTGTGCGGTACCGCACCGACTCGTCTCTGCTGCGTCCTGCTACACCATCGACGCAGCCCTATTTATCCCGGCTGCACTACACTAACGAAGGCACAGGAAGTTGTGGAGTATGTGCGCGTAAAGACCAGATTCGTACCGAGGGTCGTTAGGTTGTAATCTCACCATAGCATAGACTTCTAACAGACATTCTATCTTCGTTCACTAAGGAACAATTTTGGCCGAATGGATTGATATTTTCCAAAAATTTGGGTCAAGTTTCGGCGTCGTTTGGTTACCTGACACCACGAAATTGACACACATGGCAGCATTAGGGTGTTTTTGTAGATTTGAATAAGTTTAATATTGATATGCATATGTTTGAGGTCATTGTGATATGGGCCTTTTGTTGCCTGATTAATTTAAATAAAAAATGCTGTTTGCAAATCCAGCGTCACATAGCCAACTGTCGACCATTTGTCGATTTGTGGATTCACCATGTTCAATGCAAATGACCAATCTAATGTAAGTATCTTACTTCCTACACGGCACAAGCTCGGGAGTCTACGCAAGTCTCAACCAAGAACACAACATCCCATACCTACAGGGCAGTAGTCTGTTACTATGCGACCATGTATTAAGTGAAGGTAATTCCTAATTGGGCTGCTCCAAATATGAGTAAGATAAAATTCTGATGTGTTCTAACGTTCCGATAAAAATGTTATTATTGAAAAAAATGAAGATCGGAATACAGAAATAATAAAACACACTTGTCAAAAGGTCGACTTTGTGACTTCCTAAAATTATCCGACAGTCACCCAGCCCCTGACTTTCGCTAATGTAAAAAAACTGCACAATCAAAATATGACACGCAGGGGGTCACGCCGCGCCTTCACCCTTTTGCCCCTTCTTTGTCACATTTTTTGCAAAAAATAACGTTTTTTACCGATTTTTAGCGCGACGATGAATTTCGCACGGTTCGTTATAACGGGGTGACACAGTGATTTGAATGCGTCGCTAATTTCGGCTGCCGAACATCGTCGAACCCTTTTTGCGGCAACAAAGGCGCTTACAATGACTTATCTTACGTACGCTGTCTACCTGTCTCTATACAAATGTCACGAACCTTTCTCTTGACCTCTTGACACGTTTTTTTATGGAACATGTGAATTTGCGGAAGCCAGAGAAAGATAGTTAATCAACGGCTATTGTTGCTTCGAGAAGGGTTATCTATATCTAAGTTCAACGACGTAACTCATTCTTTCTGAGAATGCTGAGTTTCCGGTAAATTGCTATCGTGTTAATAGGAAGTAGTCTATCATTTTAAAAAAAACTGTCGTTTACTCAGCAAGGGAATTCTATTTTAAAATAATTTATCAATACCATCTTCGTTTTTTCCATATTTTTGAACTCAATTATATTAACAGTAAAAATAACTGAATGTGATCTTGATTCGCATTATATTCAAAACATTCTAATAACGTCTTCCATATTGCCGGCGTCTGCGTTATGCTCTCATGCAATTTAAGATGAAATCTCACGCTGTTTTTCTTTTCGTCCGAATGCTCTATTTAAACTTTTGACTTCGTAATGACGTACCTATTACAAGGTACATTTGTAAGACCACCTGCTGAGTCCCTTTGGTGTCCTTGGCTTGGATTAAATAATCAGACATACTTTAAACACCAAAATAAGGAAAAAGGAACCTTATTAATTTCCATTAAGGTTAACTATTATTTGCACAGTTGTTTAATAGAATGCGTAGCCACAGGGCGTGTCTGTTTTGTCAAGTTAGTCATGTGAATAATTCCTCACAAATCCTTTTAGTGATTATCATTTCTGTTGTAAAGGGGAATCGACAATAGGCTAAGTACATACATTCATATAAATACCAGAACATTAACATTACCAGTACATATGACTGATTGTAACGAAGGAATGGCTATTCTAATTTATGAGTATGATAGAACGATCGTGTTGCGACAGTTTTTAGCGTTTGAATTTGTTATCATGTCTAGTAATAATCGTTATTATCTTTAATTTCCGCCAAAACCTATATCGTGCTTATAGAGACAAATATACTTGTACTCGAGACGTACAAGACAATGAACTAGTTTTGAGAGAAAAACATCTTTAGCTGCAATTTATAAGCAGCAAAAAATTATGTTTCGCAAGTATTTTACACATATTCTTGATTAGTTATCGCATCTGAAGTTATTTTGTTGTTCTCCCAAAGTACCTACTAATGATACAATTACAAGCATCGCATGAAAAATGACGTTTCTTTGTGTAGAGCCCTCTACGGCCAGCCTATGCGCTACGGCGTAGGCCGCGTCCTCGTAGACACAGATCGATTTGCGGTTACAAGTGACAAAGTTTTTCAAGATGGCGTCCTGGGGGGTCTTGGGAGGGGGATGCTCATATTTTTTACTGTCGGGGTGAGCACTGAAGCCGATCGCAACACCGCTCTCCACTCTCTCGGCCTCTTAAAAGCCGACGATGTGTGTCTGTGTTCGTTTCGGATGTGTACTTAATAGCGTCCTATGTGTGGAGCTCGGCAGCATCTTTACATGGGCTGAGAAGCTTGCAGTTTGCTGCACATTACAAAATTTATAATTATATGCTCAAAGTGCGTCGTTGTTTAGGACGAACCTTAAAAATGGCTTATCGAGCGCCTGTTCTATGATCATAAGGAGTTACTTTGCAATGTTTTTAAATAATTATTAGGTACTAGGGTTTATGTATACATTATAATATGTGAACACAAATATGTTTAAAAAAATATGTATAAATATGATAATGATTACATGTAGCATACAAGGATTCAAGGAAGAGTTATTTGTTTTAGGCTGTACTAATTTTGACTGTTATTATATCACTGCTTGTGATATCAACTGTTACTTAATACTATTGTATACATTAGGATATTTCTTTGACAAATAAGACGTTTATTTCATATTTTAACTTACAGGTTGTGTTAACTTTTGCTGCTGAATGTATAACTTGAGATATCAACTAATACTTTTGAAATACCATGCTGAGATATTTTTTATGAAAATTAAGATGTCAACATTCAATTCGATTCAAAGTGCTAGCAAATTGGGTGCAGTGCCAGCAATTTCGTTTGCCAAGATAGCGGGTTTGTAATACTGAAAGTGCGAACTTATAGGTGTTGAATTATATGCCATATTCCACTAAGAAAGTACATACAGCTCAATGGGACGCTCGTCCAATGGGACGACGCTAATGAAAAACTGGCATTCACTCCAATTTAATGACGTATCCTACTTCGTCCGAGGACACGGATGCCTAGATGTGAAAATTCAGTATCAAAAACAGTTGCGCACGGAAATCACATCCACCTAGCGTTTTTTCCCGGTAGTGCCCTAAAACGAGCCCGGGGTCCGCTTTGGCACAAAATCTAAAGATTTGGAGTAGGCACTGTTTTTACGACAGCGACTGCCATCTGACCTTCCATCCCAGAGGAAATACTAGACCTTATTGGGATTAGATGTGTTTTTTTACGACCATTTCCTTGACCATCCACTGTTAAATATCAAATGATAATTCGTACAGAGGTTTTTTGGAAAAACCCATCGTGTGAGCCTGGTTCTATCCCACGACCCCCAGATGGGTACTCACGATAACGTTCTAAACGCGCGTTAGGCAGATCCAACTGTCGCTTTTCCATATAAAAATTGACATTTAAGGTCATAGCTCACTAGAGCCACCCGTCACCGCCTCGCCTCGTAAATGTACTAACTACGGAGTTGATACGGAGTTGATGTAGTGAGCGCATGCCCGTACAAATCCATATAAAGAATACCTAACCGCTCGAGGCGAGGCGGTGAGGAGTGGGCGACGGGTGGCTCTAGTGAGCTACGACCTTTAGATCTACCTAACGTACGTTACGTGATTGACTTGCAGATTGAAAATCGCGCGCCTTACCGCTCGGCTATAGTGGCTTCGCAGTTGCCTTCAGTTCCCCCTGTGGAAATCTGTCTCAGCAATCAGCCCTTCATTACGGACAGTCATAACTTATGCACCAGTTAATAACATTTGCGCGTGTCAACACGGTAGATAAACGCTTGTCTCGGATAATGCAGCGCCGCGCCGGCGCCTGCGGCCGCGGGCTGTGTGCGTAGGAGAGGGCCGCTACTGGCTTTTCTGTTTGACTTGGTGGCACGGAACTTGGAAAGTTTCAGCTCAGTTGTATTGTATTTATTTATAGGAAGGTTAGTTTATGAATACCGTCCGTAAAATATATTTTAGTTAAAAATTCATGAACATAGGTTGGTTTCTGCAACTTTGACATTTAAGTTTGTGAGAAAGAGACAAAATACATTGGAGTTTATAGAGGTTTGTTAAGTTTTATGAATAAACGGGTAAGTGTTTAGATGAACTTGACTTATTATCACCTGTTGTGTTCTCTTTCTGTATATATAATTTTGCTTACGTTGATCCAGTAAATAAAAAACAACTGTTGTTAAATTTTACGCATAGGTACAAATATAATTACGTTTAGTAAAGTCATGCTACATGTATTATACATTTAAAACAACCCAGACACAACAATCATACATATTTCTCTAAGAACCATGTCGACGGACAAGAAATTCGATTAAAAAAAGCCGCACTCAAATCGGTTCCTCCATTTGGGAGCTACAATGCTGCAGACAGACACACGTTTAATAATGTTAAACTTATAACAATTCTTTTTATGCCGGGGTTAAAAACACGAGGTACGAAAAACAAGAAACTACGCAAAGTAGAACCGCAAATCAAATTTCATATTAATGTCCTCTATTCACTGCTAAAACTCCGTTCCTAAAATTCTTTTAACAATTATGTGTTGAAAAATGGAATACCTCGTTTGAAAGCTCAGCTACTATTCGCTTTTTGGCGTCTGCCTTGTGTACACAGTCCGGAGTAGCGCACAAATTAATTTCAAATGGCCCGCGGGCCTGCCGCAGACACGTGCAATATGGTTATTGATAATGTAACTAGATCAGAAATAGCCCCTGGCTCCCGAATACCACATGGGAAAAGAGTTGGATAATTAAACTTTAAATGTATGAGGAGATTATCAGATAGGTATTACAATGCGGTTGTGAATAATGTTAATCTTTGAGATCGCTTGTATATTTCTCGAGTATTTAGAAGCAAAGCCAATATTACGAGTGCAGATACATCCATTTTAACCAAACGCGAATAAAAAACGTCAAACTTAGTAAACTGAATAATTTGATAATCAACACTTTTAGAATTTATTTACGAAGAAAGTAGAGTTGAAATTTATATTGTAAATTAATTAGTAAGTTACAACATGAGCTACATAACCAATTTTAATAAAATAATAACAGAGCCAACATAGCAGCAGACGCATATCAGATCTTTCCCCATCACGCCAATGGCAAAGGGGGTTTAGAACAAAAAGAACAAAAGCACGAAACAATGGTCGGATACGCACAGTTTAATGTGAGAGTTTTGTACCCATTATACTCGTATATTATCGACCCAATACTTATTAAAACTCGTATATAACAGAAATATGAGATTGCAAGAGCAACCTTACTTGTACTAAATAAAGTAGATATTTCGAAATAATTCAATACACGGTCAAATTTTGTGAAAGTATACAAAAAATATGAGAAGAGCGGACTCGTAGGGATGAAATCGTTGTACCTGATTGAATCGTTTATGTTTTTCATCCTCGCTTTATATTAGTTTAGTTTTGTACTCTTCTGAGTGTTCCAGGCAGATGCATAGTTTTTGGCTAAGAACTGTGTAACGAGGTAATTATCATTATTTAAGAGATGTTTCAGGCGTGATGATTCATTAGTCATCACCCCTAAAACACATCTTATAAATAATAAAATAAGGGACTCTGGGCAATTTTTGTGTGTACTATAATCTTGACGTTGTTAATTATTCAAATATATGTTGTTAACTTGCCTAAACCATTGTTTGACAAACAAATGTGACATGTTTACATTATTTTCTGTGAATTGTCATAATATTTTGACATTTAATTCTAATCTTTCTCAACGTGTATTTTCTGTGTACTTTCTATGATTACAAACACAATCGTTGTATTGTTTATGAATAAATGAAATTAAATTAAATGATCAATGGCCGCTGACTCTGGCCATTTACCGACTAACGTTTTACAATTTTTATTTTGTTAAAAAAAGTTGTAGAACTAATTAGGTTACGTTAGGTTTGTCTCATAACTATCCTGAAAATGTACTGTTTCTAAAACAAAAGGTTTGCGATGAAATCAAAATTTTGCGAAACATTCTATTTATCGATCAAACGATTGTCGGTAAAACACGGGTAACCGTAATGGCCTTATTCGTAAATGTTCCACAAACCTATATTAGTTAAAACGCCTTTCGTTCGTGTTTATCTGCCACTTTGACATTTATGTTCGAATGAAACACAACACATTTTATATATAACAGGCTTTTCAATAAGGGGGTAATTATATGGCGAAAACGAAATCTACATCTTATTTCAGATCAAATTCTGAATTTTCACGGTGTGCGTCTCTCAGCCGAGCCGGCATCAGCAGCCTATCGAGGATATCTAAATATGCGGATCCTATTAAATCTGAAATAGCTATCCAATCAGTGCGCTCACGCTTCGCCGCTTTTATGCGCCGTTACAGCGTAATGTCCCCGTCCGTGCTCATACTTGGGCATAAACTTAACCATGCACCTATGTAATGAGCATTTTGCTACTTATTTTATATTAATACGTCCTGCACGTATTTAACTTTTGCTTGTGTTTTTATGAGTGGAAATTAAAACGAATAACATAGAAAAATTTCTAAAGATATGAACAGTTGTTTGATATTTCTGTATAAATTGTAGCAAACTACCGTTGTTTGTTGTAATCGGAAATGATTCGGTTTCAAAACGTGCCCATCGTAAACTAATATACGTAATGTAATAAACAAAGCTTGACAAAAGTGCCTAAGCTTGACATTAAACGATTCGGCTCCTACTAAACATGATTATATTATGTTTGTACTTTACTATAATTACTTGCGTAATCATTACAAACCAAAGTTATTCCAACTCGGATTCCACTCCACAGGCAGAAGTTTCCCAAAGTTGGACGAGGTCAGGAGTCACGTTTACACAAACATGATGGCACACCCTCGACGAAAACACGTCTCTAACTCCACCTATAAATAAGTCTATTGTGCTGGATGTAGCCCGCCAGTTATCCACGCGGTATTATTACATAACATTCAAAAGAGCCTCGGTAATTTTCCGCGGCTTCGCATCCCTAGATCCCTCCTCTAGGGCTGTCAAAACTCCCCCACGATTGATAAAATAGCTCCGCTGCACAAACCGCCGAAACGGCAGAAAACTCACAAAAGGCAGAAAGTCCTCGACGACTCTCAGCCTAAACGCTTTAACTATGTCCCAACCCCATACTTCAGGATTGCTCACTCCACTTGTCTCCAAAAACCCGTAAATATTTCATAGGATTCTAAGCCTAATAACAGGGGAGCAAGAGTTAGCTTGCCGTGGGGCACCCGAGATAATGATGGCACTTCATCCGATGGTTTTGGTATTGCTTCTAATTGGTGGTGGTCCTCATGTAAAACTGTTGCACGCGCCACCCCTATATTCCAACATAAGTAGGTACATGCAGAATAGGTACCTATTGTATATCTACTGAATATTCGTATTATAGAGCCCACGCTTGTGTTTGATTCTAAATGTGCATTGTAACTAACCAAATACTTGCTAGAATGGATTCAACTGTAACATACATCCTTTGTTTCAAAGAGGCAATAGCAACTATATAGGGCGCCTTTATGAAAGCGTATAATATTATGCATTGCCTCATTATTAAGTGCACACCGTGTAACATCAAACTAGTTCAAGCAATTCGCTTGAATTAACTGCTCACTGGGAATATCCTCTAGTGAAACTCGATACAGTAAACATAATCATTTTGCTGCTACTTCTTATATATAAAATTTTAAAAGTACAAACAATAGGTCGTTTAAGTAAATTTACTCATTAGGTTCGCCTATCGACTGCTTACTTTTTACAGTACAATTGCAGAATTATAAAAATAACCTTGCCATGTACGAGATAGAATTCAAGTTCGTATGCATCTAAAAGAGAAGCAGTGTCAAGAAACTGAATGAGTATATTGCGAGTATGGTCATAAATGTGAGACAAGCAGAGGTTTTAATTAGGGACCGCGTCGAATGCGGTTACGGCGCGCGTCACAGAGTCGACGGCGACGGAGAGGAATGGGGAGGCGCATATTCTGAAGTTAGTCTCAGTCAACTGCAAAAATACGTATCGATTTAATCCTCGTCAACCTAAATAAATATGGTACCTACAGACATTCATGGCCCGTCGCTACTGTACTAACCAACTGAGCTATCGGAATAATCTGGTTCGGGCACCATATCCCTCAATCAGTTCCTTCAATCCAATCCGGCTCGGAGCATTAAATTTTTCAATTTTTCCTATCATTTAAAAATTTATAATTTTCTTTAGCGTTACTGCTTAAAAAAACAAATATTAATGGTACCTACAGGTTATGGTTTTTCTGGTTATAAACAATAAATTTTCATTCATGATATTTTAATTTATTTTTAAATAATTCAATCCGTACAATATTAAGGAGGCCTATTGAGGAGCATATTAAAATATCATATCAACATGATATGCTTGATCTTGAGATAAGATGTATTCATTCGAAAACTAGTATGATAAGGATGACATTACTCTTGAACAATATGGCGTTCGGTCTAGGTCAACGAGGCATTTCAAACGACCAAATACCGCAGTTTAACCTATTTTTTTATACCACATCATGGCTTTGAGGCAGTTGATGCTCCATTATACAACTTGCCTAACTGAAGCCTAAAGCAGCGACATATTCTGATCGCAACAAAATACTGCAGTATTTTTTTTATCGCTTCTTTATATGAGGCCTGTAATGAGAGCAAAAAATTTCATGTATGATTCCATATAATATCCGCCGTTTATTCTATATCGGTCTGTGTTCCAAAATCTTGAATTCGGAAAAACAACACGCTATCGTAGCAATGTAACTCATTAAATATCTTGGTAGAACACTGAGCACTTATGTCATAGTGATCAATATGTCTTTGTTTTCCATACATTTTTGGAGTATTTTATTACACTTTGAATTTTTTTTTCTATTTAAAATGTAAATGAATGCTGATAGTATTTCAGTTGAGTAAAATAAGCCAGGCATGTTGCTTTAAAAACATTTTTTTTATTTTTATTTGGTAAACCCCTTGGAAGTGATTGCTAATTGGCTTAATAATCCATCGTAAAATTTTTGCTCCTTTTACAGGCCACACCCTGAATACAAAGCAGAGCTTCGTTTCCCAATTTGATATCAATGTCATTAGCGCATTCGGGTCCATTGTGCGAATAACATTGACATAAGTAATGTAACTCTCTAACTTTCAGAGCGACCTCCAGTT
This sequence comes from Epinotia demarniana, assembly GCA_945867215.1. Classification (NCBI taxonomy): domain Eukaryota; kingdom Metazoa; phylum Arthropoda; class Insecta; order Lepidoptera; family Tortricidae; genus Epinotia; species Epinotia demarniana. Next base: position 14,516,160 of record OX244275.1, read on the forward strand.
GGCGCTTCGTACGACGGCCATGTCTAACCGCAGCCTAAGGAGGAGCCAGTTAACTGGCGATCTTGCCTCGCAGAACATCCCACCCACTACCCAACTACGCAGTTTAAATATTTTAGATAAATATGTTGAAGTCGCGGCTTTAAGGCTACACTTCGTTACGCAGCCTGTCTAACCTGCAGCCTAAAAGAAGAGGCAGATTACCGGGATCGCAACAATATACTGCAGTCTATTACTTCGTCACAGCTTCGAAGCAGAAGGTCAGTGAGAGTTTCGTTTCGTTTCGCATCCTAATGTGATTCGCGCATTCGTCTACGGGTGCGGCGTACTAACGCGACTGAACTATTAAGCGAACGATTTACATCAAGTTGGAACCTCTGAAAATGAAGTTGGAACTTCCAGTTGGCGCTCCGTACAGCCTGTCTAACCGCGGCCTAAAGGACGAGCCAGTTTACCGGCGATCGTGCCTCGCGACGCATTCCAGCCGCGACCCAACACCGCAGTTTACGAGCCGCATTAATGACAAACGGTAACGACCGGGAAGAGAATCGATTCGGGAACGATTTTACTATCGCCTCGCCATAACAGATGGAATGTTTGCTTTGGCGATTGGGATCATTTTCGCGGCTGCTTTGGGTGTATCGATGGTGTTATACAGAATGTAATGCAAGGAAAGACCGGTGTTTAAAAAAAAAAGCATTAATTCTGCTAATAGGCCGCAAGTAGCATTGTACAAGTCAAAAAGCAAATTACAATTAAATAAAAATGTTACATTGATAATAAATTCATGACTACCGAGTACAAAGTAAAATGAACCTGTTCAAGTATATAAGTAATAAATAATTAAATAGTGAAGGAATTTACTAAGGCATGCCCTGAGAGCTCATGAGCGAGGGTCTGACTATGTAGTTATGAATTGATATATATGAATATTAGTATATTTTAATGTACTAAAACGTATCTGTAGTATCATTTCGAATATATATCCCATTTGAACGACTAAACATTAGCCGTTATGACCTTTCGTTGTGCTACACAATGTATGTCTAGTGAGAAATGCGGATGACATTTTTAAACAAACAGAACGTACAGAAGATCCTCTGTCTAACGAAACCGTTGCAGGCACGTGCTCTGTAATCTAGGTAGGGTTGTCTCGTTTCTGCGTCAACACAGTCACCTAGCTTAACGTGTTTACTATGTGTCACTGAACGATCGTTTCAATGTCCAGTGATGTCAGCTGCGTTCGGGCGCATTAACACCCCGGAGGTGTGTGTGCCGTGATGCGGGCGGTATTAATTTCGAATCGCGGGTGACTGAGTGCGAGCACTGTTTCTTTTAAAGTAATCTGATAACTTAAGGAGGATACTTCGTAGGGTGTATTTACCTAATAACTTGTCTATTTTCGGCATAGTAATCAATTGCTAAGTAACAATTAGTTATAATTAAAAAATATATCGCAATAATACTCAAAAGAATTACATATATATGGCTAATTAGTGACGCAAACTCGCTTACCATCACAAATCCAAGGCTCTGAGATATGTATGACGAGCATGTATTGATCGGGACATAAAAAGCATATACTGATAAGATTAAATAGTGCAGAACAATCGCAAGAACCTTGATCGTACGTAATTTTATGTAGATTCAAGTAGACAACTTACGTACCTAATCGCTGTCTTCTTGGTGTTTATGTTTTGGAATAGGAATTAATGTAAATTTAGCTAAGGCCTCCACACACCGAACGCGGATCGTACGCGGGTCAGGTCGGGCGTAATCTCTATCACTTTCGCACATAGCACGGCGTCCCTATCGCACAGTATCGCGGGCCCGCGCAACTGTGTGAGAGAGATATGAAATGCGTTGGTAAGTGAGAGAGATATACCGACCCGCGCCGCGCACGACCCGCCTTCGGTGTGTGGAGGCCTTTAGAGCCCGACTCCAGAAGGAAATAAATATCCATTGCCACGGCTTTTCTACAAGAACCTTCTTATAGGGAAATGTTTTATGATTTGCATACATTTCTGCACTTCGATGCAGAGATTTTTTTAATAATCAATAAAAATATTGACTTGTGTGCCATGATATTTGTAACAGGGTATCTAACTATAGATGCACTTACAGCAACGTTAATTGTTTGGTAGTTATAAACTGGCTATCAGAAGATTAAGTATCTGGGATGATTATACTCGTACAACGAGTCAAGCTATCTGATTAGATATCATAGGTTCGGCTTTGGCTGGTATTGGTGGTGGTTTGGTTTGGTAGTGACAACTTAAAAATAATAACAAGTTATGAAGATATCACATCAGATGATCATTATTTGATGTTGTGCTGTGGATTTCACAAGTACCTAATAATTATTTTTGTCCTAACATTTGCTGCCTGTTCACAACGTCCATGTAAAGTCGAGCTCATAAGTAGTTGAACCTTAGTACCTTGTCACTATCACCCGTTTGACTCTTGCGGTTGGCGGTTTTAACATGACGTTAAAATGACACGATATACAAAGATGTTCGGCCCCTCGCTGACCGTATATTGTTGCAAATACTAAAGAAATAATTACGTAGGTACCTACATCATTCGCCAGGTATATCATTAGACTAATCGGACTTAATTCGAGGTAACTTAATGTCAAGGGCTGTAAAATAAGGTTGGAATAAAATTCTTTGGACGCCTTGCCTCGGTACATAAGTTTGACTCAACACCATCACGAGTTAGTAGGAATCTAGAGTTAGTAGGACTCTAGTAGGAAACTAGAACATAAACGAAACTTCTAAACCTTTTCGACGCCACCGGCTTATATATCCGCACCGCAGGTTCAACGCCGACGACTGATATATGCGTCAAGGCGCCCAGCGCGATAGCAACCTTCTTGCATTGACATAAGGTTTAACTTCGCACTAAATGTCTTGTTGACTTGACGTTTGGTTGACAACTTTACTCTTTGACTGAGCGTTGAAAAGTCGTTTAATATTTAGTTATGACATGCTTATTAAGAACTTACTGTATTACTTAATGGCCATTAAAAATACTCACTTATTTAAGTATTTTTAATATGTCAACATACTTGTAAGCCTTCAATTAAAGCATGTAAATGAATTCAATGTCGAGTTAGTTACAACGTCAATATTCACGCGTATAATTTTGATTGTTAGTACAATCCTCGCCTCCGTACCTAATAAACAACTATACGCAACTATTTAAGATGCAAACGCGAGCATAGCCCTTTCTTGGCTTCCCAGCCTTTTATCCCACCTGAGGTTCCACATTTTCCATTGACACACTTCCTTAAATCACACTGGCAATAGAAAAAGTAATGCACTAACCTCCAATTTCAGAGCGCTGGTGTCATGCGCCTTAAACCCAGGTGATATTTTAAGAGACACTATACAAATCATTACCTAACAGTCCACTCCACCGCGAACGGCGATTCACTTGATAATAGTTGTCGCTGAACAAATAACGTCTTCATCGTGGCTTTTTGATAAAACGATGATAAGACAAACGTCGAATTTACTGATATCTTGGATCATCGTAGACGGATGGTAGATACGTGACATGATATTATTGTAACTGTATTCATAGGCGATCAATGAGGCCTTACCTGTTTTTTCATCATTATTTGCTAGGAAATCCCCTTCACCTTCAGCACCTGCAATAATAAAATTATGTTAATATGATGAACGAAATGGATTTAAACTGCTTTGTATTTTCATTAAAAAAAAAACTGATATACCTAAACAAAAAACACCGTGCGTTATTTTATTTAAATCTCAAATGGGAAAAACAAAACATTGCATGCTTAAATTATAAATGAAATGTCAGTTAATTTTGCATGCCACATAGGCTCATAAAAGTCATAAATTAAATCACACATTCCTTGGACATAATTCTATTTTTACTTTGGAACATTGTTTTGTCTGGTGAGAAAGAAATAATTAATAACGAAATACTAACGGATTGTTGGATTGTAACGTTTTATTACATATCTAATATTTTTTTTTAAGTAGCGAATCTAAGTTGGCCATTCGGATGCTAACATGAAGGCTGGGCTTGCCTCTTCAATGATCTTCAAAGAAATAACTTATGTCTAATTATGCCTGTTTTGTCCGTGTATTTTACTTTATTTGTTTTTATGTTTTCAGGGATTCTTAGCATTTCAACTTATTCATAGACAACTAGCGTATACTTAATTACCAGACATTGACCATTTGTAGCATTTTAATAGAATCGTAGTGATTTTAATGGAATCGTTTTCGATAACTTATACCCCAGGAAAATTACGTTTTTTTCAAACACTAATTTATAACAGCGTTTTTTTTTGTTTGTTTAATTTTCAAAGATGCCTTATCCAAGAATCCACCAAAATATCCATCAGGAAGTAAATATATAAAAATAAATGAGACATCCATTATGTTTTTTGTGTGATTTATTTATTATTCTTGAAGAGCTCCTGTAAATTAACCAAAACAAAAATTTAAATATCTATTAATATTTTCCCTCTTTTTCCAAGAATTGGTTAAATAACGATTTTTTGATGAATAGGTAATATTTTGGTGGATTTTGAGTCTACGTAATTACTAAAATGATAATAATATATATCAGTTACACACAAAAAAGCTGCTGTTATGAATTATTTCCAAATTTGAATGTTTTTCCATACTAATGAAAATAAAGTGCTTGGGCTATTATGACGAAGTAGTTATTTTTGTTTTTATGCTACAAAATGTTTTGTGTCTAATTATTACGAATATCTGGCTATCCAGCTATGACTAGACAACTACTGCCTATGCAATGGCACCACATTTTCTGATAAGATTGTAATTTCTTGATACACTAGTGTTTGGTATCTATACGTAATACGTTCGTATCTCTTTAACAAATCGAAACGCAAAAAAATATCAGCAATAAGTTATTTTTCAGTCCGGGTGTTTATCGTAATTGTTTTTCGTTAGATAAGATAATCCCAATAATACTTACGACATAACGGCGTTATGAATTATGATTTCGTTAATAATTGCTATTTGATTCTGCGTCCGTGGTCTCTGTAAAATATGTAGTGCTATAGTTTCTTTATTGGACGTGCGACGACGAGGCGTCGTGCGTTAACTGCCTAATTAAATACAACGTTATGCACGTCTGTGTGTCAGGCGATGAGCTGGCACTGACAAGCACTGGCCACCCCTTCGTATTACCAACTAATCGGGCACAATTGCGTTAACTTATCCAACCTGAATGTAATTACTGACACCGTTCAATGAGCTTGGCTTGGCTTCGTAGGGCCTGCATTTCACTTCCTACCCAATTATTAGTAACTAAAAGCTTAATTTTAAGTTAAAAAAAAAACATTTATTTCAGAAAACGTGTTCCATAATTTTGTTAGTAACAAATGCCTTAAAATCTATGTTAGACACACAAAGTAAATAAAAATTTAATAATACACACAATAGAAGTAACCAGGCTCCTCTCGCGCCTCGGGCAAAAAAAAATGTTTTTTCCTAAAACTATAGACAGCTTTCGTTTTCCAGGTTTGTATGATCCCTGTACCGGTTACCTAAAATACGATCTCAATTTTCGTCATGTTTGTTCAAAACAGTCGGTCGTTAGTATTAGCTTATTACAGATGTTCAATAGCGGTATTGAGGCGTGGCGCTGGTAGATAAGTAGATTATTGACAGTGCCGTAATGACGGACATAAATTTGTTCGGCAAACACCGTTACAGGGGCTTAGCTTCTGTGCCAACAAGGGCACACTGACACCGTTTGAGGGTTACTTTATTACAGAAAAATATGCCGTTTGCATTAAGCTCTATTACAGTTTTTCTAATTCTATGATTAAAATTATTATAAACATATAATTTTTGTTTGATCCAAAATATTTATTGCAAACATAAAAATTACTGAATAGGTAAAGCTAAAATGAAAATTAAATATTTAAAACTTAACAAAACTACAAAATAACTTAAATAATCTAAAAGCTCCCCCCGCATCCCCCAGAAGCAAAGGTGCCCATCACGCTCGCGGCATTACCTCGTTGAACCGCGATGGACCACCTAACGCTAGTCATTAAAAATCGCCGCCCGAATAACCTTAAAAATGTCATCGGCTCGGCACATCAACACCCCGACGTTTCCACGGCTAGTGGGACAAACAAATAGTTGGTGAGTGACGAGTACCTACTTTATTCTTACTTCTTTCTCAATCTGCCAACTCGGCCGCTCCTCCTGCGATCCGCACAGTCCAACTAATGTGCGAAGCAGCAAAAGTACTGATGCGCGTGGCGTGCCAGAGCAAGCACTTGCCTTTCTCCCAGGGCACAAGGGTCAGACGCATCCGACCGGCTTATGGTATGGTATTGATAGCATGGTGACGCGGAAACCTCCCCGCACATCGGCAACAACTCAACGCGTGGCCATTACTCTGCATATCGTGGCCCCACAGATGCATGGGGGTCGCTAATATCGCAGCCAAGGCGAAGAGCGGCAGCCAGCATCGAGTGGTCGTCAAGCAGGGTACTCAAATGAGGAGAGGGAAGCGCATGAAGCCATTATTTTTAATTAAATAATATAACCCGACACAACCGATATAGCTAAGAACCATCTCGACACTTTCGATTCAAAAACCCGCAATCACATCTGTTCAACAGTTTGGGAGTTACAACTCAACAAACAGACGATCCATTCCGATCCGGAGCGGAGGTGATGCTCTAAGGGCGAATTTGCCCTAACAAGAATAAGGTGAATAAACAAATAAATTAATTAAATATTAGTGGACAATCTTACACAAATCAAACTAGTCCCGTGCATACTAAGCTCAATCAGACTTGTGTTATAGGTACTAGACGACAATATATTTAATACATAAAAATACTTAAATACATAAAAACATTCAAGATTCAGAAACAAATATTCATGCTTCAGCACACAAAAATTTGCTCTTACCGGGACTCGAACCCAGGACCTAACAGGTAGCGTTACTACCCACTAGGTTAACCGATAGTCACTTAATCTTAATGTTGATTAATAATGAATACTTAACTTAATCTTAATAGTAGTAGAATAATCCATGTTAATTGACACTCACTGTCGATAAAAATTAAAATCTAGTATCGCCTGCGGGGCGCTACTTCGTGAATTGATTGAATGATCTGATGTTATTTTTCTAAGTTCCAAATTTTGAATAAATAGATGAATCTATAAGATTGGCTAAGTTCCCTGACCCGCTATAAAGCTGGTAGTCAGCCAAGCTGCAGCGGCGCGTGCGCAGACACAATGCAGCGGAAGACGCCGCCCCTTCAGCGGCAGATGGCTGTCTTGAACTGGTTCTAAATAACATTGACCTGGGGGTCGATATGAATATTCAATCTAATGCTTTGTGCGGTGATATTAATTTGGTCCGTGAAAAAAGTTGGCGATTTCAAACCAGTGGGTAAAATATTAAATAAAATTTTATCAAAGAGGCAGCGCAATGGCACTCGAATAGCCGCATCAATCTAAATATTATTCTGAAGTGTACCTAGGTAAAAACATCGCCCAGAACGGAAATGCTAGTTTAATTTTAAATTCATTGGATTATGTTATGGCCCATAGTTTCCTCATTTGACTGTGGTCAACCACTTGTATCATCATCATCAGCCAAAAGACGTCCACGGCTCGACATAGGCCTCCCCCAAAAAGTGCCACAATGACCGGTCCTGGGCCACTCGCATCCAGCGGACTGCCGCGACTTGTATCATAATCTATATTAAAACCTCTGATACTCACCCTTGTAGCATTAACTTCCGCCTATCATAGAATGGCCGCGGCACGCGCTCACATGCACACTTCTATGAACACATAGAAAGACTACACAGATACACCGATAAACACACATAAAGATAAGAACACGCGCCAAATTGAGTGCCATAATGAATGAGCCCTAAAATAAACGCTCGCACAAAGCGCACATCTTGTATTACACAGTTTTGTAAGGAGAGGAAGTAGGAGGCAGCTGACTGACTTCGTTTTCTTCGTAATGATGGTTTGTAGTGCATTGCTTTTGTGCCGGTGTCCTGTCGCGTGCCTACTGTACTATTGAAACTTAGTAGGTGGAAAGGTGTTCGCCCGTAACTGTACCGTTGTAGTCTCAAGATGTTTTGGTGGTTGCGTATTGCCAGTATTGCGCCCACCCATTATTCTTGTACGTTATTATTGCAGATTGCGGCAGTAACTAACGTTGCTGAACATTTTTTGGCTCTAAACCAATTAAAGTAGATCACATATCTGGTCGAAGCGTCATATAAAAGGCCCACTACAAAACAATAATAATAACAATTTTTCACATTTATTTTTACCTCGGTGAAGACTTAATGCATATGTTATGCTTTTAAGTGATAAGATCGCCTGTTGTATACACCATTGTTTATATTATTTTGTTTGCTTTAGTGAAGGTACTATTTCTGGTACTGTATTTGTATTGTATACTAACTTTGATATAGTTCATTGTAATATGATTGATAATGTACTCATACTATTTAGAGTCTATAGATATACATTTTGACTTGTATAAGTGCCCTCGTGGCCTATTAACTGAATAAATATATTGATCTTTGTATTAGTAATACGAGTAAAAAGGTAGTACTATTCCTATTAAACAAATATTGAGATAGAAAATCATCAAGATATTTGTGAGTAAAAATATGTCATGCATATAATCATGCTTAATAATGTTCAAGCTTAGAAATAAATGACTTAACATCCGCAATATCGTTATAATATCAGCACAGCGCTACTGTTGGCTTATCAAACCAGTTGTATTCTATTACACAATACGAAAGCACAACACGGACCCACAGTAGATGAGTGTATCGTATCGGGCGTATTGTCCATTGTGTCGACGCGCTGCCCATTGTTCCTTGTGTGCCCGCCATCGATTGCCTTACGTGTGTGTTATGACTTCTAGTAGTGACAGCCGAGAATAGAAACGCAGCGTTATGGTTTATATCTATTTCTTTATGACTGACGAGACCTGGCCGTTGATAGATTAGGAGATAATATTAAGTTTATACCAGTATACCTACCTACTACAACTATTACGTCGTCAACTTGTCGAAAGTGCGACCGTGTTTGTCAGAAAGATCGGGTGTACAAGTCGATGAAAAGCGCACGATAAAGGGAAGCAGTAACTCTTTCTACTCTAACCATATTTAAAAAGTTATTCACTAGTCCAGGGGTCGGCAAACCACGGCTCGCGAGCCGCATGCGGCTCTTTGAAAGGTTTGTTGCGGCTCTTTAGGTTCCCCAAAAAAAACGTTTTTTTAATGAAAAACAGAAAAATAAATCGTAAATAGCGCGAGGCAAATATAATTATTTTTATCGAACCCAAACACAGCATAACCACTTTGCAGACTCACCCGAAATTATTATTTTCCCTAAAATTTGGTACTGTGACTCTTTGAGCTTCCGAAAAATGTGAGATCTGGCTCTTTGTCTAAACAATTTGCCGACGCCTGCACTAATCTAACGCAATATTTATTTACCTTTCTGTCCGATATTTCTACGCCCGTCTCACAGGTCATATTCCTGGATAACATTTCAGCAAATAATACATTTCGTAATAATCGTGACGTTTGAGGTAAACCTATTTAGAAGACTCACAGAGTGGGGTCAATACGACGATCCAGCATTAACGGAACGTATGATAAATTCTCATATAAAAAACATGGTCTATAATTACTACTTTTAATTAATGTATGTAGTAGATAAGGACCCAGAACTCAGTGTCACCAGGCATAAGAACAAACACGACAGCTTTGTAGTAATCAGTTATAAGTTCTAGCCGAAGAAACAAAGAAACGTAAAGCTTAATAACTTTTTCTACAAAACAATAATTATGATTTCGGTACCCACAAATACCTACGAGTAATATTTAAGGAAACCTGAATAAAAATAAACACTAAACCCATTCAAATGACAAATCCGCCCCACGACATGATTTAGAGTTGATCAAATAAGTAAACTCCCCAGCCGTAATATGCTTCCAGATATAAATTGTCATCATGTAATTGTGGGAGGCGGTTACCAACTTATCAATGTCGGTGGCGAAAATGAGAACCAAGCGACACTTCTATTCTAAAAGAGCCTATGATTCTTCATCTCTCCTTATCCCTATACTCCCTGCGTGAATCAGCTAGATATTGTGGTCTACAACATTTTGTTCCCTAGTGGCGTCTCATTCAGGGTTCAACTATGTTGGTAGCGGTATAATAACAGCGTTTGCTGTCAGCAAAGCAAATCCAGGGCGGTACGGCGCGAATCACCCCGTGCCCGTGAAGCGAAATCCGCGTTTCGTCGCCAAATTACATGATTTATTGTCATCGCAGATCAAGCGGTAATTCTGTAGCATATTGCGCACACGGGGAGAATACTGGCATGGCGTTTTGGAGTTTCTAGATTAAGTTTGACCATAAAAATGAATTCCTAGATTATTTTATCATCATCATCATATCAGCCGAAAGACGTCCACTGCTGAACATAGGCCTCCCCCAAAGAGTGCCAAAGTGACCGGTCCTAGATTGTATATTTTATTTTATTAATGTAAATATGAAACAAACGGTCATACAAAAAGCATTGTTATTTTTTTTTCTTTTAACTCTAGACCTATACTTTCGATTATTCAGACAAGTAGATTAGTCCATATCGTCATCATTTTCAGCCTGTAATCGCCTTCTTCTAAACTTCTACTTCTAAACGTTGTTAGTCCTTTAGTCCTTATAAATTAATTTCGCCATGCCATTTATGGTCTAAGCTAAATTGATAAAGAACAAAAATCAGACTGTTAATAATATCAATTCAAAGACTGAAAAAAATGCGCTCATACGCATATCAGCCTCATCAGCATTTACACAATGAAAAAAATATTTGTACAGTAGGTATACTACCGAGGCTTATTTGGTCATAAAGGAATGAGGATTTTACATTTAAGTATGTATCTATTCTTTAACACACCGTTAAACGTGGAAATTAATGTTATGATAAGATTAAGAATATAAGATTTGAAGAAAAAAACAACTGCTAATTTAATCCCAACCAAAGACCAAAAATAGGCATGTACCACATGCAGCTACTAACGGGGAAATAGGGGCAATATGGAACGAAAATATTATAATAAAGTGTAAGCTATATTGTGAATGTGACAGCCCGCGTGGCACCCCACGCCGCCCGTTTAAGGGTTAACAGCGAAGGGTCGTCTTTATAAACTGAAGAGATTATTTTAAACAATTACCCTGACACATTCATCATTTTCACCGATTAATTTGGGAGATTATCGAAATTATGACAGCTAATCGTGTGACGACGTGTCTGACAACTGTCTGTTCTCGATTTATAATGTAGGTACCTATAGAATTTAACGCATTGTTCTGTCCGGTAAACTAGGAGTAGGTACCGGGTTCGATTCCAAAACCGTGAGTGAATGAATTTCTGTTCTGCACAGATGCATTGCATTGATTTTTGCACGGATATATCAATAAAAATTAAAGAATTTCCACTTTAGATTATCAATCCATATAGCGCTCTCCAAAACCGTTTAACAGAATGTGTTTAGTCGTAGTATCAAATATATTGAGTATGTTTCACGTTTTGTGTATATATTATATACAAGCAATAATAATAATATAATACTTATTAAGATTTGTTTTAAAATATAATATTTAGTTCATATATGCATGTCTGTATGTAAGAACTTGAAATCTGCTTAGAATTTACTTTTTGTGTTATAATATTTTAGCAACGGTACGGATTAGTAACACCTACTTATTTTAACGTAATTGACTTAAAACTTTAAATGTGCGTATTACACTTTTTTACAGGAACCTATTAAGAAACTCGTTAACTTAACACATCAATCACACCTCCAAGTCTCCCCACGAACACCGTGTAACCTCCCACAGTCTATTAGGAAAACTGCATTTCCTGAGACACGCAATACGGCGGCTGCAGTGACATCAAACACGAATTAACTCTCAGCGACCCTCCTTTATCAATGGAGACACGATCCGTTAAGTGGCCGAGCGACCCCGGCGGGAGGGGAAAGAAGCTGAGAAATACTATCGGAAGGAATGGAATTTTAAGTTTTTATGCATTGGTTTGCTTTATTTTTAACTAGTTTCTCTCCGCGACTCCGTCCGCGTGGAACTCATTTATATCGCAGTTCCATACAAACTTTCACCCCCTATTTCACCCCCTTAGGGGATGATTTCGGGAATAAAAAACTATCATATAACCTTCCCCGGGACTCAAACTATCTCTGTACCACTTCACCTAAATCGGTTCAGCGGTTTAAGCGTGAAGAGGTAACAGACAGACAGACACACATTCGCATTTATAATACGAGTATTAGTATGGAGTATGGATGGATACTTCACACAACAACACAGTCCGAAGTACAACTAATAAACTAGTATTGTTTTAGTCCCGTAAAAGTTATGCCTTATGCTATTTTGATGTGATTGTGATGTGATGTGGACACATATTACTCATCACTGGGAAGTAATCCGTTAGGTATTTTTTGTGTGAGACAGTAATAAACAGTGAAACACTAGATTTCGCATTGATAATAGAGGTAATACTTAGTGAGATTCTATTTATCCCTTTGGGTGAGTACGAATACTCAAATATCAATCAACTGAATATGACAAAGACGATACGCCCTACGACCATTAATTACAAAGTGTCAGATATAGTTGTCTAATGCCTATCCCTTTACGTCGTCAAAGCGATTGAATTCTCTTCTCACGCGACGTAGGCGGAGGGCGGATTAGCCGACACGCGACGCTACAGATATTGTCCATTTGGCCACATATTGCTCTTGCTAATATCATCGGAATATTAAACGTAAAAGCGTATTTTAAGTTTATTTTAACTTTTAGTATATTTTGAAGCGGGCAGTAAGCTTTACAATACGTAAAACTATAATCAACCTACATATCTTTATTTGAAAATCATTAAATTCTACAGTCAGATTAACAAAAATTAATAAAGCGGTTTCCGAGCGTCTTACGTATAAACTAAAGTAATTGAAAATGTTATCTTAACATGTTCGCGCAGTTCGCGGTCGGTAACAATTGCTACTCTTTTTGTTTTTCTTAACTTTCCGAATAAATGGCAGTTTCAGTTCTCGCTAGACCGTTACTTACACACTGTATAAAATTTAGCAAAACTAAATGCAAGTAGTCGAAAATACTCCTCATCATCAAATAATGACTGCGAATACCGTACACTGCATACCCACAACGAAACCCCACGAAACAAACAAATTGAAAACAACACAGCAACATCAAGGAACATCAGCGACTAATTACTAACTTCACACAATTCACGCGTTGTAATAAAGACGTCACGTTTTTTGTGTGCGTCGCTCCTCCTCACCCCTGGCTTCCCTAAACAGGCGGAACATAACAAATTTAAAACGATGCTTTGTCAATAACGCGAATGCAACATGCTATTGATTGACTTCCTGGTTCCTGAAAAATTGACATATTATTTTAAGTAAATATTTAGGTGCGTTGATACATGTGTGACTTGACTGAAACGTGTAACTGTAACCCAGTTTCATCATCATCATTATCATCATACCAGCTGAAAGATGTCCACTGCTGGACATGGGCCGTTTGGGGCCCAAAGAGTGCCACAATGATCGGTCCTGCGCCACCCACATCCAGCGGACTCCGCGACAAGGTGGACTGATGGCCTGATAAAGGATACCCTACCCACGCTGCGCCTTCCGGTACGTGGTTCCCATTCGAGAACCTTTCCGCCCCAACGGCCATCGGTTACCTCTTGCTCGTCGGTCTACGTGCAATACAGCTACTTAGTTTATCGATTCGGAGAGCTATATCGCTTACCTTGGTTCTGCTGCGGATAGCCTCATTTCTGATGCGATCGCTTAGAGCCTAGTTTAGGTATTGCAACTAAATGGAGCGAGCAATAAGCGCTTTTTTAATGGGATCGTATCACTCAAGTAAAATAGCATCAAAACGTGCCTTAAAAAGCCGATAGAAAACGCCATATAATTTCAAAATTAAGCCGATGTATTAATTTATGAACGGCCAAATGCAGTTCGTTAGGTTAATCTGAGAAATTAAAAGTGCTTACTTATCATATGAGAAATAAATATCGTCTTAAACATGAAATTATGTCCTAAATAATTACGAAAGAGAATTCTTCTTCCCAATATTCTATTTCAAATGGAAATCAGTTTTATTGTAACACAACGATCGTCAATTGTTTCCCCCGCACATTCGCGGTGTTGCGCGCGCCGCATTAGGCTAAAGTGCATCTCGCCGGGGTTCCGCGGCATATGCCAGCGCGGGATCGCCCACTGATAAAGTTACACGCAATTGTGAGCCAAATCCCCCGAATCATTGAGTGACGGTTGCGCACACTGCGCTAGTGATAGGGAGTGTGGTTTGTCATTACACATTCAATTCATTTAAAAAAAATCTTCATGTTTTATTTAAAAAATTAAAAAAAAACTAATATATCGTTTAGTTTACATTTTATTAACTAAAAATGTGTTCAGGTAATGTTGAACTGAAAAACATTGTAGAAGTTGAGTCTTTGAAATAAATATATATTTATTTATTTTGTTATTAAAAGTTTAACTGAACTCTTAGCGATAATGTTTCTGGGATCTTAGTAATAAGTACCTCGTAGCTAGTCAGCGAGTGAAAGATTGGAATTGAGAGTGAAAGATGTTTGATTAGAGTATGTAGTAGAGACCCGTGTGGTGTCGGGTTAGAATTTCACCACCCCCTTTCTTCCCGTGGGTGTCGTAAAAGTCGACTAAGGGACCAGGGTTGAAGGGTGTTGTGGGCGATGGGCTAGCAACCTATCACTGCAATATCACATTTTGTCGATATTTTATACCCACATTTATGCTAAAAGTGGCGCTGGAACATACGTTTCATGTGCTCTGCCTACCCCTTTTGGGAATAAAGGCGTGAATGTATGTATGTATGTATGTATGTATGTAGTAGATTCACAGATTATGGTAAAGTAGCAATATAAGTACTGCGTTTTCATAGCCACCTTCAGATTCAAAAAATAATATGTTCAACAATAAAACTGCGAATTGTCATCTTTACAATTGTGACCCATTATGAAGTTCGGCGCCGAAGTAAAGTCAATTATTCACTCATTGCATATACGATGAATCTTTTTGCAGTTGGCAGTGTACGCTGCCCACGCTATCCAATGGTCTGCTCAAATACAGATATGAAATAAATAGCCGCGCCATTACAAATAATGGCTCACTAACGCCGTGCTAATGTTTCACAACTATTCATCAGTCATCTCCGCTAAAAAACGAGGGGCATGAATGTCGTATAAATTAACATAAATGACGCGTTTGAAGTTTAGTGCCCTAAAAAACTGGCCAAAGACAATCAGCGTTATTGTGCGAAAAGTAATGAAGCTATTTGGAATAATAATTTTAGCTAATTAGTGAAATAACCTATTGGCTAGCGGAAACAATAACCGCCTCGTATAATTCTTAATGATATTGTCAAGAGCTATGAACACAGGTAAGGTGTATATTGAATGTCCTTACAATAGTCCCGTTTAGATTCTATCGAAGTCAAAGATGTATATATTTAGGTACTGTCCGCCTTATGACAAAGGTGTGAAGTGCAAAAGTGTAAACATATCTTTTTCGTCGACTGGACATCATCTTGAGTGTCACATGCGATGCATTTTACAATCATATAGCTGCTGAATGAATTCACGAACGATCAGAACCAATATCGCTTTATGCTTGCCGTATTTACTTTGGTATAAAGGCTTCCAGGCAAGGACATTTGAAGACCAGAGTTTTTTTTAGTTTTTTGGTCTGCGTGGACAACTTGACACCTCAAAGTATAAGAGGAGCTTGTTTGTAAGCCCGCTCGTCTATACTAAGCTTTTACACCAGTAAAAGTACGGTTTCGTAAAACATTGACGTATAGGTAATAACGCGTTTTTTTGTAATTTAATTGACAACATTTCATTTTTTTAAGTGGTCCATTATATGATTTGGTTCGATAGAAAATGAAATTTTAAGTTATACGTGTTTTTTATTTCTACCCAAATGTTCATTTTCATTCCAAAATATCAAAATTAAAAGTAGTGAATTCCAATAGGTCGTAAGTCAAATATGACGTCATTATTATGTCTCTGTATGGCACCTTTCCACATCTTTCACTAACAGACGTAGAAATGACGTCACGCACGGGGTATACCGCGTTTTACAGATTTTAGTGATTTTCTCCGAAACGAGTAAGAATAAAAATGTGAAAACCACTTTATTACGTTCAGATAAGATAATTACCGAAATGGTTTTCGATTTACGCATCATTACATATTTTGAAATATTGTCAATTTAAAACGTTACCTACTCTATAATCCTACTCAAAGAAAAACTTCAAACTTGATGCGATGAGTATTCTTGAACCAAGAATTTGATAAGGATGATGGTAAATTATTTCGAATTATACAAAATTATCTTGAGCCAACATTTTTTCATATTGGTTCTAAAGAATCATATTAATTCCAGAGACTATCTGTTAAATTGAAGATATTGACGATCGTCCTAATTTATTTCTTGTTGTTTTTTCTGTGTGTACACTTTTCCGCCCGGAAGTATACTTTTATACATATAAATGAAGCATTCTTGCTTTTTTGTATGATTTATCTTCATTAGTAGTTTTCCCTCTGGGTTGGAAGGTCAGATGGCAGTCGCTTTCGTAAAACTAGTGCCTATACCAAATCTTGGGATTGGGTGTCAAAGCGGACCCCGGGCTCCTTTAGGGGCATTACCGGGAATAACGCTAGGAGGATGATGATGAGTAGAGAGCAAATATAAATGAACCAAAATAAAGATTACGGTATTTTTTTCATACTAGTGAAAACAAAATAAGTGGACTATTTACAAAATGCACATCCAACGTCATATTCAATTTTTTGTGGTCATAAAGCGCGTGACACACGAGCGACCGCGTCAAGAGCGTCGTCATGCCCGTCGACGAGTCGTCATAAACTAACTGGTTTCATCAGCTGATGGTTTACTTACCTATTGTGTATAGTTGCAAGTACGTATTTGGACAGTACTGGACTCTATTTTATGTATTAAGTACAGTTCCAGCTGGAAGCCATGGTTTAACCTGGTGAAAAATACGATGATGCCAGTGTAAAATTTTAAAGTCATTCAAATATTCAAGTGCTCTTATAATTATGGTGAGTTTCGAAATACCATCGAGATCCCTAAAATAAACCGGAATCGTTTGTGACAATCGATTGTTGAATATTTTACTGTATGTAGAATTTTAAGCAAATGTTTTTTTTTGTAAGTTTTTGTCACATATAACTTTTTTTTTAATCCATTATCAAAAGATTTTCATTTGAAAAAGTGTACCCAGCAACCTTACTTTGTCGTATCAATGGGATTTGTTTCTTCTTTTGTTTTTACATTGTTCTTTGTGACATTCCATACTGTAATATTTTGTATCAGATACTGTGCAATGTTTTCATTATAGCGTGTACTGTGTAACATATTATTATATTCAGTTTCTATTTGCGAGTTCCTATAATTGGCTCTTTATTGCTATTTATAAAGTATAGTGAATATTTTATAGCTGTTGGAATTCCTGGTATAAATAAATAAATAAATACGTGGTACCTACTAGAATGTTCCACTAAACGTTTTACTAACAGTTTTCTAACTTAAGGAGATACACAACTGGGTTGTGTTTTATTGACATATCGAAATTATCAAATATTATGCTTATATTTATTTTGAATCAAAACAAGAGAATGTCACCTTAGCGTTTCAAAGAACCGCGATAAAAGGAGCGCGAAGCCCACGAAATGCCCACACCGCACCCGCCGCCCGCAGATAAAACAAAGCGCGTTTGATCTCCCACCCCGCACACTTGCAAGTATTCCACGACACGCTATTTGCAAGACAAGTCCACCATTGTCACAATAATTACCTCGAAGGAGCATCCACGGGCTTCGTACGCCCCTTGTTTCCAAATTTCTAGAATTTTCTCAAAAACAATCAAAGTTTCGGCGATGACGTCATCTGGATCGCGGCGAGGCCTCGGAAGGGAATTATTGTTATTAATTAGAGAGGGTTTGTTTAATTAAGTAGGGCGCCAATCACGCCGTCATCTTGAGTTCGACGCCAGTCTCGCTCAACGTCTTTGTTACATCCCTACCATAGAGTTATTGACGCTAGGACACGGTATCCGATACTAACAAACGAGCAACATTCGTAGGTATACTTATTTGATTGAAAAGGTTTTAAAAAATCTAGAATACAATTACATTTCTATAAAGAAAAAATCAAATTATTCTTGTTTATAAAAGTTTGTTCCAGGGAAGGGGAAATTACGCGGAAATCGAAAGCCAATTTATGAAAGTTTGTTCCATAAGTTTCTTAAAATATCACGCCGATAGCCTCCGCGAATGTCAAATAACGTTTTAACGTTTTAATAACCGCTGTAGCCTAGTTAGTAGTGACCCTGCCCACGAAGCAAGAGGTCCTGGGTCCGAATCCCGGTAAGCACGAATATTTGATCCTGAGTCATGGATATTTTCTATGCATTTAAGTATTTATTTATCTATAGAAGTATGTTTATAATCGTCTATTACCCATAGTACAGCATTGCCTAGTTTGGGACCAGGTCGATTTGTTTAAGGTTGTCCCCTAATATTTATTTGTTTTTTATGGCAAGCGAACCACCTTAATATACCTGGTCGGATCCTAACCCCAGTGTTTCTGGGTCTGGAATCGAAACCGACCAAACGGTTATGTTTAAATTCTGGAAATAAACGTTTTCCAGGGTTTCGCTTCTGACTAGTTCGGTAGTGTCAAAGGTTCATTTGTACGAGTATGTAGTAGGTATATGTAGTATGCACGTGTATGAGTAGTTACTGCGAGTATGGCAGTAATGTCTATGTATTGTATATTAATTATTATTGCGCTTTCGTAGTTTTGCATACTGTGTTATTTTATCACTCGTAAATGGGTATGGTAGCTATACACAATTCTAATAGGAAACCAAATCCAAGACGCATTTTTTTTCTTTTAAAGAAATACCAATCTACGTATAATCACTACCAATTGATTCTAAGACGGTAGGTATTTCTTCACGTGGCATGTACCCTTAAAGCAAAAAGAAATGAGACTTACATTTGATTTCCTATTAGAATTGAGTAGGTATACCGTACCTATTTACGAGTGATAGAATAATTCAGATTCGTCAACAGATGTTTCTGTTGCTGTTGCTACAATAGGAATAACTAATTTTCACGTAAATTTGTTTATAAATATGTAAACGTTACATTTATATGCTCCATTTTCAATATGTAACCTGCCTGGTGCCCTTTAGCTGTGCCATCGATATGCCATTTGAATAAACTTAGGTGCGCCGGCTGATAAAGAGGGATATGAGATAACATAAAAAGGTTACGTACCGTAAACCTGGGTGACTTTGATCTGCTGGAGAGACATTCATAACGCAGTTTTAAGCCCCACTTTTTTTCGTAGGCTCTACGCACGCTACGTTATACGAATAATTGAGCACACGTTTTTATTTATGTAAACTAATGTAAAGTAACAAAGTCGGTATTTTCCTAAAGGAAGCCTGATATACGGAATAACTTTTATCAAGTTTTCAAGCTTATTAAACATAGAACAAAACAATGCTTAACCTAACAAAAATGACATAATTTTGTTTCTTACAAGAAACGTTTCATACTTACCAAAGCGTTTTTTAATAAATAAATAAAATCATGGCAGTAGTATAGGTATACAATGAATTTGAAAGGAAAACTATCACGGCTAAGTAGGCATAACTAGGTTTAGTGTTAGGTATCAAAGGTTTGACGTGAGCACGGTAAGTATTTTACCTTTGATGTTTATTTTTAATTGTATCTACTTAAATATTATGTAGCATTCTCATCGGAATAACAAGATTTCCAATAAGATAATGCATTTATACTCATTATTTTATATAAATAAAATAGAAACTCCCGCCATTTCTTGCGGGGTTTATCCCTGCATCGCTCGTCACTCCCCGGCGATAATTGAGTGGGATAATTTTAATCGTGCGCGAATTGTCGAGCGTAATGCCCCGGCCACGTGGCGCGGTCCTAATTCACAGTGAACTACATATTCTTAATGGCCGTCAAGACTGTGAATGTCTTCAGAAGTTCATCAGTTAATTTTGATTAAATTATTTGGTATTTCGGATAAATTATTTCGCTTTGATTCGAGCGGCTGTTTATACACGTAATTCTGTAGAAAGCACACAATACTAGAATGATTTTATTCCAACATTATCATCATTGATGAATTGATGTGCAATCCTGAAATGCAACCATCCTAACGTTTTTCTCCCGCATCAAACGAATCCTTTAATAACGCCCTACTGTTAAATTTACCACTGACGACGCGTTGCAAATTCAAAATATTCCCATTCCCCGGATTTCAGCATTATGCCGTTCCATTCATTCTCGGGAATAACGAAAATTCTTTAATTCCTTGTGCAATTAAGATCCAGCGTCAGTGCCGAGGCAAGCCAAGTGTCATCGTAAGTCTTGGAGTCATTAAGGGCATCTGCAGCGCGCTAAATAACGAAAAAACGCCGAGTGGGGGCGGGGGGTGCGATGAGATTTTATTTAACAAAGTCTATATTAACCCCGTGCAATTAGAGAGCGTTAACGAGCAGCGGTAATGACTGCTAGGCCGCTATTCTTAAAGCATGCGACATAGGCCACATTCTACATTTAGAACAGTATGCTGTAGCATTAAAACCAACATATGTGTACTTACAGTGATTTTTCCTTAATTTCTACTTCTTTTATATGTACTTGAACTTCTATACAACCTATGTCTGTATACAACATATGTCTATAACGACTGCCCGCTGATCTTAGACAGGAACCATCGCCGCATTAAATACCTTTCATTGGAAAAACCCATAATACTCAGTTAAAGAGTATATGAATCCTGACTTGACATATTAAATTATTATTATTACTTACCTATTTAAATTTGTATGAATGTGATTTGACATTAAATGTACTTAATGTGTCGCGTATTTTCTGATGCAGTAAATATTGTAAAGAATGATGATACCTACTCTTAGAGGTTGATATATTTGTGTTCTTTTGCTTTTGGTTTGTTTCTTTTATTTTTCCTTGTTATTGTGTTCTTTCATTTGTTGACATTGTCTTAATATTATATTTAAATTTTTCTGTTTTTGACGATCGTGATAAAAATTCTTATTTTTTTGACAAATGTATGCAAATCTGTAATGTAATTTTTTATCATGAAATAAATAATCTAATCGAATTGATTACGAATATATTGGTAGGTAAGGTCAGGGTGGCCAAATCCGTCAGCGGGGTATTTCCGTCAAACGGCGTTTGCGGCTATTCTAACAACAGTACACGCTTGCCGACTCGTTCGGTAAATCAGAGAGAACATTTTATACCCGCAGTCAAAAGCAGATGGCGCTGTCTAGCGAGTGAAAGGAAAAATCCCGCTTTCAAAATTTAGTTGCGCCCCGAACTCGAACTCGAGTGTAGATTTGAGTTTACGGCTTAGTTAGTGTATTTATTGTATTGTATAATGGCAGTTTTATTAATTTTCAAATATAATCTGTTGGTGAGAAACTATGGGTGGTTAAATATTGGTACTAACGAAATGATTGAGAAGACAAATCCGTCAATTGTGAAACGGGCAAAACCGGCATGTGCCGGAATATCCCCATTTCATATATTGCCAACCTTTTTGATCTGACTTACTCAAATAATAACTATGCCTATTATACTATAATTTATTTTCAATCATTCTTAGTTTAATTTAAGTTGTTTTTGAATTTCCGCTTGATTTTTTTATTTGTTATTCAACTCGGGAGACTGAGATTAGTCCTGATTGAAAATCAGTAGGTACTAAAACAGTTGTATGTATGTAAAGACATTACACACCACATGTATTATATTAGACGTGCGCTTCCTACAGCATTTGAAGGTCTAGTACATTTCCGTGGGACAGATCTTACCGCTTGTGTGACGTGAGCACGCGTGCGTCTCGCAGTCTCGACTTGTAGTATTAGGAAGGAATACTTAAGATAGCTACTTTACTTTTTCATGCCTGCCTACGCATACACATCTGGTGTGAATACGTCCTAGCGTGTGTTAATTAGTCCATATATATAATGAAATAAAATAATAATAATATATGAAATATAATAATATATGTTATATCAATGAAAGACCGAAATCCAAAGCAGACTGGTTTATTGGGAAATATGTAACTACCGACGTAGTTATTAATCTACCGTACATAACACTTCCTCCTTATTTCACGATTCTCTTAGTATAAAATAACAAGCTAAATGCAAAGGCTTAACCTATATGTTCACAATCGTAAAATGTATACAAAGTACATAACTAAGCAGGTATGCATAATTCGTTCATACACAATAAATGGTAGTTATACTAGTTCACAGAATAATTACGGCATTGATGACTTTTTCATAAGGTATAAGTGCTAAAGTTGGTAACCATAGGATATAGAACGAATACCCATAATAATATGGTCCTAGGTATAGATGTTAAACAAACCTTTTATTATAAGTAAACAATATTTTATATTTTTATTTAAGTATACAACATTTAATACAACGGATAAGTACCTACTTAAGATAGCACTGTCGAGGACACAATAAGCTGTCCACTCATGAACCCTATTGCAACCAGATAATAAATAATAAATAAATAAATAAATATAAGGGGACAATCTTACACAAATCGAGCTAGTCCCATAGTAAGCTCAGTAAGGCTTGTGTTATGGGTACTAGACGACGATATATATAATAGATAGAAATACTTAAATACATAGAAAACATTCATGACTCAGAAACAAATATTCATGCTCATCACACAAATTTTTGCCCTTACCGGGATTCGAACCCAGGACCTCTTGCTTCGTAGGCAGGGTCACTACCAACTAGGCTAAAGCGGTCGTCAAATAGATAAGGTCTACTTATGGTCAGCCCAGTGCGTTATCGGTTTCAACAAACAATAAGGTACTTATTATGTTGGCAACGATATTTTAATACGTTAGTTTACAAGATAAGCAATATTAAGTTTATTACTAGAAATGCCTACCTAACTAATGTTCCAAGGTATTTGCGGAGTGTCTTCAATACTTATATTACCTACTTTCTTATTTATTTTTTTTGAAACTTTTCTAAACAACGCAAAGCGGCTTGTCTCCGGACCCGACCTTCGACCACCTGCGGCAAGGAGGGCCCTGCTTCACAGTCCGACTCGCGGCCCGGGCTCTTTAAGGGCGACGGGTGTGGCTCGGGGTCCTCTTCTGCGAGCTGCCACTCATCCCCTGGGTTTTCTTTATCCGCTACACCACGTTGCAGTTGTTTGTCGTCGGGTAACAACAAAGGCTCTTGGACTTTTGAGAGGGAGAACCGTGATTTACGTTTATCTTTTAATAACTGGTCAATGTGTCGCTTGTGCACTTGGCCATCACCCGTTTTGACTGTATACGAAACTGGACTAGGACGATCCATAACCACACCTTCCGTCCATTTACGATTGCCTTTCGTATAATCTCTGATAATGACGGCATCCCCTGGGACGGCCTGGCGCGGGCGTGCATCGCGGCGCTGCTCGCTGGCGACCTGGAGGTCGCGCACCACCTCGCTCGCGTCGGGCCGCAGTAGGTCGAGCCGCCCGCGCAGGCGTCGCCCTAGCAGCGCGACTGCCGGTTCCCGCCCGGTTGTGCCGTGTTCTGTGTTACGGTAACTGAATAAAAATCTACTAATGGCGGCTTCTTCGTTCGTTCTCGACACTAGCCTTTTTTAAGGCTCGTTTTACGGAGCGCACGGCATTTTCAGCTGCCCCGTTGCTCGCTAGATGATAAGGGGGCGTAAGAGTCTGTTTAATACCGTTTCGCTCAAAATATACCCTTAATTCGAACGAACTGAACGGCGGTCCGTTATCAGATATAACTCGTTTTGGCAAGCCGAAACGTGCAAACATTCGCCTGAAACACGCTATGACTGTTGAAGCTGACGTGTTATTTACTTTTTCGGCCTCTATCCATTTAGAGTGTGCATCAATAACAATTAAATAGTATTTATTATTATAAGGCCCTAACCAGTCAACATTCAATCGCGACAAGTACGCTTACCATGACTTTGAAAATGACAGCTTACGCTAACGAGTATCGAGTATTCTATCTGTGCATCCCGCTCGTACTGTCAACGTGCAATAGAGATGCACAGATAGAAAACTCGATACTCGTTAGCGTAAGCCGTCATTGTCAAACTCATGGTAAGCGTACAGGGCTCTGTCGGCCACGGCCACGAGTGCAGAAGCGCGGGCGCTGGCGCGGGCCGCACCGCGCGGCACGCGTCGCACTCCCGCGCCGTTCGCTCGATGTCTGCATCTAACGTGTCCCACCAAACATAATTGCGCGCAATTTGTTTCATTTTAACGATCCCTGGGTGCCCGTCGTGAATTTCCTTTAAAATTTCATTTTGCAGGGAGATCGGTACTATAATCTTATAACCCCAGAGTAAACACCCTTGATCAATATGTATACTATCTTTCCGGATGAAATACGGTTTTAATACGTCGTCGGTAATTATATTCGGCCAGCCAAACATTACGAAGCCTAATATTTTACTCAAAATTGGATCTCGAGCCGTCTCAGTTTGAATATCTTTAGAACTGAGCGGAAAACTCCTTTGAATAAAATTGAGATAACTGCCAGCCTTGTCCTCTCTTTCTACTCGTTTAATAGTCGAGGGCAAAGGAAGACGGGACAGTGCATCGGCCTGGCTATTCTGGGAAGACGTTACAAATTCAATATTAAACCGATATGCAGATAGCGTAACGGCGTAACGCTGTAATCTACTCGCAGCTGTGACCGGAATGCCTTTGTTCTTACCAAAAATGTAACTGAGGGGTTTATGGTCACTACGTAGTATGAAACGTCTCCCATACAAGAACTGGTGGTGTTTAGTTACACCAAAAACAATAGCTAAGGCCTCCTTGTCGAGCTGCGAGTAGTTTCGCTCGGCGTCGTTGAGCGTGCGCGAGGCACAGCTGACGGGGCGCTCGCGGCCGTCGGCGTCACGCTGAGCCAGCACGCAACCCAGCCCGTACGCGCTGCTGTCCACTGACAGGACCAGCGGCAGCGCCGGGTCGTAGTGAGCCAGCACGGGGGCGCTGCTCAACATTTTCTTAACTTTGTTAAACGCTATATAGCAATCGTTGCTCCACACCCAATCGACGTCCTTTTTTAACAAGTTATACAAAGGTTTAAGGATATCGCTCATGTTGGAACAAAACTTAGCATAAAAATTTGCCAAACCAATAAAACTTTTCAACTGTGTGACATTCATGGGTCGAGGGGCTGCAACGATTGCGTGAATTTTTTTTTCGTCTGTGTGTAGACCGTGCTTATCAATGTTATATCCTAAGTAAGTCACGCTGTCTTTAAAGAATTGACACTTTTCGAAATTGATACGGAGTCCATTTTCTTGGAGTCTTTGCAATACAGCTCTTAAATTTGTTAAATGTGTTTCCCTATCCTTTCCGGTAATGCAAATATCGTCTGCAAACACTGCGGTTTAGGGCAGACCACTAAGAGTCTCTTCCATAATTTTTTGGAAGTTTTCTGGTATGCATTTAATTCCAAAAGGGACCCTCCGATAGACAAATGTCCCTACATGAGTAGAAATTGCTGTCATCGGCTGAGACTCTTCTTCTAGCAAACACTGTTGGAATGCATTAGATAAATCCAACTTCGTGTATTGTTCGCCACCTCCCAGTGTTGCAAAAATTTCTTCGATACGCGGAAGTGGGTAATGAAAATCCTTTAGAATCGGATTTATTGTGATTTTATAATCACCGTAAATGCGGATATCACCATTAGATTTGATGACTGGGACTATGGGTGTTCCGTAATCCGACCGCTCGACCTTGTAGATGACGCCCTCCCGCTGCAGGCGCTCGAGCTCGCTCTGCACGCGCCCGCGCAGCGCCAGCGGCAGCGCGCGCGCGCGCACGAACACGGGAACGTCCTCAGTTAAATGCAGCCGAATACGTGATTTACAAGTACCTAAGCCCTCCGCAAATACCCCAGGATACCCTTTTTTTAACAAATGTGCCATCGAGTCGCTTTCAGTTATATTGTGACATTTTATTACCGCTAATTTCAATTCTTTAATCCAAGTGCGACCCATGAGCGGAGGCCCACCATTTCCGATAATATACAACTTGAGTTTGGCTGAATCATTTCCACAGCGCACCTTAACGTCAATATAACCCAGCGTCTCGATAGCATCACCAGTATATGATTTTAGTGTCAATATATTTTTATTGAGTGGCAAATGTACAAAATGTTTGTCATAAAATATTTTCGACACTGCTGAAATTTTGCTCCCGGTATCAATTTCAAACTTACAGCTGATATCTTCCACAAACACGTTAGCTAAATATGGTCCATCATTATTTCCCTTAGAAATTATATTATAGAAATGGGAATCTATATCCTCCGAATCACAACTTTCATTTAAAAAGTACTGACCTTTAGCCGGCCGCTTGTCGGAAAAATCGCCGTTCTCACCTTTACGAACACACATAACTTTTAAATGGCCCTTAATGCCACATAAATCACACGTAAAGTTTTTGAACCGGCATTTGTTCGGCGGATGAGTAAACTTGCCGCAACGTGCGCACGGTGCCCGCTGTGTGCCGCCGCCGCCGCCGATGCCGCCGCTACCGCCGCCGCCGGGCGCTCGCGGGCGCACGCCGCGGCCGCCGCCGCCCACGCGGTGCAGGCCGTCGTCCGCCGCGCCGGGGCCCGCGCCCGCTCCGCCGGCCGGGGAGCCCGCCGTGCTCGCGTGCCGCTCCGCCGCCTCGAGTGCGCTGGCTAATTCTACGGCCCTCTTGTAGTCGATGTTTTTCTCGGCAAATAGTCTCGAACGCATCTCCTCGCTGATCAATCCCGAGACGAACTGGTCACGTAAGTTTTCTTCGAGGCCGGTTCCAAAATTACAGGTTTTAGCCAGATGTTTTATACACGAATGCTTTCACCCTGCCTCTGTACTCTTTGCCGAAAAATGTGTCTCTCGGCTATCTCCGATCTTTCAGGCTCCAAATGGTTTTTGAGTAAATTAACCAAATCATCAAAACTTTTATCTTCCGGATGGTCCGGTGAACACAGATCACACAGCAAATTGTAACACTCGCCGCCTACTACGGTTAACAACGTGGCCACTTCGAGTTCTTCAGTGATACAATTTAACAAAATGAATTGTTGAACGCGGCGTACGTAATTGTCCCAATTTTGCGATTCCACTAAAAACGGTTCTATTTTACCGATCGGCATGTTAAAACGGAGCGTAAAAGTAATTTAAATCTATTTTTTACTCGGCTGCGCCAATGTTATATCAATGAAAGACCGAAATCCAAAGCAGACTGGTTTATTGGGAAATATGTCACTACCGACGTAGTTATTAATCTACCGTACATAACAATTTTTTTAATTGTATTTAATGTATCGCGATTTTTACTCTGTATTTTTACTTGACAATGTTAAGCACGGTTGCAAAGTTAAATAATAAATTTTGATGGTAATCACGCTCTTCGATTGTTGAACACTTGTCGTTCAATACTTATTACCCTATAAAATGTCCAATTTACTTATTACAATGAGTTTCGCACTGTACTTCGTACCTTACTCAATAGTGGAGCCATCTGGTGAGCACAAAATCAGTAGCCCATTATTTTAAAAACATCATGTCAGTTGACGAATTTTCCCTAGGGTTTGGGAATTTGTTTTAAAAGGTTTACTACTCCTGGTTAGAAAAATAGGCCGGAATTGCCCCAAAAAAATACATTTGGCAATAAAATCTAAAATAAGCCTTAAATTGAGATCGCTAAAGTTTAGTTTTGATTAACAGTTCAGGTGTACCATATGTTTGTAATACGTCACGATACAAGAATAATCGTTGGTTGACGGAATAGCCCCAAACCGTCGGGAAAATCCGTCAACTGACATGTTTTAAAAAGTAAACATATTTAAATAACCAGCAGTACTAGCAATTTAATATGAAAACATTGATATAGCTCTGAATAAATGCCCAATGTATTACAGTGATCAGGTTTATTTAAAAATCATCTTAGTTATGACTGGCCAAAGTGAACTTATCAAAAAGTATGACGGAAATGCCCTCATTGACCTTACATGATTCTATTTAAAAAATCACACATGCCTGAATAATCCAGATAAAAACATAAATTATAACCATATAAATTCATACAAGAACATTGTTTACTACGCGCTAACGTCCCGATTTACATTACTGTCTAAAATGCAACAAATATAGTATGTAGTTGTAAATCCACCTCTGCAAGTCGCTTGATAGTTATGAAGTCACAGTTGTAGAGCATGTGTAATTGATTAAGAATGCTTACGTAATGATTTATCACGGCAAATTTGTATAAGATTTAAAATGTTTAACATATACAATACTTTAAAGAATATGGAATAGATCTGGTCGTGTCTCAAGGTCTCTCGCCAATCACCTCGCCTACGTGTAATTCTGGATTTAACCACTGAACAATAATCTGTCGGCTTACTGCCATTCGACTTTCGTGTGATTATTATCACATATTAGAATGGACTTATAACGTGTATTGTTAATCTGGTTTTAATCTGAACACAAACAAAAATTTCGTATTTGCTGGCGTATATTCCCCATGTTTTCGGGCAGAGAACTACTCTTATACGCAGAGTATGTGTTTTAATTGGTTTTAGCTAGTTTTCACATTATGATTTGACTAATTTTTATCGTCTTATGAGTAATTATTTATACCTTTAGATAATAGTAAATTACCTATATCACAGTTATATCGCGACGTTGCCGTAGTACCTACCTACATCGTTCAAACCAACAATACGTGCTCAATTTAGAGCTAAAAATTCGGTAGTTATCTATTCATCTCCCTCATTTCTTTATCTACGAGCATTCGTTGCATGTTAAGTGATGTCCTATTTCATTTAGTTACGAAAAAACATCATTTTAAATTTTCACCACTTTGAGAATAGGCGCACCAGGCCAGTACTTTGACACATTACCAGAGAGTGATGAGAATTCAAAGCATTATAATAATCGTTGCAAGGCAACGGGCAGCTATTTATTGTTTAATTAACCCGACGTCCGGCTCTTGGCATTACGGCTAAGCGGAGAGCTTGTTTATGTTAATGCAAAAACGGGAAATTAGCCTGAGAGGAAACATCTTAAGGCACTTGCCAAATTATAGGCTCTTTCATGTGACCTGTGACTACTATGTATAATGTCCTACTTGGTTCATACACATCACAGGAACACAAAGGCTGTCTAACTTGTTTTTGAAAGTTAAGGCGAGGGATCTGAAGATCGATTTGTGGTACAGTCAGCGGCATATATTTAGTAGCAGCCAGAGAAGCCAACTATTTCTGAACACACCCTTATTCTTACAGTAATAAAGACGTGTACCGAAATATTTGGCTACCTCGGCTGACACTACATGCCGCTGACTGTAGCTACCTATTTGCATTTCCATTTTCTGTGGAGCGAACTTCAAACAACAACAAAACTAAGTGTCAATTCGACTATACAGGAATAGTGTCTATCCCAAGATGCTTATACTTTTAACTAGCATACAATTTTATCATTTCATCATCGTCATATCAGCTGAAAGACACCCACTGCTGGACATACGCCTTCCCTAAAGAGTGTCACACTAACCGGGCCTGCGCCACCCGCATCCAGCGGACTCCCGCGTCCTTTTATCAGGTCATCAGTCGCCGGAGATTCTTAGCACCCCAGGGGCCGTAGACAAGGTAACAATCGACAAGCGCTAACGCCAATAGAAAACTAATAAAATGTATAAGAATGACAAATGTCAACGAAAAGTGTTTCGTCGGCATCTGTCATTGCCATACATTTTATTATATTCTATTCGCGTTAGCGCTTGTCGATTGCAACCTTGTCTACGGCCCCTGACCCCGCTAGTACACTGGCCGCTGCCATACCCTGGTTAGTGGTTATGGCAGCGGCACCCGGTCCAAGTTGGCTCAGTTCGGGTTGCACAGGGCCGTTCCACAACACTTTGGGAGCTCAAATACCGCGAGCCATCCGGTTGCCTCTTATGACGCCTAGTTGCAGTATCCAAATACTGCCACTACGCGTCATTACTCTGAATATTTAAACAGTCAAGATTTTCTCGTTTTCTAACAAATTACATTTAACAGGCACAACAAGACAAAGGATATTTACAAGCTTTCCAGACGTAATTCGGCATTCGAGGAGGAAGCAATGCGATACGATAGTTAGAGTGAGTGGTGTCATTAGTGTAAATTACGGTGATAGCGTGCCGTGCAATCGCAACTGGGCTATTCACACCCATCATCTACAACCTATCTCAGCCTAACCAGCGTAAACCTGATCCCTGATTACGCATACTTATTACGGGTCAAGATATACTAGACACCCCTGGGAGCTGAGTCGAGGCCGATCGTGAATCGGGTAGCTGTAACCCCGCAAATTGGGTTCTTTATTGCACACTAATTTGACCAAACATTCGCCTCTTAATTTAAATCGGAGAACGTTAGTGTAGGCTTGATGAGGGATCGTACGGCTTAATCTCAAAGCTAGCAGTTGAAATTAGTACCTAAACAAAACTATCTAAGAAAAATAGGTTAAAAAACGAATTTTTAAAACACGTTATGGTCCTCCTATAAATACAGATATAGAATAGGTGCATCTTTCGAAACAAACACAAACACACTAAACTAAAAACAATAGATAAAAACTAATCAGATACGTAAAACTATTACGTGTTTGCCGCGAATGCATAATGCTGATTCACGACCCAGCGCTGGTCTTCCGGCGATGTAAAAGTTTAGATGTATGGATTTTTGTTACTCAGTCACGCAAAAATGGCTCCACGCATTAAGATGAAATTCGGCATAAATGGGTCAATTTTTGAACAAGACGTTTTTTCGACATTTGTATGGTTTTTTTATTTTTTGGAATATAAGATTCGTATCGACAGCGAGAGGTAGGGTTTTTAAAAAGAAAAAATATGGTGCATGAGGCACCACTGTGCTTCTAATGGTTAGCTAGATATTGATGCTTTAAAATCACCGTGCCATACCAATGTCGTCAGCGCCATACAAATGTCGACATCGCTATACAAAAGTCGATATAATGCCATACAAATGTCGATACTGCCATATAAATGTCGATAGCGGCATAAAAATGTCGACGAGTGCCATCAAAATGTCGATTTTGCCATACAATTGTTGAAACAGCTGAAAATATTTGTACAATAAAAAAACTCACTATTTCGATGTAGTATCTTCGGTTTATGGTTTATGATGGTCGTTATATTGTACTATTACTTATTCTGTGATTATATTCCAAAATTTTAAAAATCACTTAGATTTTGTTTTGAATCGACATGTGTACCTATGCCACGTTCGACATTTGTATGACCAAAAAAGCCGTACAAATGTCGCCATACAAATGTCAACATGAATGTTTTTTGGCGATCCTTCGTACACTATTAATTGAATTCACTAATTAGTTAAACACGAAACTCTTACCCCATATTGCTAATCTTTGTTATGAAGGACACATTTTTATTTCAATCGTATATTAATATATTAACGCCCATACAAATGTCGTGATAGCCGTACCAAAATACATCGTATCAAGAAAACCTGTTTCCTCCTTCGAAAATACCGGAACTGGGTCCACTCCCGTTGGTGGTTTAAGCCCAACTAACCTGTCTATCGTATCGTAAAGTAAATGTAACGGTGGGATATTAAAAAACCAGATTTTAAGGGTTTTGAGCTCCAGTCCTAATAAATGGGTCGCGCGTGGGACAACTACAAAAATACTTCACGGGATTTAATTATTCACGCATTAAATTTGCAAGATATATTAATGAATACGCTAATAAATTTTCTTTATAACAGTACAAGTTGTTTATTTATACGTTGCCGTAGTCTATAGTTATGAATTTTTGTTTGAGCAAAACCGCAAGTGGGACACGCCAAAAAGCGGTAAATTTCGCTGTTTTACGATTTCAAATACATTTTTTTTCAGAATCAATGAATGTTTAAGGTATTTTTATATATATTTTAAGTACTTTATAACACACGGAATACAAATATATATGAATCAATACTCCATATTAATCAGACTTGAAATTATGGCCGTGGGACAGCAAAAACAGCTCGTTTGAAAATTGACCCAAATATAGTTTATAACGTGGATCAAAAAAATGTTAGAATTCTGATTCTAAAGGTGCTGATAGACTTGAGCATTTTTAACCCCCCCGCGCAAAAAGAGGGGTGTTATAAGTTTAACGTATCTGCCTGTGGCATCGTCGACTGTGGCTCGATCGAAACGAATGGAATGATTTTAATGCGGGTTTTGGTCCGACAAATGACGTCATCCCGGTGGTTCATAGCTACGTTCGAACAAAATCGGTTCAGCCCGTATAGAGTAATATTGAGTTGTGAAATGAAAATGTCGGTGTTTCAAGTTTTCTAAAATGTTATTAATTTTGTCGAGTTGAACAACGAACAGAGCCAAGCATAGAGCCATACATCGCTACGAACATTTTCACAATAATTGCTCGGCTTGGCAAATTTGCTGTCGTTTCGCTAGAATGCTCGCCAGAATGCTCACCAGAATGCTCGCCAGAACGCTCGCTAGAATGCTCGATAAGCGCTCCTGCGTTTATTTAGCAAGCTTTTACCTGTAATGTAACATTCGCTAGATGCTTATTACAAGTGAATGGGGATATATTAGCACCTTCTGTGCCTTTTTAGGGTTCCGTAGCCGAATGGCAAAAAACGGATCCCTTATGGATTCGTCATGTCTGTCTGTCTGTCTGTCCGTCCGTACGTCACAGGCATCATACTCGAAAACTATAAGGTGTATTTAAATATTTTTTTAGGATAGGTGTATTTTGTTAACCGCTACAAAGTTTTGTAATTAAATTAATTAAAAAAAATATATGAGTACACTCCATACATACCTAAAAGTGAAAGTAAAAAAAATTCTTCATTGTAAGCCCACGTGTGGCACATCAATCGATAGGCCTTTCAAAATAAATATAAGGTTTTACAGATTTTTTTTTGATTCAGTGAATAGAGTCGCAGATAATCGCCTCGAAAGTCACTAAAATTGTGTCCCCCTCCCCTAATTTTTGAACCGTGTACCTATTTTAAAAATATGAAAAAATTCATAGAGACATAGGGCATATTAAATTTTTTCAGCGAAAATTGTTTTGAACAAGATCGGTTCAAAGGTTTTCGAGATATTTATAAAAAACTGCCTTCCTTAAAGAAAAAGACGTAAGTGCCATAAGATTTCAGTAACGATACGACCTTTTTAATAGGCACGGAATTCTTCGCTGTGCGTGGTCCGACACGAACTTGGCTGCTTTTTTTATTTTCGGCTTCCGTCAAATGCTTAAGCAATCAAAAGTAGCTAAGCGGGTCAAGTGCTCAAAATGACCTGTACAACGATTGTAATCACAAGAGGATAAGGGCTGTCTAGATCATTTTGAGCGTGTTATTTTGCGTAGCTACTTCTCCTGCTGACTGTACCTAATATTAAGGAGCTACTGCGCATTAGCCGCACGCCTCAATAAAAAAACGTAGTGTGTGGGAGTACCCCAAAGTCAACATACAATTACGACTCAATTGAAAACACTTTTCTTGATTCGACATTGTTTGTAAAAAGTTTTATTACGTTTTTTATTCCCGAATGTACTTAGCAATTATGCTTGAATTGCTTGGTGGCTTGACAATTATGCAAACAAAAATAACAATAGCATAAAACCTGAACAATTTGTATTGTTAAAGGTGTAAAGAAGCAGTCCTGTTTTCACAAATAATGTTTCATACCCGGGTTTCAGTTGTTTATTTTCATTTGTAGGTGTTGGTTTCTAAGTATTAGACACTAAATGATTCGATTTGAAACATATTCTTAAGAAGGTATAGTTCGTATTAGTTAAAATTATTCCAGGTTTCTTGACGTACGTAGGTATACCTATTACGTACTACATACCGTTAAAACCTGAAGGTTGGTAAATGTTTTAGTCTTTCGTATATATTCAATAATTACATATGTTATTCGCCTAATATTCAATGTCCAACCAAAACAACCAACCAAATAAAACCCTTAACTGTTCAGCCCCGGTATTCCGTAACTTGTTTTATCATCACCTCACTGGTCACCTCACCCCCATTAAAACTTGACGCCGCGATTCATAGTAATTAAGAGTAATCAGAGGTCTATAGTTTCGTTAGCCGTGACGACTGACGAGTGAGGTGAGGCGGCTGCCGTGCTAAGCTTAATGTGCTACGCCGTAGGCCGTAGCAGATATCACGATATACGCGGCGGTGAAGAGGCTACAGTAGGTACCTGAGCGTTACTCAAAGAAAATACACTATTATTAATTATAATTATGTCATTTCCAATGAAAATGAGGAGCTCTTTCGATCCTAATAGTACAAAAAAATGCTCCAAGGATTTTTTTCTTATTGTCTTACCATTTCCCATATACGGTAGCCTAGTGGGAGGGCTACGGTAGCCTAGTGGTTCAGGCATGCGGCTGTCAAGCTGCGGTAGTGGGTTAGAATCCCGGCTCGGACCAATGAGTTTTTCGGACCTTATATACGGAATATTTGCCGTCAGCTCTGCGGTGAAGGAAAACATCGTGAGGAAACCGGTCTAATCCCAATAAGGCCTAGTTCTCTCCCTGAGTCGGAAAGTCACTTTCGTAAAACAAGTGCCTATGCCAAATCTTGGGATTAGGTGTCAAAGCGGACCCCGGGCTCCTTTAAGGGCATTACCGGGAATAAACGCTAGGAGGATGATGTTACCATTTCCCATATACTTAATTATAAGGCGGTAACACAATAGGTGAGTTCAAAAATTTATGGAAAGTTTGGGGCACTTTAGTGCTCCTATTGGGAATATTGGGATGGAAATAGTATACATAAAAGTACAGTTGTATAAAAGTTGCAGAAAATGTCGTATAATAAATAAATAAACATTAGGAGACAATCTTACATAAATATATACCTACATGTTGTGTGGTCGGTAACAGCATTATTTATATTTTGTCTATCTCGCTGTCACATCCCAATTCAATTTCAATGATTTTCACGCGTTCGCTCGCTGCTTCCGCGCCGGGCCAAACGTAATTTGTATTACTCACCAAACTCGTCAATAACGTGACGAATGATGCCACATCCGCGTATTATATAAAATAGTATATACCTACAAATATAATAAAGAGGAAAGGTTATGAGATAGTACATGTAAGTTGGTATGTAGAGGTTAATTAATCCCCAGAATCATCCGATTAAAAAAAATACCTACATGGAGTTTCCAGTTTCACGAAGCTGCAAGGTAATAATTGACAATTCTAAACTGGCAACATTGGTCAAAACGTGGCACAGATGCTGACTTCGCGACAGTCATAGGCGAAAAGCCGCGGCGCTCGGGCAGCTTGTACATTATTATTTAGAAATACGCAGTTGCGTATCTATTTGATAGCTCTTAGCTTCAATTCTGTGACTAAACAAATTGAAATATAATCTGGCAATCAGTACATTAGATCAGACAATTTACGTTCCAGCACGGGTATCACAGGACGGCACGCGGGCTGTGTCGCGGTGACATAGACTATCGGTCCCTTTCTTATTAGAGCGCTAAGAAAGAGACGGATAGTCTATGTCTGTGCAGATTGATACTAGACGTGTGGAGGATCAGTTATAGAATAGAAAATCAGTCGGTTATCTAAATCTTATGGGCACACGTATCCGTCAAGTTCGTATACAAAACGGTGAAACATCGACCGTGGGGTTATACAAACTGTTTTTTGCCACTTTAATCCCTATAACTTATAAAGTAATACATGAATTATAGCCTGCCATATCACAAATGGAAGTTTATGGATGTAAGTTTGATAAAAACCGTAGTTTTTCCTGTCTAGTACAAAAATAATCTCATATTTTTTGGCTTATTATTTTCGCGGCGACAGAAAAATTAAAGAGCAGCAAACTATTTGCAACTAAAATAATAACTTGTCAGCGAATAAATATTTTGGCAATCATTTATATTAAATGAGCTTTAAACTAAGGATATTTTAAAATTCAAATAATGGCAGCTACTTTAAGGTAGCAGAAATAATAAACAAGATTACTGAAATCATAGGCGAGGTACTATAAATAATGACTTGGCGACTAATATTAGCAGAAGGATAACAAACTTTATATTAGTGGCAACTACAGGTCTCCATTTAAAAAAGCATTTTGGGCTTTGATTTGCTGGCAGCTTAAATATTAAAATGGGTACTATATAAAAGTAATGGGGAGTTATTTTTTTAGTTTTCGAAACCATAATTTAATGAAAACGGCGATAAGCCGCGGATAGGTTAGAAGACGAAAGCGGGAGCTTTGCTCCCGCTTTCGTCTTCGCGGTTATTTTTTTTATAAAAGAGCGGAAAAACCAGCAAATTAACAAAGATGAATCCGAATGCATGTTTAGTATGGCGTTTAAATATTATTTATACGGGCCAAAATTATTATTTATACATGCAATTTTCAACTTTGATTAAAGCTCTTAAAGTGTCGCACAAAGTATTTTTTTATGACCTTGATTTATTTTATATGCAATCTCCATTGAACAATTAGAGTAGGCCATTTTCAACTTTTTATCCGCTGTCATGTTTCCGCTTAATTAGTTAATTCAGTCGCCAAAACAATAACTCGATGCTAGTTTATATTGAAACAAAGCCGAAAATTGATTACTTAGCTGCTACTTTTTACTTTATACTAGTCTCCGCAATTAGTCGCCAACTTATAATTTTTGCTACCCCCTTTATTTTTTATAAATCCCTAAATCAGATTACTTTGTTGCCGCGTTAAATACATGCCATTTTTTTTCTGATCTGCCCCCACATCACGTGCCAGATGAACTAAACTTATGATATTGTTATGCCCTGCAATCAATTACCGTGCGTTCTAGTTATTGATGTTATAACGGAACGGATTCCTTTGGCTTCTAACCTTACTCACACCACCAACATAACTTGGTTTCCCTTACGTCCCCCCACACGATAAAAACAGTGTCAAAGAGGGGGAGAAGACTGTACCCGGCGGGTCAGGTGAGACTGGGCGAGTCGAGAGTGCACCAAATGACATCCGCCATCTGGTGTGTGTCATAAAAGAACCCTCTTGCCACCTACACGAGTAGTCGTGTACGTCGTGATAGTTTCTTGTAAGGGTAGATGGAAGGGCTGGCTCTACCCTTGTGTATTGCCGATACTTACAGTCCATGTCTGGTTCCCGTTTGATACAAATGTTGTATTTCCGAAGGAAGGAGAGATTCGATTCTGCGAAAACGTTGTGATAGATGTTACGTAACATTCCGATCGAAATTAAATTCACTTTTACATCTCCACAGTTTGTAGTCTCATATATTTTTAGTCATAACAATGAAAAATAAGTAAATATAAATATCTGATTCCAAGTAGGTACGTCGTATTCCATATTTGAGTACTTTTTTTCAGATTGTGACTCTATTATTTATTTATTAAATCGTATGGCATATATTATTTTGGCCTTGAAAGTTTGATGTGTCGCTGTGAAGACCGCCAACCTCAATTATAAAACGGTCGATCTGGGATTCGACCAAAGGACCTTTTTCTATAATCGTCTTCAATTTTTATTACAATGTTTTAAAAAGAAAAGAAGTTACTAGTTAAATCCAACCAAACTAACCAGTTCATCAATAAAATATCAGTACCGGTCATGTCAACAACCAATTTAAAGACATTGTTTATAGAAATACTAAGTAGACAATCCTTCTTTTAGCTGTAAATATTCAATTATATTCAAAACAAGCTTTCTGACATCGCTATGGATTGCTATCGGCATACTCGTA
Source organism: Epinotia demarniana (assembly GCA_945867215.1). Taxonomy (NCBI): domain Eukaryota; kingdom Metazoa; phylum Arthropoda; class Insecta; order Lepidoptera; family Tortricidae; genus Epinotia; species Epinotia demarniana. The sequence goes on from OX244275.1 coordinate 14,554,246, forward strand.
TTGTTTATAGTAATTTATTTTACAATCGCAAAGCATATCGTCTTCCTTTAAGTTAGTTTACATCGGTTACATTCGATGACTTCTAACGTCCCTTGACAAAGAGTACCTACTCCTTGCCAGTAAAATTAATTAGTTCCATTAAAAATCCGCAACGTGGGTAGGTTCAAAAAGAAACTTGTCGGGCAATACTTATTTAAAGGGTTACCTCTTTAGGTTCATGTTTGATAAGTATCTGTAATTATGTAGAGAAGCTATTTTAAATACGCCATATCAAACATATGTGCCAATCAGTTTGCACTAACGTATGTATTCAGGTCTCTTCAATATGTTTTCCTCACGGTTTCCTTCACTGAATACGAGTATCGGGTGGTACGAGTATATCGTGGGTATGTCAAATCATATTCATTAAACTCACTCGTAAAGTCCGCTGCAAATATATCATGACAGGACTATATTTCTAGCAGTGAACACATCGGCTCCTAATCCACATAAACGGCGTCGCCTATTATACGATTTCATGCAATCAAAACATTTTTTGTATACTCCAGTAAAAATACGGTTTTGAAAAACATTAATTTATAATAGCGTTTTTTTTGTTGATTTCATTTTAAAATGTTACCCTAAGATGTTTTATTCAAGAATCCGACAAATTTTCCACCCGGAAGTAATTATGTAGATTTAAACGAAGCATGCATTGTCGTTTTTTGTATGATTTATCTTGAATATTACAGAGCAAATGTGTATAAATGAACCAAAATTTAGTCAAAAATATTTATGAATATTTTTTCTGACTTATCAGAAGCTAGTTATTAGTTTTAGACGTCTCAAATTTTGTCGGATTCTGTCGCTGGGTAACTATTTAATTGATAATATATCCGTTAAACACATGAAAAATAAGCTATTTTAAATCAAAATAGTTTTTTTTTCCATACAAGTTGTCAATTCATTGACTGGACTATTATACGCATCAAGTCCTTAGGTATCTATTTATTTACGACAGGAAATACGACTTTTGGTTTACTCACTCTATTTAACCTAGGTAAATGAGATTAGAGTCGATTTTCGTTTCATTGATAATTTAAATTTTACGTCACGATTTTACGAATAATTTGTCTGTCAAGTAAGCGCCTAATTATATGCTCTGTTTATTATATTATTACTATTTCCATTAAGTATTCCTTTTATTTTTTGACACTCAATGACGATTAATTTACAATATAATTAATTGTACAACCTCAACCTTTTTTTTAGTACTATCTTAATCACCTAAAAAACCAGTTAAATAAAAAAAAATATTCGTCATTCGACCACGTGAACGCGAAAGTAATTTTAAAGAAAAATTAAATTCGCATCTACTCAAACCGCACTCCACAATACAATCACCCCGAACACCAACAAAGTTTGAAAAGGTAAATATCGCGTGTGCCACCCGGCTATATCTGCAAATCAATTAAGGAGTTCAAAATTCCACGTAAATTGGTGTCTTGTTTCCCGCCGCGGGCCTTATCACCGTATTCAATCTGACTGCGTGGTCAGAAACCACCCCCTTTTATGGATATTACACCCCAGGGGGATACTTGACCCCCCTATCTGGATACATCATCTACCCCTTAAATGAGCTAATGGGCAAATCACAAATGTAAAACGTAATGAAGTGTCATAGAGAAATTATAACGGGACATTTTTGCCTAATATTACTTAGATTCATAAATTATTTCAAGCGACATTCTCTTATTTTTATACTTCTTTTTAGGCACTAGCCAAACTAATAATAATAAAATGTTTAATCATCCATTTAGATTACCTACAAAAACAAATTACATCATTGCTGATCATGTTTACTAAAAAAAACCCACCTCATTGACTAAACACTTGATATGATTGCATTTGTATCAAATTGCCAAATCATTTATCCAAGTAAGATAAACTTTGGAGCGGTCGACGCTGTGTATACTAGTATATGGCATGGGCACTATATGTCAAAGCAATATGGGTTGAATTCAAAATAAGAGTATTTTCTTCTTTCGAATTTACACCGTGTCACTTTGACACAGAGGTCCCATGCCATATACTAGTATACACAACATCGACCACTCGGACGTTTACATTATTGTTATTATCATGAACAACTAGATTTAAAATAACAACAACTTAGAAAAGTTGAAAAACCTCCGACATTTCCGGGGGATTTTCAAATTTCAAAGTCCAATATCTCAAAAACGGCTGAACAAATTTTGATGAAACATGGCTAATAACACTCGGGATCAAATTATCTATGACACAAAAAAAACGCATTAAAACCGGTCCATCTGTTTGGGAGCTACGATACCACAGACAGATACACAGACACACAGATAAACAGACAGACACGTTAAACTTATAACACCGCTCTTATTTCGTCGGGGGTTAAAAATGCATATGAGGAAGGTAGGTACTTTATTCGGTTACTTATCAATTATATTTGATTAAACTAACTGTTATGTGTAGGTACACATAACAGTTAGTTTAATCAAATATAATTTGACCACTGGTCTAGCCACTACCCACTAGTGGACTCTGACTCGTGGGCCTACGAAACCAACGGTCCTGGGTTCAAATCCCGGTAAGAGCAAATATTTGTGTGATGAGTATGAATATCTGCTTCTGAATCTTGGATGTTTTCTAGGTATGTATTTAAGGATTTATACCTACTGTATATGTATATATCGTCATCTAGTACCCATAGCACAAGCCTTGAGCTTACTATGGGGCGGGGCTAGTTCGATTTGTGTAATTGCCCCCTACTATTTATTATATTTATTTTTTATCATGGTCAAAGTGTAAGAGCATGATTTTGTCACTTTTAGTAACGCTATGTCCCCAATTTTCACACACGTCATAATAATGCACAGTTACAGCTGACTTAAGTGCTTTATTCTAACGACTATCAAAAAAATATTAACTATGGTGATAAATAATACCTATCCAATATTAAATTGTTTTGTGGTGATTTGACAATTTCGTGAATCAGCTGATAATTCACCTAATCACAACAATGTATGGAGTATGCGTGACATTATATGCGTATAGTTGTTAGAAACGTATCATTCGGATAATTATTGTTGATAATAAAACGGTTTAGTATTTTTTTTTATTCGACACAATTTAAGGCTTCAACTTTACAGTCCTGTCTAATATTGCCCAAAAATTAATTATTGATTGCCAACCTTTTTTAAAATATCCATCCATCCATACTAATATTATAAATGGGAAAGTGTGTGTGTTTATTTGTCCGTCTTTCACGGCAAAACAGAGCGACGACTTGACGTGATTTTTAAGTGGAGATAGTTGAAGGGATGGAGAGTGACATAGGCTACTTTTTGTCTCTTTCTAAACCCCCACTTCCCTAAAATGGGGGGTGAAAGTTTGTATGGAGTTGCGATATAAACGAGCTCCACGTGATGACAATTGGCCATAAATTTCTGGGCTGGGTCTTTTCATAACGATAGTACCCAGTGACTCCATGTGCGTCAAATTATCATGCACCAAGTGTCAAGTCAAGTTGGTTAAATAGAGGCTAGAACTTCCGCCCCAGTGGAATAAAAACATAACTGTACATTTGAGACAAGACCGTCTTTGACCCCGGTTATCGACCCAGATATTATAATGGAAAATATGAAAATGAGTTTCATTAACGCCTGAGTCATGCCGCCCCACGAATTAATGATATCTTTGGACAAAGGACGGCGTCCGCCGCGAATACAAAAATTCCCTACATTATCACTGTAATTTCTGCTTTAATGACCTTTCCTTATCTAGATCGAAGTGTCTTTCGCCTCGGCTCTGTTGTTTTGTGTTTTTATACTCGAGCTGCGTATATCCCATATAATATTAGGGTTGGAATAGAACATATAGGTAACTAAATAAAAATACAGGTCGATTAAATACTACTTCATATTTATATAAAACTTTGTTCAACCATTCAAGATATATATTCCAAGTTTTGTACATTACAATTATCTTGTTTAATTAGTTTTGTTGGGACGGGGATTATATACATTTCAACAAATGTTCTCTTATATTTAATCTCACCATTTTTTTCATGTCTATTGGACGATAACTAGTAGAAGAGGCGAAATAAAGTACCCACATGACATGATACAAACATAATATATTCAAAAATCCTGTATCCATTCGAAAATCAAATATTCGTACAGTGTTTATTCTGTATAAATAATAACCATTAATAAAAATAATTTTTCCAGACATCAATCACTCCTCACTGTTCCAGTGGGTTATTAATAATTCCCTCAGACAAATTCGCCACTTAGAACCCATCGCACGGGTTTAGATTTCAGACACCACTGAATTCAACCGGCATGCAAGGATATCCGACTCGCACGTTCTCTATCTCTGTTCATTATCATGATATGCGGTGTACAGGTGAATAAATTAACGTGCGACTTTATGACCGCTATTTGTCTATCAAATTATGAGGGAGCGAGTGAGCAAAGAGAGTGGGTGAAATGTGAGGTTTAGCTCATGCAAACATTTACGTTAATGCGTTTTTCTATATAAAAAACAATAAGATATACCTATAGAAATCACAACTTAAAGTTCTTAATATAGGAACTATCTTGGGTGAGCAGATTTACCTGAAAATAAACCAGAAAGGGGTAAAATGGTCGCTGTATGGAGCAAACCCATGTAAACGTTAACAAACTAATCTGAAGTCAATAAAAAAATTGCCGTTATGTGTTTTGGGGAGAAAACAATAATATATACGAAAAATCGCAACCAAACTTAGAGGATATAAGTTAAAGAAATATGACAACACAATCACTTGTTTCATCCTATACTTACAAAATACATCGATGTTGTAACCTACCCTAAACTCCGACACAATGTAAGCAAAGAGAACAAACATGCCGTGAGAAAAAATTGCTTATCTACAAACAAAAACCTAACTTCACGCAATAACAAATTATCGCGCATAATGAAAACACTTACCTGCTTTGTTGTGTTTATTTTCTCCAAGTACTTCACTGCAGTAGGAAAGAAGCCTTAACAGTTTTCATCAGTGACGTGACACTTAATGCAAATTTAGCATGCACGGGAATCAAACCAGTCAATTAAATAGACGTAATGAAAAATGGACGGCGACCGCCCCCGCCTATATGTACAGGCTATGTGTAAAATTATGTAGGCACCATGTAATCTGGACCTATAAAGCCGCCGTGATAACTCCTCCGATAGTGGGGCAATTTCTGAACGACACAATAATGACACCTATTAGGTGGACCGGTCTACATCCTGTCGCATAATAGCCCCCGCATCGGCATTGCCGGCCGGCCGCGGACAACACGCTTCACGACACTCCGTAATAACCACCTCCACGCTAGAACAGAACATAATTAGTTAAGCCCTTAAAAATAACCTTTCCAATATAAGCTCGAGTTTCCACCTAGGTTAAAGGAATCGCCGGCCTCAGCTGTAATGAGCTAGAAGATTAGGCATAGTTGGGTTCGTTATGGACTCGGAACGGGCCATTTATGACTACGATTTATAATCTACGCATTAAACACGAAAGACTGAAGTCTGCTCTGTTAACTCGAATGGTAACTCGACGAGGTCTCTGCACCGCTAACGCGAAGCCATCTAAAAATGTAATCATCCACTTTATATTACAGCCAATTACAATTAATCTCACACGAAAGTGACGCCCACGGCGAGTCTAGACGCCTAATCTTTCTTCGATCTAATTCGACATAACTCTGTAATTAAAGGCGAGGACAATAAAAGTTAGATCCATGTGTCGTGTCGTGTGAGCTCGGGTCGCGTGACGGCGGTCTGTCGTGTCGCGTCGCCTTCGTCCGACAATAAAATTATAAGTCGCCCGCAGTGACAATCCAGTGATTTACGTCGGCACACACGCGAATATTCTAATATGAAAAGACCTTAAGCTTTTTACTGCGGCGTAAAAAGAGGCGGACAGGTTAATGAAGAAAATGTGTTCAGGTCGCCGGTGAGATAGCCGCGACGCGTGACTGCCGTAATGGCCGCCACTGGTTATTGCGGTACCGATACTGATTTAGCATTCAAATATAAATAATCTCGCCCTCTGTGCATGTTTATAGTTATCGTTCAATTCAAGAAAAAGGACTATAAAGTTGCATACCGACGGCAAAGTACCAGTTCTATGTAGGTAGGTACTGAAACCTAATTTTACAGTAGACGTAAGTAGTGTCTAATTAGTCGTACTGTAAAATTAGGTTTTCATATATAGGAGTTCATGGTATTTCGCCGTCGATACGTCAATTAAACTGAGTTCGTATTGTGATCTGTGGTTCACGGTTTAGCATATTTACTATTACTTATTTGACCAGAGACTCGAAACGGATACGAGCTGCATGAGATAATGTAAGGCACGATTGCTAGAGAGAAAAAAAGTTTGACATTTACGTACTACTTTATCTGATACTAGCTGCCCGGCCCGGCTTCGCACGGTTAGTTTTCCGTTTTCCCGTAGGAATGAAGCACGTCCCGCGGTAACAGGTAGCCTATGTTCACCAGGGATAATGTCGGCTTCTAATGGCAAAAGATTTTTTCAAATCGGTCCAGTACTTTCGGAGCCTATTCAATACAGACAAACCATCAAATCTTTCCTTTTTATAATATTAGTGTAGAAGTGTAGATAAAGCGTAACTGGACCTTAGGGGTAAGTGATAATGTAGTAGGTAGGTACCTACAATATAAACTTCTGTATGCTAGTGAAGTTAGCTAAGTATTTTAGACAAGAGGTAAAGTAACTACAAAAGAAACAAAGGCGGTTCTAATTCTAACGTAACTTCTTAAGAAACGTAGATGCTTAAATTGCTAATGTAAATATAAACTGGCTCGCTTTAATGTTCCTTTTTAGAAAGAACAGGAACAAGCACAGAGTGCGGGCTAATCCTTGCAGAGCGAAATGAGGGGAACAAATACAGAGAAACGCAACAGAGCGGAACGAGAGCTGGTAATCGGATAAGGTATGTATACGCGAGTCTTAGGTGAGCTGGAGTAAATGGATAAGTGCTATTTCGCATCAGTACAGTGGGTGTCAGAACGATTAAACCAACACAACACGACGTCATTGCCAAAAATAGTTGACAATTTAATAATTGATCCAAGCATTTAGTTTACTTCTATTGTCTGTACCTACATCCTTATATCATAACTGCAACTTAGAAAAGTTGAAAGACCTCCGACGTTTTCATTTCAAAGTCCAATATCTCAAAAACGGTTCAACAGATTTTCGTAAAACATGGCTAAGAACACTCGGGATATAATTATCTATGAGATAAGAAAACCGCATTCAAATCGGTTAGGGAACTACGCTACCACAGACAGATACAGAGATACACAGATACACAGACACACAGATACATAGATACACAGACAGATACTTACGTTAAACTTATAACACCCCTCTTTTTGCGTCGGGGGTTAAAAATTAAATAGTGGGTGAGGAAAGAGCTTATGTTTTTGTCAAATACAAATTGGTAACATGATCCAACTGCGTACCTTCGAGTGCATTTTTTTTTCTCGGAGTTACGAAATATCACACGAAAAGCATTGGTGGCTAGTATAAGAAATTGAGTTAATATTGGAGATAACCATTTTTTTATTAAAATCTAAATCAAATGGCCCAAGTGTATAGGTACGTACAGTGACCAGTATTAATATCTGCCACAACAAAGCGAGCATTAAATATCTTACACGAACCTGTTTCTAGGGTTGTAATGGATGTATCAGATATTTATGCCCGTACACAAAATTGCTGGCGACTTTATTTTAGAATCAATAAAGCCATTTATTAAAAATATCGAGCACTCGTACACTAATCATGTCACGCGTTAATGAGACCCTGAACTTATCGACGGTTAGTAATTACATGGGTGAGCTCACCGTGTAAGCCGATCGTGCCACCGGACACGCAAGAACCCTTTATCTTGAACACATCTTATAATAATCATTGTTTCAGAATAGTGTTTTAAACTATATTGTTATAAAAGACTCATAAGCCTACATAACCTTTACATTAGTTAAGTAGGTGCAGAAAAATCTTGGAAGCATAGTTTTTCAAAATAAAAGTGGACTTGTCGTACAGATACGAATTAACTATATTCCCTAAATCAAATAAGGGAAACCGTATCTTATTTAGGCGTTCCAGAAAAGTATAAAACTGCGAAGACGGATCGTGAATCATTATGTACTTAATAATCGTATTTTAGTAGTTATATCTAAACCATTGCATATAAAAGATAATTATTTCCCTCTGAATTAAAGCTCGAGGTAATCTAAGTCAGAAACTCGATGTCTTTCATTACATTACCCCTAAAAGAACGTAAATCCTCGTGTAAAATGGTAGAGAAGCCACTCCACACCGCCATTTTCCTCGAGGCGAAGCGATTTATCCAAACAAGCCGTCATTTCTTGCGGGGTTAGTACGGGGAAATCCTGCGAATTCCTTCACGAACGAAACGGCGCAATGACTCGAAGATAAGGCTAATAGCGGCTCGCTGTCTACTCGAACGTAATAATGTACTAAATTTGACGTTTAGCTGGGGATTTAAAGTCATTTCATGACTATACAGATAGTTTACAGATTTCATAGATTAAAATATATGATCCTCTTTATGCTGAATGATATCGAAAGGGGTGAAATAGGGGATGAATGTGCATACGGGAGTTTGCGCTCCAATTGTAGTAAAATAAATGTTAACTTTGGCAGTAATTTTTGTTTACATCTAAATATCCCTTTGGATTACATCTTCATTGAAAACAATGAAGACAGTGGATAAGGCGCGCATAGCTCCTCCTAATGACTAGTATCTCGATCTAAATGTGCTTTAATTGCCAGGGGGCGGAGGGAGGGACCGCCCTCATGTAAATAAGGCGAATATCAGATGGACGCTTTCTTTGTTTGCCCGTTCATGTGTGCAAATTGAAACTTAATTGCGTCCTACTGAACCGGTTCTCGTTAATTGTGGCCGGCGAGGAAACTTGTTGTAGAATGTTGGGGCACATCACCTGTAAATGATACAATTATTTGTCCAGGGTCGGCAATGCGCCTGTGATTCCTCTAGAGTCACAAGCGTGCATAGATTAAGGTTTTATACTCGTATTATATTTTACCATCAAATAGCACGTAATATGCTGATATGACACCGCGATGGTCTAAACAAGTTGTGAACAAGGGGTTGCTCAAGTTTTAGTGTCTAAAACAAAAACAAAACATGGCCTATTTTGATTAATTGATTTTATATTCCCTTCATTTTGCTCTGAAACTGCACACAGCACGGCTATCATGAGACTTTTCTCGCACTATCCGTCTCTCTCTTATTAGAACACTTTAAACAAGAGGTATATAGTGCGATAAAAATCGAGGGTATGTCGCGGCCGTCCCATGATAGACGTGCTGTTCTAATTGTTATAACAATAGCTACAAAAATTATCGCTATTTGTTAAAGTGAACTAAAATTACTTTCTTAGTTTTTTTATCTGACTGTACCACCAAAAATATCATACCGATTTTACCTTTACAATCTTTAATTTATGGCGGGAGGCGTCTATTTTTCACGCAAATAGTCGGAATGGTATGTAAAGCCACGCATCGGAGACCACCCATAAGTCAAAAGTCACGAAGTCAGATAAGGCCTAATTGACGTGAGCACCGCCCAACGCAACCTTAATAAGCATTTATAACGATATAACTCCTATTATCAAAAATACTTAACCTATTTATATTACTGTAGTGTCGGGAAATTTCACCTTTCGTTTTGATTTCGATTAACACGCCGTTTGACTTTGACATTGAGTTTAAGCGGATTGGCGAGCCGTGATGGAACGACACTAGGCTGCATTGTTTCTTATCGAACACGAATTTAAAATGGCTTCAAAGTGGAACATTTATTCGCGTCAGAGTCAAGAATCTCTAGAAAATTAGCATAACATACGTTGTAAAACTGTTAAGTCAAAGAAGTTGAGATTGAGTTGAGATCAAAATAGATTTACACGATTACAAGATGATTTTAAATCACTTTAGGTACTACAACTTTCTCCAATAATATGTTCCACCTCCACGCAGAACATAACTCACTGTTTAGTCACGGGCCTCGTTTGCCGACCGTATTCTGTGATAATACGACAAGCATGGAGACGCAATTACCTTTCTTACTTCCTACCGTGACGTCAGAACTAGGCCACATGTCTTACGGCCCCGCGTCACGAACCCACGAAACAAATCTTTTAATTGCTCCACATTATTCCCTTATATGTTAGATTATTTTCGAATGTTCGCGCTTGACAGAGTTCACGTCGGCACGCTAGCCTCTCGGGTACATTTCGCTGCTATAATGATTACAGATATAAATCGGCTTAATAAATGTTTTTGTTACGCAGGCTAATGTGAGGGTCGCATTGGTCCTAGTTTCTAAACTACCCGCAACGTCTCAATTGCTTTAAGCATGTGATAATGAATAGAAACTTTTAGTAGGTAAAGTTTCAACAAAACCAGTACAAAGTTCTAAAGGAATCAAGGAAAGGAAAATTAAGGAAACCAAAATATCGCTAGTTGACAACCAGTTTGAGTTTGGACCGTCACGTAATCGGATATATAACAGGATGAAAACGTAGGTAAGTATATCATTGTACCAAACAACTCGAAAACTTACAAACGTTATTTTAACTTTTATTAAAGAAAGTTACTGTCGGTCTTCCAATGTGCAAGTATTGATTGTGGCGTTTTACCTTGTACTCGTATATCCGTGACTCATGGGGGGCATTAAAATTACTGGGTTTTCACATGATACATCAATCTACTTGATAAACTTCATATCAATGTCAAAGGGAAGTCAAAAGTTAATACCAACAAATGACCAATTGTTGGCGAAGCTTAATGCGGTTTCTATCAGTGTTAGGTAAGTGCCTCGGGATATGTGTTTTTTGTACGCACTTGACGAAGCCTGCGTTGCGAATAATTTTCTGTGATCACCCTCATCTCTTAAATAAATACATTATTTTTAAATGTATATGTTCGCCGAAGGAGCTGGATGTTATTAAAGTGACATAAAAAATAAGAGAATTGTATATGATTACCTTTTTTTTCCGAAGCCTATAGAGTGTCCCACTGCTGGGCAAAGGCCTCCCCTCTCGACTTCCACTCGTCCCAGATTTGAGAAATCTCTGGCCAATAGCTACAAAATGCGTCCTGGTCGTCCCGCCATCTCCGTCTCGGCCTGCCACGTCGCCGCCGCCCATCGTGTGGCACCCACTCCGTGGCTTTTTTCACCCACCTCTGTGGATGCATGCGGCAGACGTGGCCAGCCCATTCCCATTTCAGTTACCAATAACATAATCATTTTAGATTACCAATAACATAAAAAACGTCGTATCATTAATTTACAAAAATGTAAACGATGATATTCATTTGTAATCTGAATCATCACAATACATATTTTATCATTTCTGTTTTTATGAAGTATCTTAGAAAAATATTCCAACATGACACGTCGTTCTACTACGTTGAAAACCTAAGACTCAGCTAACTATATAATGATAAATCAGCCCAATACGTCCGATTGCTGGGCACAGGCCTCCTCTCATGGATGAGAGGGAACGGGCAGTAGTTCCCACGCTGGCCCAATGCGGGTTGGGGATTGCACATACACCTTTGAATTTCTTGGCAGATGTATGCATGTTTCCCCACGATGTTTTTCCTTCATCGAAAAGCAAACACACAGTATAAAACTCAGCTAACGAAATAATATTAAAATATGGTACAAACAACTAGGCATGAATATAACGGTGTATTTTATTAGAAGCAACATGAGATCTATACTTAAAAAGTGTAGAGAGATCTAACACTCGTTGCGCCGTAACATGGTAATTCAGCTTCATTAGCGCGTGCGCGCGCGCCGATAGCCGCGGCCAATTACGTACTTTTATCACCAATTAACGTTTACGATGCTCTGGCCTACCAATATGTCGATACGATCCCTGTTGTTCTTAATGAAAGTTTTGAGTAAGCCTTAACTATTAGAATAGGTATTCAGTGATGATTTTTCAGACGGGGTTGATGAGGGGTTGAAAGGTTTCGTTTTGCAAGAGTGGTTGCGTTTATACGTATAGGTCCTCGAAGACCAAACTATCACATACTTTAGCGTCTTGTAAAACAAGTCGCGTTCAAAGGGGAATCAAGGGGAGTGGTAATTGCACAACTTTTCGAACGAGCGTTAGGACAACTCCTCTGTTTTTCACACAAAAAAGACCTTTGATTTAGGTACCTAACGCGTACGCATGAAACGTTACGCAATCGACCGGCGGGGCTAGCACTAGCACTGACCCCGCGCCGCGACGCGAGTCGAGGAAGATCTACCCTCCTCTTTCTAATTTGCACTGTGCGAGTGAGACAGGAGACGCTCGGACGCGCGCGAAGCGACTGAGCAGCAAATTTTGTTAGACGTATAATGCTGATGTTTGTAAACCCCTCGTTTCAACGCTATTCCAATTTCTAAGGATACGTCACATATAATTATAAAAATATAGTTAAATTTGTTTTTTCTACACGTTCACGTGAGGTACCTCAATTAAGTCGTAGTTAAGCCTTATGTCGCTCCGTCTATAGACGTTGTGCACGTGAACGAGTTAACATATTAAGTGAGTAAAAGATTTTTAATGACATAACTGGGAGTAATGAATGATCTATTATTTTCAAACAACTTTTTACCGAAATTATATGCGCCACAAAGTGGCATTAAGGTACGGGCGCCTATTACCGTGGTACGCGAGGTACTTTTCAAATGATTCTTAAAAATGATGGGTATGAAAGCTCCTTAACGTCCTAGATTTTTTTTTTATTAAAGAGTGTTTATTTAACTTTCAGAGTCGTAACTTTTTGAACCAATTTTAGTTTATTATATTTGATAAAATAATTATTGAAACAACGAAAGGAGAATCTTCTATTACCGTGGTAATGGATGGGATGTGATTCTATTACCGCGAAATTAGCTTTTATTACCGAGGGTACAAAAAGCAGCAATTTTCTACCATCGGTAATAGTAACCTGATACACAATTCGGCGCCCAATATCGAGGGTTAAAATAATATTCATGACTTTGGTTCCGTACTCGTATATAAAAATAAAGAAAACATAAAACATACTTAAATCAACAAAATGATGTCCACTGGTTATAGGAATAACTACTACTTGCATACATAGCATAGCAGGTAAAGACTACCTTTTATTAAATCACAGTTACATTACATTATACTATGGATTCGGTATTTTGTATTCAAAGATTAAATAAATAAAATACGGGGTATTATAAAAAGCCTATTAAGTACAATACTGAGCATACTAACAGGCTAAATGACTCGAAAACAATATTTTGCGTTTTGTGTAGGTAAGTAACACCTTTATCTATACTTATGTGTCGTTTCCGGGTTGTTTTAATGTTTTAGGACTTTAATTAATTTACAAATTTTGCTGGGATATGTTATTATCTCCGTTCACCACACATCTTAATAATACGAACCAGAGAAATCAATTTTATGGAATGAAATTGTACGAACGGAACCCTAGATGTGATTTATTTTAAGAGAAAACTAAAATGTCACTCGGTAAGAAATACTTCTTTGTAACCTATTACCGACCCAAACAAATATTGAATGGGTCGGTAAAAAAAACCCATAGTAACTATTACCGATTGTTGTGGGATCTTACCATCGGTATTAGACTTAATTTGGAATTTTGTAAAATCTTATTCCGATCCATAAAAACTTTAGGATAAAATTGTATTTTCATTACAAATCAAACATACATATTACAAGCTTGATATGAAACCAAAATCACATAACTGGTAAGTAAATATAGTTAATTATTACAATATTTAAACGACATGACAAAATAAGGGTTTCCATAGAAACTGCAGATTCAGTACTAAAGTTTTGGTTAAAAATTAAGGGTTTGTTGGATACTTTCCATACCACGGAAATAGTTCTTTAATAGCGTCAATTGGTCAAGATTCGAATAGCTGTAAGAGATTTTATAATCGATTACATATAAAAAAGATAAAGCACAAAGAAGCAAATCGCCGACTTAACTATTATCGTCGTATGCCACGGTATTAGTTTCCCCAACTAAAAATGGCGTCTATCACCGCTGTATTTTATATTCCATTTTAAATGAATTTCCAGGCCAAAAAAGATATAACGAGTACGCAAAAGTTTTACAGAAAACTATAGATAACCATTTAAAATCCATAGCATTTGTTCAATTGTCATAGGTATTGCGTGAAATAATAAATAAGATTCGGGTATACTTACCAGTGACGCCATGCGTTTGTATGACACAATCTCTTCCTACGCCACCGTCGCAGAAACTGACGGATTGCGTGCTTGTTATTTCATTCACACATATTTGCGTAAACAGGACCGTTAGTCAACTAAATTAGGCTTCATTTGTGTAAAGCATGTTTTATTGTAAATCGAACGGTTTGCTTTTAAAATGCGTATTTGAAAATGCCACGGTAATGGTAGCCGAATTTGGTACCCGCGGTAATAGGCGCCGTTACCTTATTTAAAGAAAACTATTCTCCGATTGCACCCGAACTAATGGCCCGTGTATCTGTATATTGTAATCTCGTATATCAGTATATTGTAATGCTACTCTTCAACATTAAACTGTACTCAAACTTCTTAACGATTGGAACGTGCCTAATATGAGTAAACACTACACTGTTGAGTCTCTGACTGTCAAACATGGTCATTCAGTTCCAAACGGTCATTCAGTTCAAAACTAATGTATTGCAAAATAAACTTTATGCCCCACATACTTCAATCCAGAATGTCATTAGCACTCGTTACGATTTTGTGCTATTTGTTTGTAATATTAAGTGAGATTTATTATGACTGCTAATTAAAAGCTTAAACACTGTTAGTTTGGATAATTTACAACGAAAAGTAGACTAGTGGTTTGGTTAAAAAGCATCAGGTTTTTTAATTTCTTGGAAGTAGATATTCCAGTAAGTAATTGTAACAAACAAGAAAAGTATAAGGAGTCCAAATATCCATTTTACTTTTTTTTTTCACTGAGTAGGTACTGTGAAGGTACATTTACAATAAACACCTAACTAATCTTGATGGTACTCGAAAATATTGTTGACGACTGCTTTAGCCTAGTTGGTAGTGACCCTGCCTACGAAGCTAGAGGTCCTGGGTTCGAATCCCGGTAAGGGAAATTAGTTGTGTAATGAGCACGAATATTTGTTCCTGAGTCATGGATGTTTTCGATGTATTTAAGTATGTATTTATCTATATAAGTATGTTTATCGTCGTCTAGCACCCATAGTACAAGCTTTGCTTAGTTTGGGGCTAGGTCGATTTGTGTAAGATTGTCCGCAAATATTTATTATTATTTTTTTTTTTATTATTGTTCGCTACGATATAATCTCTCATAACATAACGATTGAACAGTTTACTTACCGTAGTTACTACTGATCATGTTTTTCATTTCATTCTATCGCTCGAAATTAACCCATTTACAGATCGCGGTTATTAAATAGTTTATACAGTAGACTAGATAAACCTAACAAACAATTACCTTAAGTGTAGTTGTAGTGTACATATGGATGTACACTACAACCACTTGATGTGTGTAAAATATGCACTTTCAATCAAGAATCAAGACGGAAAAGTTTTACAATTACACACGAATACATCACAATGCCCAATAATATCTGAATCTAGACCAACTAATGTACATTGAATTGGAAATGCCGGGATAGAATTGGCACTATCAATGCCTTTATCATTGATAGATGGAGGGCGCGCTGGGCCCATTGTCCGGTGACGGATCGATGTCGGATCGGATCCGGATGCCCGGAGATACGTGAGATTAATGCGAGTTTTACTGGATTGGGACTACTGGCTGCATCCGTCAATGTCGTGTTATACCTACATCTGTACCTGCAAGTGATATACGGACAATGATTACGACCACATTACCCACACACCAACTTTTTAGTTGATAATGTGTTTTTAGATACGTCACATCAGACCATAATGTGGGAGTTTCCTTTCCGCCCGCTACGCTTCCGAAAGGCTATGTTAGGAGTTTATCTGCGTGATCGCATCAGAAATGAGGCTATCCGCAGCAGAACTAAGGTTACCAATGTAGCCCTCTTAATCGCTAAACTTAAGTGGAAGTGGACAGGGCACACTGCACGTAGAACCGATGGCTGTTGGGGCAGAAAGATTCTCGGGTAGCGGCGGCGTACCAGCAGCTTCAGCGTGGTTAGACCCCACACAAGGTGGACTGGATGACCTGGTAAAGATCGCGAGAGTACGCAAGATGCGGGTGTCGCATGACCGGTAATTGTGGCACTCTTTAGGGGAGGCCTATGACCATCAGTGGATGTCTTTCGGCGGATATATTATAATGATGATGGCACGTGGCAGAAAATCTCACTTGCTGGCAGCTAGCAGTTTTAAATGTTGTAACAGGCGAGAATAAAGAAATCTCGCCCGTCTAAAACCTGCAATCTGAAACATTTTTTGTTTTAGCGCTCTAGGTTAGTAGAGTTTATAATCCTGTAGAAAATATAATCCTTACTGGCTTGAAAGTTGGTGAAAAGCCGATCGTCAAAGTTTATTGCCCTCTTAGTAAAAAAATGCAGAGTAAATTAATCAGTGCGATAGCTCAAAACTTGATGGACAACTTGATGTCTTAGATAGAATACGCAATATGGAAAAGAAAAGACTTTTATAGACATCTTTAATAAGCACTTTTGAAATATTATTTGAACGATAAGCACCAAAGAAAATAAAGACATCAGTCATCGCCGGTTAAAAGCTCGAATCATAAAAAACCAAGCACACGCCGCATAATAAGTACTAAGTACTAGTAACAAAAAAATGCAATTCGATCTTTCCGTTAGTCTTGATACAACTGAAGGGACCCAAATTCATCAACAAACGAAACGTTGCGTGCAAGAAGAATTTAAAGATTACCTCCAATACTTATTTTACAAGGCGTAATGAAGCAAAACTGATTGATCACAGTGGTTTACTTATAAAGGTCCCTGGTTCGTGTCTTGGGGCGATTATCATAATGACGGCGCGACACTCGGAAACTAGATAGCATCGTATCGCGCGCGGTGGACAATAACCCTTACCGACATTCATTTATAATAATTAGTTGGCGTAATGCCAGGCTGATGTGAATATTGCCATATTTTACTGGACAGCGCACCGTTCTGTGTCTGACGTTGAAAAAACATTATTTGTGCGTCAATAGGACGATAAGACAAACGTCATCGGGAACATATAAATAATTAATGATGGGATTCCCGAAAATAACGCTCACGATTTCGTGCAATCATACAGCATAAGCTTGCCGATGATTGTTAGTCCTGGCCCCGTATCATGGTCGGCCTTACCACACGATAAGTGACACGATAGAGCGTCCGTCCCTGGCTGACACCGTTCGACAGAACGAGACGGACGCCTACGGGGCCTGTCTGTTTGTTTAGCCAAAGCAAAATGTATACATATATACATCTTGGAAAGGAAATTAACCCAAAAGAGTATGTCTTATAAATACCCTATGTGTACGTCTTATGCCTTAAGTCTTATGTAAGAGCGAAAATAAATTATTTTTTCATTAGCTGTAAGGACTTTGTTTCACTGTGACGTCACAAGCAAGTAATCCCTACAAATTACATACTAATGTATCGTTTTTTTACCATTTCATACTAAAATTCTGATTTGACTTTTATGAAATACCGTATTGGGTTTGTTTCGTAAGGACTTAAGCCTACCGATCGGGAACTTAATTTAATGGGAATTGCACTGAATATGTGGTGTATTGTCGTGTGAAATGGGGTAGTCTGTCTGTGTAACCAGGGTGCAACGATAAACATCGATATTTATTAAACTACAGTAGCCTAGTGGTCCAGGCATACGGATGTCTAACGGCGGGCATGGGTTTGAATCCCGGGACGTACCTATAAGTTTCTCGGAAGTTGCGTACGGAATATCATTTGATATTTACTGTTAGCTTTTCGGTGAAGGAAACGGGCGTACATCTGCGAAGAAATTCAATGGTTTAGCTATGTAAAGTCCCCGACCCGCACTGGGCCAGCGTGGGGACTGCTTCCCAATATCTCTCATCCATGAGAGGAGGCCTGTGTCCAGCAGTGGGACTTATATAGGCTGATTCATTATAATTATTTTGTTGTAATAGCGGGCTTCATTCTACTTGTGAGAAATATTAGACTCAACGCTCCTTTACTGCTGTTAAAATCATGACGTACATATTCTTTGCAAGCGTAATCCAAATCAAAATGCGTTAACACAGCAAAACCCTTCATAGGGGAAACTTACATGCCAAGTATGAACGATACGCCAATCTGCCATTCGGACTAGTTAACGAAATGAGTGCCAGTCAAGGACAGCCCGGCCGTTTGGGAAATAACGCCACTTCCGCGATCGAAAGCTTCTAACGAAAGGAAATCCTGATTCAAGGTAATAATAATAAAACAAAACAAACGGAGGCATTGCTACCCATTCAATGGTCCTGAGAAACATGTAGGTACTGTAGGGAAGGTGCTTGGAGGTAAAGGAAGACACAATAGACTTTTAACACGTTTATTCAAGTCCGTTGCTTGAGGTATGAAAGCCTCTGGGGCGACTCTATGGCGTCTTCAAAACTTCTTGTATTTATGCCTTCCAGACAGCTTCATTTGAACTGAGAATACTGCTGTCCAGCCTCTGTAGATGTTGCATAGATGGCCTCTACAGTACCTAACTACGCCAAAAAATACTCATACGCGCGACGGCGTAGCACAGAGGGCGTTTCTGCTGGGTGCCATCAGGAACCTAGAACATCGTTTGCCTGTCCTTAGACAAGTCCCATTAGGATAAGTCCCAGTTGGATAAGTCTCATTTATTTTCCAGACCTCTCTTAGCGAGTCTAGTCTTTCCCATCCAGATCGTCTCACACGCAATCCATCAACGTGGTCCTTGGTCTCTGTATATTACAATATGACCACATGAGTTTCATCTTACCGAATTACATACCCGTAATATCACGCTAAGCGGTTTCCTCTTAAATTATCGTCGATAAGAGCCACTTTCAAGCTGGAGAGGGAATTAGATTATGGTAATTATTTTCAAAACTAACTACACGTTTCCGTGAGTCACCATTGTCACCAACGGTGCTGGCTGAAAATCAGCGCTGCAGGTGTCTGACACCTCAGCATAATGCTGAGCCAGTGTCCGGTTCACTACCGCAGAGACACACTTTTTTCGTGTTTCATCTGTTTTTTGTTTATTTTAGTGTTTAATAGGTCTGTCCTGTGTGTTTGTGAATAAATTTATCTTTCTTTATTTCTTTCTGAACTCACTTTGCGGTCTTAACTAAGCTTAATCTTCGCTTTGGGAGCTCTCTCTTGCCATTTAAGAGCGAGGCTCTTGTCGGTGGAGTAATTTCCAACGTATTCTACATTTCGCCTTTCTTTTAATTTCTCTATACCATCAAGAAGCGTTAATTTTTTCTTTGCTTTGGGAGCGGACGAGTATAATAGCTTTCAAATTAAATAAATGAACTGTCACCACAAAACTCACCATTCAAGGTCCCAAATACTTCGACCATAGCTTCGTCCCCCACCTGTAACTTTGACAATAAACCGTTAATTTACGTATGGAATGTATGTCGTAGTCTTCTTGGAATTTATATACTTGTACTTGTAGGTATATTCCCATTGCCATCCTTGATATTAGTACGCGATTGGTTACTGTGCGTAATGTACGCTAAGTTTACTTAAACGTATATGTCTATGTCTATGGATTTCTTTATGATAGTTTATTTCTATAAGTGAGAACCTGTAAATGGCTATATGGTTTTATTATTGTGTCTATAAATATGTTCCATGTATTAATAAATAAGTAAGTAATTACGAGTAAATAAATATCCATATGAATACGTTTTACCGGCTTCACAATGGTCGTTTTTAGATGTTTAGTTTAGGCCCACGTCTCTCCTGTAGGC
This sequence comes from Epinotia demarniana, assembly GCA_945867215.1. Classification (NCBI taxonomy): domain Eukaryota; kingdom Metazoa; phylum Arthropoda; class Insecta; order Lepidoptera; family Tortricidae; genus Epinotia; species Epinotia demarniana. The sequence continues at coordinate 14,574,317 of OX244275.1, forward strand.
GTCGTCAAAGTTAAGGGCTACAAATCCAATTTTTTGGTTGGATTCTTAATCCGCATAAACAGCGTCTCCACATAATCATTTATATGCACTTACCTAAGCTCATAATTGACCAAAGAAAAGAAGACTTTTGTTTTAATAACTCTGCATGATCTTATAAATAGAACCTTGTTCGCTCATATTTATTAAGTAGATGGCAACTATACATAAGTAAGTAAATATATATTCTCAGTGTATATTCGCTGAAAAAAGCAAGCAAGATGCAAGCGCGAGCGTGAAGCATGGAGTGAGTCAGAGATAAGCTATCTCGATGATCACAGCGCTTAGCAATCTACTCGTACACCGTGCAACGTACCTTTGTGCTCGGCTATTGCGAGCATGGTGTTTCCATTGTCCTGCGGTAACCAAGAGCCTAGCATTGACGTTTTTTTTCCACGTTATTATACCCACCCTGTATAACGTGAAAAAAGAATGTTTATGTTTTCCATTAACCTTTAAGAAATGTTATTTTCATGTAAGGGCAGTAGAATCGAATAGTAATGATAACACAAATATTGCAAACAATATTTTTTAAATAATACATTTTGAATGATAGCGCCTATCCTGATTAACCTTTATAACTGTTGATGTTTACCATGACAGACTTCCGTCTAGATAATTTGTTAATTTTACTGTTAGTTATGCAGGGTTCAAGCAAAATTCAACATTGTGGTGACAGTAATTCCTGTCAGTCCTTAAAAGATTATTTACCAGTAAAGTATTTAGTCCCCAATACCGCCTAGCTTACCTCAGCCGTCCGGTTTCCCGGTCGTTAGTATGGGTGTACCGCCATTGCTCGGTCGCCCGAGATATTAAGATAGTAATATTTGGAAAATAGTAAGCGCTAACGCTAGACTGTCCTCCTCTTGCGGGAAAGTCCATTGTTCCGTACCACGCTGTATATGCAAAAATAAATAAATTCTGCATGGTACATGTTGGGCATCAACAAAACAACACATGTAAAAACAAAATACGACTGAAATGCGTACCTATGTTACGCTGGCCAGCAGGTGTCATACTGCTAGACAAAGTTTGAAATTGTCACATCAGAGGAAACTATAAAGTTGCTCTGATGAAAATTTGGTACGAGTAGCCCTTTAGCTACCAACGACGACGACGACGTGACGCCACGGAAGACCCGCCACTTGGTTGACGACGATCCAGGAGGACTTGAAATAGACGGATATTGACTCTGCAACGGCGCAAGATAGAGAAAAATGGAAGAGAGAGACAAAGAGAGGCCGGCCATAGATGGTGGGAAAAGGTTCAGGAGAAAAAGAAGATAATATACATGCAAAAATAAAGGTATACTGCGAATGAAAGAATTGTGCTAGGCTTTATAGAAACGCGTTTCTCCATAGTCGAAATGGTTCATAAAAGCAAGTTTTCGCTACATCAGTTCGCTACATTCGTTAGAAATTGTGCCTAAACTGGTGAATTACTGTGGTTGAGAATTGCATCTGTCACAATTATTGTGAAAAGGAAAAAAATATGTAAAAAAGAGAATGTTGAAGATTAACCTAGTGATTAATTGTTGGTTAGAATTTCGAATCAATTCCTGTATTTTTGTTGTATCAAAGTTACCTGAAATCTGCGTACAGACGGCACATTGTTTGGCTATTTGAAGGAACTCTTGGCCCGTTGATCATTCTTTCAGCGAACGTGCGTCATTGTACACTTGTACAGGAATAGGCCGAACTATGATTAGAATGGAATGATACCTATTGACAGCAGGCGCCGATATTCGTTTTCCATACAGTGCAACTGGTAGGTACATAATTGTCATACGTTACTTTATTACAATTATTGAAACAAGAATAGGATTATGTAACAAAAAAATATCGATCCTGTAAAGTTTTCGGCGGCGAGGCAAAAGGATGACCGACCGCGTCGATATAATCGAAGGCTGTGTTACTCAAACTATAGTGTTTATAAATATAGTATTATAGTATAGTCCAGTTGCACAGTCGACGAATAATCATCACAACACGTGGTTGTTGTCCGTCTTTTCATTTGGTTTAAACCGATTTGCGTCAATACACTTTTATTAAATAAGAGCGCTGCAGGTTGGTCACGTAATGCATTGTACGTACGTAAGGTAAATTACAAAATGTATATGGAAAACTGACAGTTAAACTGTCCAAACGCGCGTTCGAAACGTTACGTAATTATACCCTTACTACAGACAAAAACGTTTAGTTAGATCTTTGTGCCCGTTATAGCAAACCAGTGGTGGAAGTGTTCCTGTTTAAGGCATAGGTAAATCGTGGTAAAAACAATTTCAAATTTTGTACTTAATTCATGGGGAGAGAGAGGCCTTTTCCCAACAGTGGGACACTCAAAAGGCTCATCAAAAAAAATATTACAAATAACAAAATAACTTCATAAACTAAAGCGAATTAGTTACTAAGACCAATCAGAAACAAAAACCTTGAGAAAATCTGTTCTTCCGTGTGGGAGCTACGATGTCACAGACAGACACAGATACACCTGTTAAACTTTTAACAGTCGTTAGCGTCGGGGATTCAAAAGAACAAGATACTTAGGTATCAATTTGGTGCTCGGGGCGTCACTGGCATCCGATCGGCATAAAAAATTACGCCAAAAGTCATCATCGAATGAAGCCCATTGCCCATGATCAGATCAGCTCGATGGTACCATTAAATTAAATTGTCATCCAAACTATTATTAGTCATCTAAACTTTAGACGACCGCTTTAGCCTAGTTGGTAGTGACCCTGCCTACGAAGCAAGAGGTCCTGGGTTCGAATCCCGGTAAGGGTACTTATTTGTGTGATGAGCACGTATATGTGTTCCTGAGTGATGGATGTTTTCTATGTATTTAAGTATTTATTTATCTATATAAGTATGTTTATCGTCGTCTAGTACCCATAGTACAAGCTTTGCTTAGATTGGGACTAGGTCGATTTGTGTAAGATTGTCGAAAACGACTAAATCCTAAAATAGAAGCTACATTGTAAAGGAACTGCAGTTATTCCCATTATTTAGACACATCAGTAATTCTTTGATCTTGTGAAACTCTGTGACAATTATTGGTTCAAAGAATCAAGGAACTACCATTCAAAAGCTTCAACACTTTGTTTGTAATCTAAGTGTTTACAGCAGAACTACGTTTACGTTCCGTAACAATAGAGCCGCATACTAGACGACGCCATTTCACGGAATCAAACCAGTGTTATTATTTCAAACGTCTGTCAAACTGTTAACGATCTTAGCATAAACCTTTGCCCAACGATTTCCTCCGTTTTACATTCGATTGATTTCAGCGACCTGTGCAATCTTTATTGGCTATTGAAACTCAATCTTTACTGTGCCGGAAAACAATTTGCCAGCAAGCGTGTTTTGTCATCAACGCTAATAAACATCTGCTGCAGTTTTCCTCCAAGAAATAATAATTTGAATTTTCGCCGAGGCGACCGCGCTCGTAATTCCTTTTCGAGACATAAAACAAAGCTGAAAAGAACACGGTTCGAGACGTCGGTCGTTTCTTAATTTACGAGAGCGTTGTGTGGCGAGAGTTCGTCATTTCCGAGCGCCATCTGCAGGTAAGTTACGAGGGCCCGCGCGGGCACGCACCGCGCACACATGCGCGCACGCACGCACACGGACACTCCACTGTCCACCGTGGCCGAACAATCGATCGTAAATCAGCTTCGATAAAATTATAGGAGGGAACACAATGGATGGCGCATCTGCGCCGCATAACCTGCCCTCCTCCCAAGACGCAGAGTCTGCTTTCACGCGCCGCCCGCCCGCTCCCGCCACCTAACTCTCCGTCTCCGAGATAAAGTCTACATTCGCACGTGTACAGACAAGAGGTGTTTATTTTGAGAAAGCCCTGTCCCGCGACAGTGGTCTCTAGTGGGCAGAGCTTTGAGGTGATTATCGCGCGCCGCTATCGGGGCTCACGTAATTGCGAAATTCACGCTTCGTGGCGCGGTACAAAAATAAGATTATGGATTCTGCTGAGCTGCTGCGTTATTGTGATTCGAGGATCCGTCCGTAGGTATGTCTGCAAGCTTTACGACTGCTATTCCTGGAGGAATAAACCGGTGCACTTATTGAATATTGTTGGGTTTATTTATGGTGGACAGCACCATTGTCCGGAGGCCTGGAAATTCATATCCATGTATGTTTGTTTACGGAGCACGCAACGGTGCAGCTGCGAGCTATTCAGAACAATCCATATGATATTTAAAGTCTTAAAAGACAAGACTGAAGTACATTTTCTGTAACTAACGAACATAAAAGTAATAAGCTGTATTCGTCCGGCGCTGGACACAAAAGATGGGGTCGAATTTCCCGACAGGTCGGAGAGTCGCGTCGGGTTATGGGGCCATAAAATGTGGCCAGATATTAACGACCCTCACCGACACAGCCTTTTATTAATATTGACCAAATCGTAAAAACACCCATACCAGCAGCCTGTTTAATCAATATCATTATAATATGGTCATTTGGTACACAAATTGTTTGTTTCCAATGTAAGAATAATACCTATCCCGTAAAAAAATATGATCATCTACATTAGATCTACAAAAAAATATGAACATATAATTACCTACAATATTAAGAAACTGGTAGTTTTAAAATAAACTTAAGGAAGAGTCCAGTGTATTTAAGTATTGCAAAGTAATGTCAATATTTAACAAGCTTGACATGTCAATAGTTCTAGAAGACTATGATAAAATAAAATTGTTAAAAACTCGAGACAGGCATAAACAATTACGTAAGTTAGACTACCAACCTAGATATATTCTACCGAATTATATAAACGTATATGGTATGAGGACGTGGGAGTACATGCTTCCTAACTTTCTAAATAGAATACCAGAAGATATACTCACAAGTGTCCTTGCCGACAAAAAGTCGTGCAAGATCGCATTAAAAAGATATTTTCTAACTGGGACAAATAGCGAGGTGTAGTTTCTGGGGTGAAAATGCAATAAGTACTCATCTATCTATCTTTTGTAATTGCCTATAAGTATAAAGATTAAGTATGATTAACTGTCGTGAGCGGTGCGATACATTCGCGTCACGCAATTTTGTATTGATTTTCTCTTTTAATATAAATAAAAAAAAAAAAAAATAGTTGACAGTACAGTCAGTAAAAACAATATCTGCACAAAAAATATGTAAGAAGAAATCAGCACAATTATTGTAATACAGAAAAAGTATCAGTTACGCGGGATTTTCTGCTTACCGATAATTAATAATATTCTGAAACAATGTTGAAATACTTAAGATATTAACAATAACAATATACAAACAAAACAGTATATGAAATTATATTATACTATGATTAAAGTAATTATAAATAAAAAATTTGGCCCAAATCACCTTCTGAGGGCAGCGTACCCAGAAGGCTGGCAGCATTTCCACGCTGTATGGCAATGCTGATCCGCTGTGCCAGATATGACCCAGCCTTCTGGTCACGCGTCACCTCTACCAGGCGTTTGGAGCACTCCTTAAATAGTTCATGGGCGCTTTCCCCCCACGGTCCCATAGTCTCAACCCCAAACGGCGCAAAAAGGTAGCCACTACTGATGGCTGTGTACTTGCGTCGCTTGAGGAGTTCCGCCGAATTTGCCGCAGAGCCAGCCTTTACGGCGGTGCCGTGGAGATGAGACAGCGCTACAGTATCGGAACATGTCGCGTCCCAAACCAGCGGCTGTCCCATCTTCCATGGCACGAGGGTCATGCCGTCGGGTCTCTTTCCATCATCACGGGAAAGGCCGCTTGGTTCTAAAATAGCCGGCGTTCCCGCACTGGCTAAGGCCCGACGGATGACGTCGTTTAAATTCGCATGACGGGGGGCACGCCCTGCACTTCTGCTACAGGACAATCCGTGGTGACCCAGCTGGTCGACCGGGTCACCGCAGCGACAGCGGTGAGGGGCAACGCAGGTCACGCCCAGGCGGAGAGCGACAGAGAGGCGGAATGTGGAATTGTCCAGGAGCGTTCCGATCGGTGAAGAAGGCAAAGCTTGGAGCCACTGCCCTGATTCCCACTCAGCAACGGCTAGGAGCCGAGCACGCTCTGGGAGGCTGGTTGCCGTTTGATACAGGTTATCCCGTACCAGCCTACAGAGCGGCTCGTCCCAGAGTCGCTGGGAAGCGAGGTTTCCGGGTTCACAATGTACAGCCGTTGTGAATTAGGTAGGTATTGTAAAAATTATTATGAACGCGAGTCCATTATACTTTTATGAATGGAGTGTATTTTTCCTTGACACCTGTGTAACGCACAATGTTTTGTCACAATTGAAAGAAAATACATTTGAGAAAAATGAATGTTACCTAACCACTACGTACAAGTTACGATTTGGTGGAATAAAGTTTGCAGGTAGGATACCTGAACAATATTTTTTAATGATAAAAGTTACCTCGTGTCATATAACATTCGAACTATATAATTTTAACGGACAAATTCATCTACGTGCCTTCTTAAGATTCTTGTGACACTTTCACGATGTGCCGCCCTAGGTAGGTACTTCTTTTTAAGATTCTTGTGACACTTTCACGATGTGCCGCCCTATATAGGTAGGTACTTCTTTTTAAGATTCTTGTGACACTTTCACGATGTGCCGCCCTAGGTAGGTACTTCTTTTTAAGATTCTTGTGACACTTTCACGATGTGCCGCCCTAGGTAGGTACTTCTTTTTAAGATTCTTGTGACACTTTCACGATTCAGATGTTTATTTGCTTAGCGTACAAGTACATGCAAATACAGGAATACAAGAATATAGAACTAGCACAGTTACAAGTTACAGTGGTAAGCTTCATAATAATAAAATCCGTTCAATTATTCACAAATGTCAATATGAATTACAAAGTGAAATAAGTACATTATAAGTGAAACATTAAAAATAAAGAAAATATAATTAACCAGATTATTCAAAAATGTCAATTAGTCACAGATTATATAGTCATCACAATTCATAAATGTCAAATAGTTAAAGAGTAAATATACATCACAATTAAATCAGTCAAGTGAATTTGCAAAAAATTCATTGATTGTATAATAGGGTCTATTTATAAAGTATTTCTTTAATTTCTTGTCAAAAGAATTTATGTCATTACATTGCTTTATTTCGTCACTTAATTTGTTAAAATTTTTAATTGCAATATTGTTGTAGCTATTATTAAAGTGAACATAAGTGGATTTACTTTGTACGAGTTTATTTTTATTTCGGAGATTGAAACTATGAGTTTCTTTAGCTGTCTTATAGTTACTCTTATTTATATAAACATGGAGACAGACTCGATACAGATACAAGGAGGTAATAGTAAGAATTTTGTGATCTACAAACATGTTTCGATGGGTCACTGGTATGCATTTAGATCCGGTGATGAGTCTTAAAGCCTTTTTTTGTAAAAGTAGTACCGAGTTTATATTCGAACCATTGCCCCATACTTCGATACAGTATCTTATGATACTTTCAAAGTAAGAGAAATACACGGTTTTCAGAACGTCTACGTCTGCTATTTTCGAAAGACTTTTTAAAGAGTAACATGCACTTGCCAGTCTTTTGCAGACCGTATCTATCTGATTGTGCCACCTCAAGTAAGGGTCCAGTTCCACGCCTAAGAATTTAACGCAAGCTGATTTTTCTATTGGCAGATCGCAAAGAAAGTCCGCACTCTTTGAGCTACGGCGAAATATTGTATAGAAGCTTTTCCCACAGTTAATTTTTAATCCGTTGTATGTAAACCAACTATCCAGTTCTTCCCAGCACTTCTTGATCCTTAAATTAAATTCTTGAGCATTAGCCGCACTCAGAATGATGCTGGTATCGTCCGCATATAAATATGGTGTTCCGTACGTGAGATGGTCAGGTAAATCGTTAATAAATATTAAAAACAATAGCGGTCCAAGCACTGAGCCCTGTGGCACCCCGTATCTTATCATACCTTTTTCAGAATGAAATTTGGTTTCTGTATCACCACAAGAAATTTCGACAAATTGCGTGCGATCACTCAGGTATGACTCAAAAAGGTTCAGAGCCGTACCCCGAACTCCACAGTATTCAAGTTTTCTTAGGAGTGCTCTGTGATCAACACAATCAAATGCCTTTGTCAGATCACAGAACACTCCACCACACTTGTCTCCTCTGTTTAGGTTAGTCAGTACTTCGGCCACTAAGTTTATTACAGCACCCGAAGTATTTTTTCCTTTTCTAAAACCGTACTGACTTGAGGTTAGTATGTTATGTTTAAGCAAGTGTTTTTCTAATCTAAGAGCCAGGCATTTCTCCAATATTTTTGAGATTATGGATAAAAGGGAAATAGGTCTATAATTGTTCAGTTCAGAGCGGCCTTTTTTATGTATTACGATCACTTTAGCTCTTTTCAAAAGGCTAGGGAAAATTCCTTCTTCAAGACAATTATTAAAAATTATACATAATGGTACACAAAGTAAGTGTATGTTATCTTTAAAAAATCTAGTGTTCAGATTGTCTGGTCCTCTAGAGTTGCTATTTTTAAGATTTTTCGTAGTTCGGATGATCTCTGACTCGGTTATAGGACTCAAAAATATTGAACTACCGTTATTAGGCTTTGGTCTATGCTCGGCTTTCAAGTGTTTCTTATTTTGGTTTCCCTGGTTTGACTGCGTTGATTTCCCTACGTTCAAAAAATAATCATTAAAAGCATTCGCTATCGCCTTTTCGTCTTTTACTACACCATTCTCAAGTTTCAGCATGATCTTCGGCTGAGTCCTTGTACCCTTGCCTGTGGAATCCTTAACCAGATTCCATATTGTTTTCACTTTATTCTTAGCTGTGTAAATGCATTTTTTTCGCATGTGATAGGATTATTCTAAACATGTTTTTATATTGTTTAAAATATTCATTAAATTTTCCATCATTTATGTACCGTGATGCAATAAGCAGCTTACGTTTGGTTATGCTAGATTTTCTGATACCTTTTGTGATCCATTTATTAGATATTTTTCTTGAGTGTACTTTTTTCAGTGGAAAGTGCTTGTCAATTGATGGAAATATAATGTCATAAAAATGTTTTAATTGTTTGTTACAGTCTATATTATCTAACCTCGACTGCCAGTCAATGCTATTGAGATGGTTTTGAAAGTTAGTGGTGGCCTTACGGGAAAATATGCGTGTTTGTGTTAGTTTTCGAGGTTCTGCCTTCCTATTAAACGACGCCGGTAACTCCAGCAGTTGCACATCGTGATCCGAAAAACTGCATGGTAAGACATAAGCAGCTGCGTATTCATCAAAATCCGTCATTATATTGTCTAGTGACGTTGATGTTTTAGCTGTTACTCGAGTATAATCGGATATCGTAGGTTTAATATTATGTTCTAATAGAGTCTGCAGAAACATTTTAGTGTTATGATCGTTTTTAGCTGCAAGATTGACATTAAAGTCCCCAGCTATGATGATATTAGATTAGATGTGCCGCCCTAGGTAGGTACTTCTTTTGTGCATGAGTAGTCCGCAAGAGCAGAGAATGTGCTTACGACTAGCTACCGCCCGCGACTTCATCTGCATGGACCCGGACCAAAAACTATCCTACATCTTGTTTCGGGTTATGAACTATCTTCGTGGAAAATTTCATCCAGTTCGGTTGGGCCATTTGGGCGTGATTTAGTAACAAACATCTAAACACCAAACTTTCGTATTTATAATATTAGTAGGATAACGAAGGGAAATATTGCTCATTTTGACCATTGACTATTGAGTGCTTTCCGACCATAACAATAACTACTAATGTTTCTGCGTTTTAACCCTTGGACTATTTGACAACTTTTTCAATACATTCAAATGAGAACCTTAAATCAGTCAGAATACAATCGTTTTTATTTCATCTATGACGGCAAATATGTTGCCGTTACCCATTTAAGGGTAATATGTTATCCATTTAAGGGTAATATGATTTTCCTTAAAATCGCATGTCGATTAACGGAAGATTTTTCTAATGTTATATGAAATAGGGTAGTGTTATATGGACGGAGAAGTTTCTCAAATCGGTTTCTTATAATTGTTTGATAACTCAGAGACGGGTAGTAACGTTCCGAACGCGCGTTAGGACAATTTAACTGTCATTTTCCATATAAAATTTGACATTTAGATCTACCTAACGTGCGAATACAATGCGTTACGTGATTTACCAGCTGAACTCCATAATTTATGTTATGAATCGACTCGTATATTTTTTATTTCATTTGTATTGTATTGTTTTTATATATTTTCAGATTGGTACCAATGTTACCAAAATTCCAATTGGTTGACGGGATATATGCCGAATTCAAGGATATCCTCAATTATGTTAAGCACGCAAGTGACGCAAGTTGGTTTCGGTATTTTTAATGATAACTTGTGTATTTACTCCCGAAACCACAAATTTGATCATCGGAACTAAAGATTAAGAACACAGAGTCATTGAATTTTTCAGACTCTTGGAATTCTCAACAGAATCCGTTGAACTAGAATCAAATGAAGTACCAAGGTACCAAATTAGTATGTAACTCTGAGGAATCCACTGAGCAAACTCCTCAAATATGAAACTGCCCACACATTTGCCCACAGATTTGGGTATTTTCGAGGGCGGGGGGGATTAGATAATATACCTTTACATCACACCTGGCCATAATGCGAGTTTTACTGCACGCTGCGCGTACGGAAAAACTCGCATTGTGGCCAGGTGAAGACGTAAAATTTTGTACTCAACACGGGCGGTAATGCGTAAAGCCCCAGAGCGCATATTTATGACCCTCACCTTCGGTTCGGGCCACAAACACCTGCGATCTGGGGCATTCACGAATTCACCGCCCTAGTTACGTAATGTAACTAATAAATAGGTCTCTTATCTACGGTCATATAACAACGGGACATAGTTAACTATTTTGGAGATTTAAAAACAGGAAAATGTGGCTAGCTACTAATTAGCAGTGGCGGCGCGTGATTTTTTTTCGATGAGCAACCCTGCACAAAAGGAGCTTAGAATATACAACTAATGGTTAGGCTTGCCTAAAAATAAATTAGATAAATAATAATTGCCAAATACATCTTATCGAATGTCTGCTAGTACTACGTATTCGGATAAGTATTATACGCCTTATAAAAGAGCTGGCACAGTAGCGATTCGAAACAACCATGTACTATGTTACAGTTTAATGACACACGATAACACGGGAGATAAGAGAGATCTACCTTCGGCTGCTGCGTAAACAATGTGAAATGTTTTCCACCGTAAATATCGTAACGTAGGTAATTAGGTAGGTACCTAGATGGAAAACAAGTAGCGTGGTAGAAATAATAATATTGTTGTTCTTGTCCTAGGTAGTATTAAGTAGGTACTTAATACTCAACATCATAAATGTAACTATATGGATGTTTTGACTTATTCATGTAAAAACTAGTGGGTAACATGGATGGATCAAGATTAAAAAATGGGATACTTTTATTGAAAGAGCGAGCGGAGCGACGAATTGCTCCATTTCAGCTTGGGTATTATATGAATATACTTTTTATGAATAATATAATATTATATTATATTATTCATAATGTATATAATATTCTTATGAAGTTTTGTGAGAAGGTTCTATAGTTATTACCTATATTTAGGATACATTTGTGGAATGTGTTTTTCTTTTTTTTTTAAGACAGGCTCACGGAGTCACTATTACTTTTATAAGCTTTAAGATCGCCCACCTGATTATATAATAACCAAAACTGGCTGAGTGCCAGTCTACCTATCTATAAAAACGGAATAAAAAACACGTTTCTTGTCGGAGCGTTTTTGATAAAAGGAGCTGATTGTACTTTTGTCAAATACCGTATTTAAAATATATATAACCATCTATGTTATTTAACTATACACTTGATTCTTAGTCGTTTGCTGTGTAGGTAGGTACCTACTTACCTATATACTCCAGCCAAATACGGTTTTAAAAAACATAAATTTATAATACTTAGCGTTTTTTTTCTTGATTCAAAATTTCCACCCGGAAGCATGCATTTGACGACCGCTTTAGCCTAGTTGGTAGTGACCCTGCCTACGAAACAAGAGGTCCTGGGTTCGAATCCCGGTAAGGGCATTTATTTGTGTGATGAGCACGAATATTTGTTCCTGAGTCATGGATAATCTATGTATTTAAGTATTTATTTATTTATATAAGTATGTTTATCGTCGTCTAGTACCCATAGTACAAGCTTTGCTTAGTTTGGGACTAGGTCGATTTGTGTAAGATTGTCCCCGAATATTTATTTATTCATTGTTTTTTTTGTAAGATTTATTTTAAATATTATAGAGCAAATACAAATGAACCAACGTATAACAGTTTAAAAAAATTATAGTTATTTTTTCTGAATTTTAAGAAGCTAGTTTTATTTAGGTATATTTTTTTGGATGTTTCCATACACGTTGTCAGTTCATTGACTGGACTAGTGGTAGGTGCATTTTAAATTTTAAATTTGTATGGTTAATCAACTACCTACTTGTATGTTTTATCGATAGCGTAGTTAATAAGGGGCTCCTTCTTGGATTGAACGATCTATTTCTGCCTTTTGTAACAGTATGTTTTCCTGAAACTAGAGCTGACCATGTAAAGTCGAGTTCTCCAATATCCATACAGACAACCTTTCAAAAATATATAGACATGTGTCTTATGTCAGTAGGTAACAATAAAGTCTCTGTATAGATATTTTTGAAAGGTTGTCTGTGTTGATATTGGAGAACTCGACTGTGCAGAGAGTGCGTCAGTCGCCATAAACCGCATCGTAAAAACTGATGATTGCTTCTGCAAACCGTTGTGCAACCGATGTTTGGGAAATAGCTGTCTACCTACTGATAACGAAGTTTTGACGCCAATCTCAACTGTATCGCCACGCAGTAAGGACTACGGCTCGCCCTAGCGCCGTCGTAGACCAGGTGCTGTTGAAAGTTATGATGTTTGACCAAAGTTTACGTTTTTCGTTTCTGTCTAAAGTTGGAACTGAAACTTCTTTGGCACGAGCAAACATGAATCAGATTTTTTTACCTTTGAGCTTCAAATTGTAACCTACATTAAAAATAAACGTTAAATTCGTCATTTAACGACACAAAACATACTCAAAGAAACTTCGTTAAATGAAAGCTTCGAGCGAAACGTAAACACTCAGTACATAATGAAAATCCTCGACGCGCATCCAATGAAAACTGACAACGGAGGGGACATCCCTCCTGGTACAATTCAAGCCAAATCAAACTTTATCGCATAGCGCTACGGTCGATTGTTTAACAGCAGGGAGCGGAGGATGTCCCTCGCTATCTTGTCTGGCGGGGGCGGTGCCGACCAATAGCAGAGCGCGCCGAGCGCATCACACGCCGCTTATCTCATACCTACTGCGCATCCCCGTAGCACTCGTAGACCCTAGCGCGTAGAACCTAAAATTAACTTTTTAAAAATAGTCGCCACTCACCTTGCGAATGCAACCTCCTCGCGACCGCCTTCGAACGCATTTCAAACTCAACGTGGTCACTAATTAAAAAGAAAGTTCATTTGAAAATGGAAGGTTTCGCGCGCGTGTGCGGTTTTAGGAGACAGTGTGGGCCGGGCGGGCGGCGGGGTCGTACGTCCCGCGGGGTGGGGACGTGGCGTGGTGTCACGCGAGCGGCCGGCGGGACACTGCGTTCACGTGCGGCGCGGCCGCGGGAAAGCGATTTTCACGCGGGAAACGATAGTGACCGGCTCGCTGTCTGGCGGCCACTCGACAACTGTCAGCCGGCCGCCTTGTGACGCGTGCTGCCCGCCATGGCGCGCTATGTGTAGGCACCTTACCAGTTTTTGTAGGCTCTACTACCTTTTCATACTCCTGTTGAACCCATGGATATTCATTTGCTTTTTCCTTTTTAAGTATTCAAATGTAGCACTGTTTTTTTTTGTAAACTCAATCTGAGAATGGTCGGTCGTTTTTTATGCAATATTGAAGAATTAATTATTTCTCATTCGCTACTCAATCATTTCTTTAACAAATTGAAGACTGATGAAAGATATATTAGATACAAGATAGTTATTTTAATAAACTTTGCTAACTGACGAAGCATTTCTTTTGCGTCCAGAACTTTTTGAACCAACCAGTTTCGACCTTGGATATTATAAAACTTTTCAACTAAGTATACCTTTAAGAAATCGACATGTACTTATTTTGAATTTGGATTGAGGGATTGAAATGGTGACCCATTTGAATTCCTCAATACTTTACTGACGTAAAGAAAAACGTCGATATCAAGCGACGGGTAACATATGTTACAGGAAATATTAAACCTACTCGCAGACCCACCTCGGTGGTCAGACACAATAAGTACACACACAAACAATACTCGATACGAAAAACAATTAAAAGATGAGAACAGAGGGATACTAAGGCATACCTACACAGAGTAATAAAGACCAAGAAAATAGGATTTGAACCCATGACCATTAGCTTCTTATGGACGTCAGTGACTTCTCGCGGAGTCAGCCAGTGACGTACGCTCTATCTTGTCACTTATCGCGTGATAAGAATGACGATGGTACGGGGCCTGGTGTGGCAAGCGTCCATACGCCACAAAGTCTCAAAAATATGTAGTGAGACCTTATTTCTGCAACTTGCAATTTGTATACTACAAACTTATTTTTGCAGTTTGTATACTACAAACTTATTGTTGCAGTTTGTATACTACAAACTTATTGCTGCAGTTTGTATAGTACAAACTTATTGTTGAAATTTGTATACTACAAACTTATTGTTGCAGTTTGTATACTACAAACTTATTGTTGCAGTTTGTATACTACAAACTTATTGTTGCAGTTGTTATGAAACTTTGAGTGAATACATATTGGTGCCCTTGACTGTACTAAAAAAATTGCCAATTTAAAAAAATACTAATAATATCTCCATATCTAATCCCAGCGTTCGCCGTGTTCACTGGCCTTAATCGCGGGTCAATGGCCTGGAGGCGCACGCCATACGATAACGCCTGTGTAGACCCTCCTTAAACACGAATGAACTAAGTAAGGACGGCCTTTGATGTACTTGGACCTTTTAATTTGTTTATTTATGTACGTATATTAATACCTTTGACTATTCATAATGTATTGAATAAATACAGTTTTCAGGGACAAAGATGCGAGGAATTCAATAATCGTCAAAGAAATCATTCAATCAATTTATTAGTTGATAAAGTTTTCGCAATGCTCTACCGAATATGCCCTTGCTCGGTTCACATCCCATTTTTGATACAACCTGTATAAACGGCTGGTAAGTTACAAAAACATCATAAGTCGATTACCCAAATATTAAATATATTTTTTTGTAAAGACTAGCCAAGTCAAATCTTGAGCATCAATATATACTAAGTTATCTGACATGTGTTTTGTGTAAATAATTCGAGTGTTCAACTTTAATAACTTTTGTATAGCAAATGTTGTAAATATTAGAAAACATAAGAAATAAGAATAAAGAATTATATTATTCTTTGCTCAAAAGTAAATTATTTATGAAATCATATTGTGTTACTATGTAGGTACATATTACCCAAAACCCTACAGGTGTGCCTTTAATATTTGAAGAGTTCCCTCGATTCCTTCAGGACTTCATTTCTTCTTCACCAAATGGTGTTTCTCTAAAGCGAAAGCAATCATCAGCAAAATCTTTACAGGTGCCCCATAATATTTGACGATTCTGACCTTTGGAAGTCCTTTAAGAAAAAAAAAGCTTTTGTCAAATAGGTTTTTTATAAATTATGGAGTTCGAGGTAACAAACGTAAATAAATATTCAAAATAATACTTCAAAATTCCACGTTCTTTGACTTTTTTATCTGTATGTATATACACAATTACCCAACGGGACGCCAAATTTCCACTTTCTAGGTCACCTGGAGTCAGTGATAAAAATGCCGATTTTTTGACATTTTAATATCTCAATAACCGTTTTGCCTGTATAATATAAATATGTATAATATGAAATTACGGATACTCGTTAATCTAAGTTTTAATGCATATACAAAATTTCATCTTTCTATTTTAGATAGATTTTGAGTTATTTGGGAGTCACAAGTGACTCCAAATGGTTCGTGTCACGGCTGCTGCGTCGCCAGTTCTTTTTTTTGGCTTTGTCCTTGGCTGAACACGCTACCGCGTGTCTAGATAGGATGACACAGAGACAAGACTAACATACCTGCATGGAATTCTAATTTCGTAGCTTTTGGCTCAGCAAAGATCGTTTCCTTTTTTCTGTCTTCAATTTTGATGACAGCTGTCATAGCTGCACACTCAATACGAAGACTGTACTGAAATGTAATAAGTTTTATCTACGCACATGTCATTAATGCTCTAAAATGCGTTCAAAAACCGTAGGAAATGACCAGCATTACTACAACCGATTTTACTATAGTAGTAAGTAGTGTATGCAACTGTACATAATTAGGCCTTAAAACACTCGTGTGATCCTATTATGAAACTCGCTGGCGCTCGTTTCATAAAACCACACTCGTATTTTAAGGCCTCTCATTATGGATCAGTCGCATAAACTACTATTGTGAATATTTCAGTTAAAAAATAAAATCGATTTGTAATAGGATTCCATAACATATTCACAACCAAGAATCGCTGTGCTCGCAGCCGATCCCGTGGTTTCTTCGTAGGTATGTAGCGGAAAGCGAGTACGGCGTAGGCGCTCGCTAGGCGGGTTCCAGTGAAAGTGTTAAGAAAAGTCTGTTGAGGTGAAACCTCTTTCACTGCGATGTAAAACCTGGCGGTATCTTTTAAGAAGTAGCTTTTGTTTATGTCTGTCAAGTAGCTTGTCTAAAAGAGATGTCAGGAAAATATACGGAGATTTTATCTTGTCAAAGAAACGTATATTATTTTAGTGCCCCGATGAATGTTTGGTTTACTTCAACACTGCCGACTCTGCTCGGGTGATGAATTAATGCCACTCTAACAAAGTCAACCTTGGTTAAATTAAATTTAAGATCTCTATCTTAGTAGTAGTATCTAGTATCTCTATACTTATTAGCTATATCACTCACCACGGTGATAAGTATTTGTTATTGAATTCAGAAGTGATTATTTTCACTTCACAGTTCCTTTTATACGTTAAGAAACCTTAAACGCGATAAATAACTTTCTTGGATAATTTTTGACGACACAGTCAAACACAGACCTCAAAACTGAACCTAACCGAACGATCCATAGAGAGCTAACATCTCTATTAATTTATTTATTTATTAGTAGTAAGGCCTCTAAGTAGCTCTAGTAATAAGGCCTGCATCACAAGTCAGGTACCGGATCAGGTTTCAGTATACGGCTAGGGGCTCAGGGCGCGCATAGCGCTTATAATCGCAATAGAGCACTATCGACGATTTTCCAGTCAAAGCGCTTGAATGACAGTAAAGCTTCTGGTGCCACTTTTGGGCACCCTGATCAGAAGATAAAATAAATATTGTCATGAACCGGACCCGGGAACACCACGTCTACATCATATGATGATGATGATGTTAGGTACAAGTCGATTCATGGATCAGCCTAATATGTATACCTATCTAGATTTTAAAATGATATGGAATCAAGTATTCGGAATTCGGGGTTTTCATTTCGAAACTGTGTTATAGATCCTCATCCCCCTCATCCGGAAACCTGACGTGTGCTGCGGGGCTAAATAATTTGACTCAATATTTAGAAAAGTACTCTGTGGACACTCTCAATATGTATATTGTAGTCATAGATATGTATATTACTTCGTAAAGACATGCCCAACGCCACGAGTAATTCGTCCAATGCGGTGGCCCGCCACGGGCAATCGCGGTCCACCGCGATTTTAATGTTTTTAAAATAAAAAATAATATTTCAACACACGTTTTCGGAAATAGGAAATTCGCAACGAGTGGTGATAAATTAAAACACGACCGAAGGGAGTGTTTTAAATGGACCGAGTCGCGAATTACCTATTCGCACGTGTATCGTACGTTTAACTGTACATATGGCTCTTTAAAGTTTTAACATAAGCACGAAAAGTGCTCTTTTCCGCACTAGTGCGGAAAAGTAGCACCATATGTACTGTAAATTAATATTTTAAACACACGTTTTATCCAGGAATATTTATAATATAGAAAATTAATATTTTGAACACTATTTTTCCCAGGAATATTGAATTATATTGAAAATTAATATTTTTAACAAACGTTTTATCCAGGAATATTTAATTATATTGGAAATTAATATTTTCAACACATGTTTTATCCAGGAATAGTTTACTCATTCCTTGTTCGAATAAATTAATCCGGGTATAAATAAAACCATTAAGGCCCAATTCAAAATAGAAAGCCCACTTCAAAATAAAATGTTAATATAATAGAAACGCAGTCGACATTTTGTAGTAACCAACTATGCATGTCCACGTGAGATAGTTCACTGCAACGCCGATTTTCACTCAGAGCCTTAAGTAGGTACTTATGATAATACTAGCTTTTGCCCGCGACTTCGTCCACATAAAACTCATTAATTGACTTAGACTTTAGAGGATGTTTGCACGCGTGGTGTAATTAATTACTTGCTCTCCCATGGAAACACCTACCTCCCAATTTCACACCCTAATTTACACCATTTACGGGATAAATAGTATTCTATGCCCGTCTTCGAGGCTCAGACTGCCTCCATACCAATTTTCATCTAATTTGGTTTACAGTAGGTACTTTACATTCTAACTTTAATTGACCCTTACATAACCTGCGTCCTAGGCAGCAATAGTCAGAGGAACAATGCGACATAAGCCCGCGATTCGATACGGGTATCGCGAAAAACCTTTCACACAAGCCAGCGAAATTCAACCTTATACCAATGATTTAAACACTTTGACATGTGAATGCTCTTACTGTGTTATCTGTAAGCCACTGGCCCGATAAAATTATAGATTGCAACAGTGGATTAAGTAAGATGTTAGTATCGATTTACTAGCAGAATAGACCAGCCTATCAAGCTTTGCTCAGCCTGTTTTATAGGCCTCTGGTTAATGGAACAGTCGCAATCAGAGCCAATAAACAACGGTAGGAGTCAAGGACCTAGAATGTATGACATACCTATACAAAAGGTAAACTTAAGCCATCGGCATCTACCAGTGAATAATCAATCTGTGCTGTAACCAAAGCTCCCGAGAAGGTGCTGTGTTGAGAGTTGAGAGTGAGGGACCGCAGTCTCTAGCTATCAACACAACGAATCCTCAAATCAATAAAGCGTCGACAATGCGCTTGTGATCAATATGCAGATGTATCAAAAGCAAGTTTTGCTCCCTCCAAACGGGCTAGGACTTGTTTTCGAATAGAAGGAGTGAAAAATAACATATCTAGAGCAGTCTCGAGTAGATACGTCGTTCACAGTGCGCAGCGTGCGCGTCGTTGGCGCCTCACGCAGCAGCGATTTAGGAATCGGCCTCATTAGTGAATAATTACCAGGGATCGGATATTCGGATCGATATTTACCTAAACTTTGGCGGCGTGAACGGTATGGAGACGGACTCGACTTTATTTTCGTAATAAATTTCCCGGGTTTTCCTAACTATGTGACAGTCTAAACTCATTATACCAGTTATGTAAAATATGTATGAAGAAATGCTTACATTACTTTGCCAATTCACGCTGCGGCTACACTACATACACTGTTCTTATTAGATCTATATATCAACATATTATTTTCTTACAAAAATAGCCATAAACAAAGTATATATAAAGACTAATACTATGACAAATATTAAAAATCAAATTAAAAACTAAAAAATATTTAAAAAATTGGGCCCTCTTGGCATTGTCCCCAAGATGCTGGCAGCCTTTCCTCGCTGGATAGCAATACTAATGCGCTGGGCGAGGAAGCTGCCAGATTTTCGGTCCCCTGTGGACTCAATTAACTTTTTTGAGATGTCCTTAAAAAGTTGGCGAGCACTGGGACCCCACGCGCCAAGAGTCAAACATGTATACATGTAGGAAAATTTTTGCCATCTTCTGCATTTCGTGCGATCCCGGAGACCCGGAGCATATTTATTAAATTTATAACAAAAAGAAACCGACTCCATATTTTTTCAACAACTTCCGGGATTTTGCCAAGTATAGGTAAATATCGATCCGAATATCCGATCGCTGATAATTACGCCACTGTAAAATACCTACGACAATAATCTTCCTAATTTCATACTTTTATTTAATAAACGACAAAATAATATGAATACAATTACAATTTATCACAAAAACTAACACTACTACTTATAACTAAAACAAGGGGTCTCCCCACGGCATGGTGCCGACGATGCTGGCGGCATTTGCCCGCTGTATCACAATACTAAGCGAGCGAGGAAGCCGCCAGCTCCCCGGTGGTGTCGGCCAATTTTTTCGAGAGTTCCTTGAATAGATATTCCTAAGTAATTATATTAAATCAGAAGAGACAGATGAAATGTATATTTATAAAAATGTTGAAATTGAAATGATTGTGATATTCGTTGATAAATAATTTGTAGCCATTTCTTAATGTCATTATCTACGTGATTAATTGTATAATATTTATATGTCAGTATTAATGAATGCCACTTGCCATGTAGCCTTACCTACTCAACAGTGTAAGCATTGTAATGGGGAACACCCAAATACTCCGAAATATTTAATTCCGGATTTGCTAATTCCGATTTTCAAAACTCCGAATTTCATAATTCCTAAGACTTATAATTACGATTACTAAAAAACACGATTTTCATTTTACCGAATTTCATAATGTCTATAGTTTGTTTTTCCGATTTGTATAACTCCGAAGAATCAAAAGCGCTATGTGAATAATGTGAGTAATGACTAAGTGTCATTGGCCCGAAAAACAGTACTCCGATTATCAAATTTCCGAAATTTCATTACAAATTCGGAAATCTGATATTCGGGATAAAGAACTTCGTGTTTTCAATAATCGGAATTTTATTTCTTAGGAATTATGAAATTCGGATTTTTGAAACTACACGGGGAATAAAAAATCCAAAAATGATTCTTATTTCCCGTAGATAATAGGGGTCTGCCTTTTCTCCGAAGCCCCCCGCAGTAAAAAAAACAATGTTGTCGTAACAATGGTATTATTAGTAGGTTAGGTTAGGGTTAGCTTGTGTCCCTTAGAGCGGAAATAGGCACCCCGCGAAGCGGGGTGACGTCGATCCGCTGGCGGTTAGGTTGCATTTTTCCATTAAGTCTGCCTGTATACGCCCAAAATTATATATTTTTTATAATCTTCTTATTCCTGGGCTGTGATGTTTGTGAACCACATGTATGCATCTGCGGCGCCAGGGTGGAGAGCAGCGGCCATCATGCACTGAGTTGTTGTCGTTGCGCAGGAAGGTTCCCACGTCACCATGCCCTTAATGATATTATACGGAGGGCGCTTGTGTCGGCGAATGTGCCGTGTATGCTGGAACCTCCAGGCCTTAGCCGATCTGACGGCAAAAGGCCTGACGGTTTGACCTTGGTGCCCTGGCAGAAAGGCAAGTGTCTGCTCTGGGACGCGACGTGTGTCAGTACTTTTGCTGCTTCTCACATTAATCGCACCTCGCGAGCGCCTGGAGCAGCAGCTGAGCTGGCGGCAATGCGGAAGAGGGACAAATATTCAGTGCTATCAAATTATTTATTTGTTCCGCTTGCCGTGGAGGCGACTGGGTGTTGGTGCTTGGAGGCCAAAACTTTTTTTAGAGAGGTGGGGCGTCGTCTGCAGGAGAGAGGCCTGGATCCCCGCTCTGGGTCATTTCTGGTGCAGAGGTTGGCCATAGCTGTACAGCGCGGCAATGCGGCTAGCGTTATGGGAACCTTTGCGCCTGGGGTGGCGCGGGGCGGGTTATTTGATACTTAGTTTTAGTTTAGTTTAGTCTATATAGGTTTTAGGTTTCTAATTTTAGTATTTATAAGTAGTTTTTAATAATAGTATTGTATTTTTTGTGTTTTTGCATAATAAGTGTTTATTGTAATTAAATTCTTTTTAAATAAAAAAAAAATCTTCTTATTCTTAATCTTCTTTTTATTATATATTTACGAGAACAATGTGTTGTACACAATTGGCTCACAATATTCTGTATAGGAATTGCTTTTAATTCGTTTTCCATCTACCCATCTTCCTATAAATAGTTAACTTGTTCTTTAATGAATGATAATGTCGATTAATTGTGTATTCATGTGATTTGCTATTCAGTTTCGCCACTTCAGGCGTTTAAAATGCGGATCTTAGGTATTTAATTCGTGTGTGTTAGCTGCAGTAGTGATCTTAGACGTTGGGGGTTGTTTTAATGATTATATAATAGTTATTAGTAACAGGAAATCGTAATTTTGATTTTTCGGATGTTCGTTTATTCGGTGTAAGGATATTCGGATTTTTGAAAATCGGTATTTTAATAATCGGAATTCGGATTTTTGATATATCGGATTATTATTCCGTCGGACTTCTTATTATTCGGGGTATTGAAATTCGGAATTTTGATAATCGGAGTTATAACCGTTAGACCTTTTGAAATTTCGGATTTATGAAAATCGGATTTATGAAGAATCGGAATACTTATATTAGGAGTTTTAAAACATTCGAAATTATGAAAATCGGTATTATGAAATTCGTGATTTCGACTTTCGGAATTTAGTTTTTCGTATCTATGTAGTGTACCCATTGTAATGTTTAATTACAATTAGTTTCGTTCTTAAGGATACAATTGCAATACATACCCATTCAGCGCCCACGAAATACCTGCTTATGTTCGTATAGAACTTGTATTATTACTATGGTGATGGTGCAATGAATGACAAAACTTAACAAAACTAATCGTTTAAATAAATGCATAAAACAAGCACTTATATACATCACTACATAGGTACCTAGTAGGTATAAAACAAAGTCGCTTTCTGCTGTCTGTCCCTATGTACGATTAGATCTTTAAATAAATAAAAAAAAACTTTCGCATAGTTAAATCAAACTTCACTCAGTAAAGATTCACGAAAGCGTCCCCAAACCCCGATGGAAGGAAACACTGAAACACTTAAAGTGGCCACCGGTCAAGCCGCTATCCAAAGTTCCTAGGAGGGTTGGCCGGGGGGAAGCCGTAAATATGATTATCAGCGAGGGAGGCGACGGACTAATCATATTCACTGCAATTTACATAAATATTAGTGTGCCGTGACACACAAGTCACACGACGGTCATTACGATAGAAGCCACTTTTTTCAAACCCATACGCCCGCAACTTGAGAAGACAAAGAAAAGTTAACTCTAAAAGTAGCCGTTGGCTTTTGCCGTCGCGAGCTCGACAAATGCCGAAGGATTCTGAGGTCTAGGTTGGAATGGCTCTATATGGAGACGTTGGCCCATGGCGTGCCCGGCAATAAGGTTGATGTTAGATCTGGCGTTGGTCGTGTCTTTTTTATGAGTGATTAATGTTCACTGCGGCAAGAGACGCCCCGTTTGCCATGCATATTCAAAATTTTATGGATGTTTTTTGGTGTCAGGGTTGTCGGAACTAAAGTTAAGATTGTCTTAATTTTTGCTCAGATATGCTACTAGAGTTTTGACTTTCTGAACCCACAAACTACGTGCCACACACATCTTGGCGACTGATTCAATTTTTAAAGATTCCTTTTGTGATTAATACCTGAACAGTTTTCTACTGACTTTTATAAATTGCCATTGCTGTCCTTTTATTATCCGGTATGTCACTGCAACAAAGCAGATATACTTAATATTTTATGTAAGTACAAAACAAAGATAAGGACCTGCCTACGGAGGTACCTACGGAGGATTTAGGTCATACCATGCCACATTTCTACTTCATTTTAGTACCATCGTCGTAATTTTGTTCCATTTCCTTGGATAACCAGTACCTATTCACACGTTTGCTATTTCAGTCACTCATTCGTTTTTGTAACTTATTAGATTTATTTTATTCAAAAACAAGCCTTAGCCAACAGGTTCTGCACCATACTATGTGTAATCTAATAAACGTCTTTCAAAATAACGGTTTTAGAAACATAGGCATCTAAAATATAATCTCAGAATGTTATTTTCTCGTTGATATGAAAAATCTAAATTAATCCAACAATAGAGCTACGTTTTGTCAACTAGAGAAAACTCAATCAAATGAGAACCTTAACATAAATAATTTCTCAAGCGGCTGAATCCCTGATGACAGGGAGCTGGTTCCCGGCGAATTTCTATAGAGACGCTCCGACCCCTCACAACACAAGTCATCACAGGCGAAATAAATTATTAATTACGACACCTTTAACGGTAAAGCAGAGTTCACCCTTCCTATAAATTAAGGGGCCAGATGTTAACAGAGTTCAAACAAACCCCAAATATCTTGTTAAGCCACCCACAGAGCTAGTCCGGATACCGCAGCCACACATACACAGAGTTACAACAAACGCATCCAAATAAACAACATGCAACAATGCACCCAACACCGATATACAAAAGAACGATTTTCCCGAAGTCGTTAACGGCGGTTTGTCTTTCTCCGTTCCAGAAACAGTTTCTTCCTTATAATATATCGCACGAAGATGCACTTCCACTTCCGAAAAGACGACTCAATTTTCGCGCTACAAGCGAAATCGAACTTAACCACCAGAAGTTACAGTTGAAAGTCGCTTAACAATTCTTGGTATGTAAGTTATTTTCCTCGCTCAGGGCATGTGATATGATTATCAAGGCGAGACAGAAAGGGACAGTAGAGCGCAGGCTCCTCGGCAGACGTCGCGGTTGCCATGGCTACCAATCGATCCGCGCCCCCGCGCGCCGCCGCCGCAGCCTCCCCCGGATTCAGGTCATTCGAAGGCACTGCTGTAGATAAGATTTCAGTAGTTCAATACACTTACAACTACGCAGCGCGTTATGTAAAGTTTTTTTTTTAATTATATGACCAGACGAACTTCTTATTTCGATTAAGGTAATAATCGTTCCGGTGGTCAACCAACACTGAACCAATAGTGAACACTTTGAATCTAAATAATAACAATAGATGATTAGATTAGATTTATATATTTCGAGATAAAAAGTACAATATAGATTCGCATACCATGTCAAATTATAAGTATCCTTATCACGATCGATGTGAACTATTAGATGTCAAACATTAGGACTATTACCTTGGTTTAATGCTCTACCTACGACTAAATAATGCGCTTCCTGAAACGATGCAATTTGACCAACTTAATATAATTGGTATGAAACCGCAATACATAAATTTACTTTCATTCTCACTATAGGTAGCAAGTTGTTGTGACAAATTGCTAGGTGTGTAATGGCCTTAAAACGTAACCAGACTTTTTTACGTTGTCCATTTTGTGAATGGCTTTAATTTGATTGAGATTTAGTAACGGTGAAAACAAAGGAAAGAAGTTTTTAAAATTGGTGTTTATTTTTAAATGCCGTTAAAGCCAAGGACGTGTCGATAATTTAAGGGGTGTCATTAGATTCATCTATCGAGAATGTATAATAATTTGTAATCTTTTTTCTTACAACGATCTTTAAAGTTACATTAGCAGGAGAAGTAAAGTAAACTCATAAATTGGCATTTTAGCTCACACATAAAATATAATCCAATACTAAGGACAAAAACCAGACGCAGCCCTTAAGCGCTTTAAGCTCAAGTGTTCTTCAAAGCATATAAAATGAAATTCCTTTCGGTCCAACATTACCAAATTGGCATTACGACCGTACATAAGGTGAGCTTTGATGTCTCGACCCAATTCCTATCTGAAAGACACGCCCAGTTACCTGACAAAAGCAAGAGCCTGGACCTAATAGGGCCACTTTGGTCCTTTGGTGCCCTTTGAGCGACAAAATGAAGGTAATTTAAAAAGGAAAAGCGTGCACCTTCCGTCGTTACGAAGTCGTAAAGCGAGCTGATTGTGCGGACTGTACATCCAACGTCTGCAAGGTTTTGTTCAGGTTTAAGTACTTGGACATCTTGTACACGTAACACGTAAGCGCTCCAATCCTACAGTCAGCAACAAAAGTAGCTACGCGGCTCTCTAGTGCTCGAAATAACACACGACTGTCAGAAGATAAGGACTCTGTGGATCATTTAGAGCGTGTTATTTTGCGTAGATTCTGATGCTGACTGTACCTTCGTTGTGTGTGTTACGAACTATCGCAATGATTTTCGTGGATTGGAAAATCGATATACTTATATCTTATATGTTATATACTACTTACATTGATTTGTACAGACTGTTACACAGTGTTACAGTCAACGTTAAAGATATTTTTAAAGGGGGTAGTTTAGAGGGGAGGTTCCCATGGGTCGACGACACTAGACATAACTTTAACTGGTACTTAGTTAACTATATTAACAGTTTTGGTCTGAATGTTCCGCTCTTTCGATTGGTGTACATATAAATCGATAAATTAAATTTTCTTGAAAAAAATCCCTTACAGCACAGATTTTTGAGACTCCCATAGCAAATGATGTAACTTAGAAATTTTGTAATAGGTACACCGACTAAAAATCGTGTAGGTAATGTGAGTACCTATGCGAAACAATTTAAATAATAATCTTAAAACTGTTTTTAGCAACGCCGAGGCATAGAATCGGTAAGTGACCTCATTCACGAAATAGGTACGTTGATTTCAAGGGACACGTTTTTCTAAGACAGCTCATCATCAATGGCCTTTAAGTCTATTACAGACTATACAAGCAGGGTCAAGAAGGGAGACAACGTCTACGGTGGCTGTGTAAGCCAATGCGGGAGCGGCATACACGACCGCAAGCCTGATGGCAGGTGTAATTTGCCTGCGGAGAACAGGTGACAGGTTGATGCCGCTTGGCTCGCTTATCTGTGAGTGTCTTAAACCACGCTTCATCGTGGACTTCACGGCCATCAAACACCAGTTTGCGCCATTTGTCCCTGTCTTCGGCAAGGTCCTCCCACTTGGCAGCTAGGTCAATAATAAATAAAAGTTATGATTGATTTAGTAAAAAAAAACTTTGACGAACTCTCCTGAAAAATCGCATTTTGTCCCATTGGTACTTTTATTGAACCTACGGCCAAAGATAAGTATCTAAGACATATCTTAAAAACAAGACGAGCAAGTAGGTGCCTGATTAATGCGAACCTGCCTGCCTAATCAGCAGAAAGTACCTAAAGCAAACATAGGCTGAAACCGAAAATGATGATGATGATATTGATGATGAAGGGGTCCAAATAGATAATAGAGCAGAATGAATAGGTACAAGTAGACTGAGAAATGAATGAACGTTTTGTACTCTATTCGCAAGGATCAACAAAGTTTCGAAACCGTTCTAACTGTGCCTCTAGATCTCGTAACTCTCTAATTTGAATCGTTTTGAGAAACCCGTATTATCTAATACTTTTGAACAGGCTATCCAACGATACTCCACACTATTGGTTTAACGTGAAGAACAATTACATCCCCACCTTAGGTGTAGCGGAGGAGGAGGTACCCCAAAAAAAATTGTTTTCAAGATTTTATCCTTCTGTTTTGTCGGCGTGATTGATTTATATGTATACCCATGCCGAATTACAGTTTTCTAGTAATAAGGGTCACTGAGCTAAGCCGACAACGGACGGGACCGACATGGCGAAACTATAGGGGTTTTCTTGTGACGCAAGCCCGTTATTAAAAGTTCGGGATGCGTGTTAAATATTTTTTCCCCAGCTTCGGAAATCCACGTCTTGTCTGGTAACTAATTTGCCATGAAATTAAGCGACGCTCATCAACAATTCGGGATGTCGTAAACTTTGTGTTACACGACAGGACACGATATTTCAAGCACCATTCGTCTAAATTAGGGTAGACAGTTAAATAAAATCTTCATCCTTTTTTCATAAGTTTTAAAATAGTTTTAAATCTTAGTCGTAATTTTTTATTATCGTCATTTATTTATTGTTGTATTTTTTTTTATTATACTTAATATTTAATTTTACGCCATCTCTTTTTGCTACGTAAGAACACTAGTTTACTTTTATGCTAACCTAAACCTTGCTCTTGGTAATATTAAAGAAACAATATAGATAGCGCTTTTGTGACTGTACAGCGCCATCTGTCTACTTTTATATAAAACTCTGGCCCTTCAAACCGACGACGAAACTTGAAAATGCTTCATAATGCCAGAAGATGGCGTCACTCTTGTTAAATCTGCTTTACCGAATAGTGTTGTAAATATAAACAAAAGTAACCAAATGAAAAGTTAATCATAATGGAAACTAGACTAATATACTTTAGTACTATCCCATTTCTTTTTAGTTATCACTTTTATCGGCAGTAATAATTCGCTTACGTGGAGAAAAGATACATATAGATATGTTTTAGCTTTTTTGCAAATTGTAAGCGGTATCGATTTAAACGCAACAAAAGCATTCAATGGACATCCCTACCCATCTGTAAATGTTATCTGTTTTACCGACTGAGCACTTTTGCGGGTTCGTGGTTGGCTAGACGCGTGCGCGTCGCGTTTTTATTCCTTCTCTTTTTCTATTGGATTGGTTTGTTTTGTGTCATGTCCGAACCCTTGCTTGCAATAACCTGCTTGTGTATTTTTTGTTGTTAAAATTAAAGCAACTATTATTTTAATGGTACACATAGTAATAAAATATAATATAGTATTGTGATGATAAGTGCTGTGAATAACTGTACTCTAGGCTGGGAAACTAAAGCGGCACCGTGGAGTCACGAAAACGAAGGTAAAAAAGTTTTCATTGTTCCTACTGACGCTTCGGTTACACCGAAAAATTGGAAATCGATCCGCTTGCCAGTGGTTTTTCCTTCTTCTAAAGAATTCTACTATTCCTACACCTAGTCCATTCTAATTTTGGTTTAGTTGGATTTTAAGGCGCATGTGGGGTAAACATTCGTTTTTGCTAGCCACATGGGTCGATAATCCTTGGCGGTGATGGGAATTGCTCGAATTTGTGCTTCTTCATCAAAGCTAGAAGCAAGAGAATCAATGTCTTGAATGTGGACAACGTTTGCATCCATACTCTTTTCATTTGTCTTATGACTAAGGAATTATGTTGAGGTTAGAATGGTTATAAGTGATAGGTATGTGAATCTCTGTTGTCAGTTCTCAGCTGTATAAAGGGGCCTCAATTAACGATTTTCCTTTAAATGTGTTGTTGTTTACCATATCATGACACATTTTCCTCTAGCTATATTTTGTCCTCAAATATATGCCTTAACTTAAAATAAACAAAGTCATTGTTCAGTTTAATTATTGAGTCTCACGACGGCCGACGAATTGGTGCAGTTTTACTAACGATCGTCACCAATCGTATACAATTATTGTTTTATAGATATGAACTGCTGTACAATACTTGTGTACTACATTATAATGTCCCATCGTCCTTCACCATGCGCGTCGACTCAATCATATGTTTATACGCCTTTTATGTAGGTAGCAACAACATAATAATGTACACATTGATAAATTACACATAAGTAGTCACTGCAGTTAAATGTAGCAAGTTGTTTATATACCTATTGACTTTGATTTCATGACATTCAATATTAAAAAAATGAAACATAAAACATTTTCCAAAGCCACAGCCCAATTAATTGATAGCATTTCAATGTTCAACCCTGTTTTCTAATAGTTAAATAAATGGTGACCACTATAGTCCTTTGGAATCTCAGCAGCCTTAGAAATTAGAACCCTCATTGTCTCTCCTTACTGCCTTATTTATTTATTTATTTATTTAAGCCTTTATTATACAAACTGATTATAGTCGTTACACAGTTCAAATTAAAATATATGGTAGGTATCATGTTTGCATAGTTTCTTAAACCTAGGCCTCTTCCGAAACGCCGATTTTTATTCTTGCTAGGTATTTGTCTAGCATGTTCTTCCATGTTTGCCTGTCCATTGCTACTTTTTTCCAATCATTGCCTACTGTTTCTAATAGGTCTTTTTCCCATCTTGTAATTGGTTTGCCCACTTTTCGTTTGCCGATTTTTGGTCTCCAATTGGTTATTGTTTTTGCCCATCTATTGTTTGGCATTCGAACCATGTGGCCTGCCCACTTGAACTTTTGTTTCAGTATATGTTGTGCTGTGTCTATAAATTTAGTTCTTCTTTTTATTTCCGTGATTCTTATTCTGTCTGACAGTCTTATGTTAAGGACACTTCTTTCTATGGACCTTTGACACACTTGGATCTTTTTGATGGTGTCTTTTGTGAGTGTCCATGTTTGACAGCCATATGTGAGGCATGGTAGAATGCATGTATCAAAAGCAAGTTTTTTAAGTTTCATTGGAATCTTCACTTTAAAGATATTCTTCATCGCCCAGTATTTCTTCCATGTTTGTCCAATTCTTCTTTCTATTTCTTTATTTGTGCAGTCAGTGAAGGATATTTGTTTACCGAGGTAGATGTATTCATGTACATATTCTAGTTGTGTATTCTCTATTTTGATGCTTATTTCTTTCGAGTTTGTCATAACTTTTGTTTTCTGTTGGTTCATTTCTAAGCCTGCACTTTTGGTTTGTGTGCTTAGTTCTTGTAGTAGTATTCCCAGTTCAGTTGCGCTGTTGGCTAATATTACAAGGTCGTCGGCAAATCTAAGCTTCGACAAATATTTGCCTTCTATCTTGATGCCTTTCTTCCTTTCTTTCCATTTCAATTTTTTGAAAATTTCTTCTAAAACGGCAAGGAACAGCTTCGGTGACATTGGGTCACCCTGTCTCACACCCCTGTTGATCTGTATTTTTCTTCCCATTTTGTCTGTTTTTACTCTAGCTGTGCTTGTTTCATAGATTTTCTCAATGACTTGTATGTAGCATTTTGGGATGTCCTGATTACATAATGCCTGCCAAATAGACAAGTGGGTTATTGAGTCAAAAGCTTTTTTAAAGTCGATAAAACCTATATATAGTGGTAACTGGAACTCTTTGTGTTTTTCGATTATTTGGCTCAGTGTGTGAAGGTGGTCTATTGTAGAATAACCTTTCATAAATCCAGCCTGTTCTGTTGGTTGTTTCTTATCTATGAGAGGTGTAAGGCGTTGCAATACTGTCATTGAGAAGATCTTGTAAATATTAGACATGAGGCTAATTGGTCGGTAGTTAGATATATCGTGTGGGTCACCTTTCTTGTATAGTAGGGATATGTGTGCCTCTGTCCATTGGATAGGTATTTCTTTTTCTTCTAGAATTTTATTAAACAGTTTTGTTAATGGTGTTGCTATTACGTTTTTTAACATTTTAATGCTTTCATTTTTGATGTTATCTGGTCCAGGACTTTTATCTTTCTTGAGCTTATCTATTGACTTAATTACCTCTTCAACACTAAAGTTTTCTACATTTTGACTTTCTTCTTCCCTTAGATCTATTTCTATCTTGTCAGTCTGATGTGAATACAACTCTTCATAAAAAATTGTTGCAATTTCGTTAATGTCATTTCTGTTGGTCTTTTCTTCTCCCTTTTTGTTTTTGAGTTTTGGCATTACTGGTTTCCCTGTGTTTATAATTTTTTGTGCCTTTTTTATTGTTCCTGATTGTTCTAGATTTTCTCTTATAATGTTTAGTTTATATGTTTTAATATCCGCTTTTATTCTCTTTTTGATGATTTTATACAGAATTGATAATTCTTTCTTCTGTGTTTTAGTCTTCTGTTCTGTGTTCCTTAATATTTGGCGTTTTTCTATTAAGTCTATTGTTTCTTTTGACAACATTTTTCCTTCCAGCTTGTTAGTGCTGTTCTGTTCCTGTAATTTCTCTATTATTTTTTCCTCTAATTTGTTATAAATGTCTTGCACTGTGTAGGATTTTTCATTTTCAAAAATTTCATCTGTTTCTTGTCGTAGATTTTTCTGGAGCTGATCTATATTTTCTGGTGGTGATGTTAGTAGATGTTTTCTAAAGTTTTTCCTAGATTTCCGGTGCAGTCCCAAGTTTAAAGTGGCTCTTAACATTCTGTGATCACTGCTATGTTGTAAGTTGCTTAAGACTTCACAGTTTTTAAATCTTTGCTGAAAGTTCGTTGCAATGTAGTCTATCTCGTTCTTAGTGTTACCTCCTGGTGACAGCCATTTCCAGCGTCTACTGGTTTTCTTTTTGTACAGTGTGTTGAGGACTTTCAGTCTGTTTTCCATTAAGTAGTTGACGAGTCTTTCTCCCCTTTCGCTTCGTTTTCCATATCCAAATTGTCCTAATGCCGAGCTTTCTTCTAGTTTTGTCTGGCCAATTTGGGCATTGAAATCGCCTTGTAGAATTATGTTTTTGTAACTTTTGTGTATAGCCTCTTCTACCTCTTTGTAAAAAGTGTTTATTTCACCATCGCTTGCCTTCTCCATAGGAGCGTACACTTGAATTATAGAAAATTTAATTTTATTCACACTCAAATCGAGAGAGCATACTCTTTCCGAGGAATATCTAAAATTTTCTACATAGCAGTTCATGTGTTTTTTGACCATGAAGCATACTCCTCTTCGCCCTTTATTCTCTCCATAGCTAGATAGCGTATAATCTCCTCTTTCGACTATATTGTATCCTGCTCTTCTTATTTCCGCTAAGCCTATTATGTCCCATTTAATGTGTTTTAAGGCAAATTCTAACTCTATGAGTTGTTCTTCTTTTGACAAGGATCTGGCGTTATAAGTGTTAATGTGTATATCTTCAGATTTCTTGTGTGATATCGGAAGGTTGTGGTCGTAATCCCCATGGTGACCAGCCAGGTTGGGGAATTTTTGTGGTGCTGTTTTTTCATTTGATGTTTGATATTTCTTGTTCGGCTTCCGGGGTTCGGGGTCTGTTAATTGCTATTGGTTACTTGTGGCTGATTGAGAAAAACTTCTAGGGCGATTCATAAACTCAAATGCATTTGTTTTGTTTATTTTTGAACGGGCCATCTGCATTGGTTCCTCGTTGCAGTTGCTGTTTGATTGTGTTGGTGTTTTTGAAGGGGATCGCTTTCTTTTCTCATTGGTCTTGTCTTGGTTTGTCCTTTCTCTTATTAAGAGTTTATCATACTTGATCACAGCAATTTTTCCTTTCTTGATTTCCTCCTTTTTCTTGATGTTTAGCTCTTTCCTTATATTTAAAATGTCCCTGGGATAGTCTTCTGATACATAGATGTTTTTCGGTAAATTCTTTCCGAGCTTCAGTACTAGTAGCCTTCTCCAAGCCAGGGTTAATTTCACCAGTATAGGTCTGGACTTCTTATCTTTCTTTTTTCCTAGCCGGTGAACGTCGCTTATCTCCCACTTATCAAAATTTTCCACTTCTCCATCTTTTGCCAAAGTGTTTAAGGTACTGATTACCAGTTCCCGTAGTTCAATGTCGTTTTGCTCAGACTCGTCTATGCCATGAAGTATTAAATTGTTTTTTCTCACTTCTCTCTCTAAATGGTGCACTCTGTGTTTGAGTGATGTTACTTCGCCTTTTAATTTTAAGTTTTCTTCCACTAGCGGTGCTAATTTTTCATCTATAGTCGATGACATGCTTGCCTTAAAGTTTTCTGTTAAATTCGTGGTATGTATTTTAAAGTCTTCTTTCAGTTTATCCATTTTTTCGTTCATTTTTAGCAAGAACGACTCCATAATTTTTTCTGTTGACATTTTGTTGAATTTCTACTATATTGGTAGTAGATTTATTCACTGGTATCCCCAATTCAACTGGCAACACTGTATCGATCAGCCGTCAGCTGTCACCTTTGTCAGTCACTGGGCGGATGTGACTGAATGCAGCTTTTTTAGGTTATGTGTATTGTGCGTAGTTATTGTTATGTACGTCTCGTAAAATGTTTTTTGGCACTATTTTCCTAGTGGATAGCACTTTTTACAGCAATTTTTTAGTGATTCACAGTCTTTTAGGTTTCGTTTGCAGGTATTTCGTGTCTTTTGGATTCAACACTTGATTTTTGCACTGGATTTTGGTTAAAAACACTTAGCGACACTTAGAACGGTTAACACTTGACAGTTGCCGAGCCGGAAGTTAAGCCCTTACTGCCTTGTTATGAGGTTATTCCGTCATAACATCACTTGTTAGCCAAGTGCTGAGGTCTCTGATGGCAACCCTAATGACCATATAGTTCATCACCTTTTACTTATGAACTATCCTGCTACAATGATTCAATGGCATTCATAGCAATGTCTGGGCAGAAATAATGAATATACCAGCTGAATAGGTGTCTCACACAACACACCACTAATAAAACAAACAAGTTCTGGGTAATATGTGACTGTGTCTGGGAAAAGGGACTACTTTACCGGTATGGAGTTATTAATATCTCCTAAAACTAGGTAAAATGAGCTATTCAGTAAAAAAAGAATCGTTTTCCTAGGTGCAATAATTATTTTTTTATAAATTTTTAAACATGCAGTAGGCAAAATGTATGAGTCGAGAAAATTGATTTTAAAGTTTATGCTAGTGAAAAATACACTTCTACTAGGAAGTTATGGAATGATTGGTACCAAGCTAATCTAGTATTATCAAAGATTAAATTCAGGCATCAATGGTCTCAATAACTATAATGATTTGGAAGGTAGTAAAAGAAGAACTTGCAGGAGTGGGAAAAAAATCAAGTATCTTAGTTACTCATAATCTTAAGTAAATACCTTTTAAACTATGAATTATTAATTATGGTAATATATTTTAGGCAATAATAAGAGGGAAAAAATAAAAAAAGACCAGTATTTTCTATGTTTTTAATCGAAACTACTAACATTTCTATAAATCAGTTCTAATCAGTCTCATAAACAAAAATCAACTAAATAATATATTTTTTTTAAGTTATATCACAAAATCAGCCAAAATATACTTTAGCACAGAGATCCAAACATAATTAACGATACTTAATGCAATATTTAGAGAAATTATCGTGTTTTAAGTTTAGTGGTTTGACGATCATTTTCCTATATGGAAGAATAATTAGGGTACCACTTGGGGGGCTTAGTAAAGTTTAGTGTCACAAGTAAAATAACTACTATTTAACATGTTTTTATAATAAAAAATAATGTGTTGTCACTTTGTTAAATAGTAAAGTAAATATTTTTCAACATTAAAGTAAGTTTCTTCTACAATTTATACATTTTAAGGAAAAAAGTATTAATATACTAAGTCAGGTACCACTTTGTCACTAAACTTTACTTGTTTACAAAAATAAAAAAAATCACACACAACAACTTGTCAAATTAAAGTACTTACTATGATCAAAATAAAACACATTTTTTTACTTGGTAAATACAGTTAACTGGATTCAAGGCGCTCATCAAGTTCCCTTTTTTAGCAAAAATATACATTATTCCTTTCTTGATTTCTGTGGCCCATTTAACCACAGTAGCCGCATTTGGGTGTTTTTCGTTTTTGGCTTTCCACTACTGTGAGCGCCGACGTCGACGGGGTGGCTGATTCAGTATTTATGAGCGGCATTTCGACGTCAAGTAACGGATCTTCTATAGCACTTATTGCAACGATTTTTATAGGTTCTGGACACAACACATTTTGAGCCTCAGGGGAAACATAGACACGAATTTTTTGGAACAAATACAGTTGTCGCTCAAACGATACCCTACTTATTATTTCGCTTCCTTGCATAACAGCGATCGAAATAAATCAAAATATTTCGCCTGTAAAATATTACCTCAAAGTGGTACCCTTGGTACTAAACTTCGTTAGGATATTGAAATATCGTAATTATACAGGTATTATTTTACACAAAATGATATTTAAGGTATTAATAACCGATTAGTAACAAAAATCCATTTTACATATTATCGGCAAATTTTGTAAAAATGCATATAACTCGAAAACTAGAATCGTGAAAGTGGTCCCTTGTACTAGACACAGTCACATAATATATCTGAAGCTTGTATTTACATACACATTCAAATACTTAAAAAAGGAACTAATGTAACTTTCCTGTTTCTAATGTGCTTATGTGAGATTATGGCTAGTTCATTATGTCATAGCTTCTTTAGACTTATTCATATTCTTATAAAATATGTGGTTTATTGCTGTCTAAACTTTATTGCACAAATATAAAGGATAATTTGCTCTTTGCTGACAGAGGGAGATCATTCCATAGATGAATAGCCTGAACAGTGGAGGAATTTGAGAGCAAACCAGTACGGTGAAATAGGACACTGAGTTTAAGAATCCTGGCTGTATGTAGCTTGCAGCCAGGGTACAGTAACAAATACTAATTTGGTGACCTTGTTCGTTTAATTAGTGGAGTGTTGTGTGGGAGATACCTAGTGTGCTGACAACGGGTATTATTCAAGGGAGGTTTGAGGACATTCAAGGGGATCATTCTTTGTCCAGCAACAGCTGCAGTACTGATCTTGAAAATTGATGATTATTTTCTAAGTATGCATACATTACAGTCAGCAGCTATGTAGGTAAAGTGCTCAAAATAATTTATTCCCTTTTATAAAAGTTGTGTATGGTTTACAAAAACGGTAATTATAATCAACTAGCTTCTGCGCGCGACTCCGTCTGCGTGGAACTCGTTTATATCGTAGCACCATACAAACTTTCACCCCCTTAATGGGTCTAAAACTACCTGTACCAACAATCAGCCATTATGTTATGGTAGATTCTAATTTTTCATAAGAAAAACCCGGATATACTGAAGAATTTCGTGCAGGCAGGATTTCGTGCTGGATATTCAACCATAGATCATATACATACACTACAACAAATACTAGAAAAATACAAAGAATTTAATCGACATCTATATATCGGATTTGTAGACTAGTAAGGCAAGGAGACCCCTTATCTCCAAAACTATTTATAGCAGTGCTAGAAGGTATCTTCAAAGCAATCAGCTGGGATGATCAAGGACTCTGGATACGTGGCAAACATCTGAGCCTCCTGAGGTTTGCAGATGATATTGTTATTTTTGCAGAATCCGCCAAGAAGCTTGAACAAATGATGCAAACCCTGGCAAGCAAGAGCAAGCGAGTCGGCCTATATATGAACACAAACAAAACCAAAGTCATGACTAATGCTCACGCTCATCCTATAACAATTGATGGCAACCAAATTGAATATGTAACAAGCTATGTCTACCTCGGAAAACAAATGTCATTTAGTCTAAAAAGCAATGAAGAAGAAGTGGACCGAAGGATAAACTGCACATGGAGAAAATACTGGACCCAGAAAGAAGTACTCAAGGGAACATATCACCCAAAACGGAAAAAAGTCATTATGGACACGTGTATCCTACCTAGTCTGACATATGGGTGCCAAACATGGACTTTCACTAATAAAGTAAAAAATAAAATTAGCTCATGTCAACATGCTATGGAAAGGAGCATGTTAGAGCTCAGGAGAATTCACAAAGTCAGAAATGAGGACATAAGGAAAAGATTGTGGATGCTCTGAAACAAACTCTACGTCTAAAATGGCAGTGGTCTGGCCATATATCCAGACTACAAGACAAAAGATGGACCATACAAACTACTAAATGGATGGGACCAGAAGGAAAAAGAACAAGGGGAAGACCATATAAACGGTGGGCCGATGATATCATCGAAATAGCTGGTAAAAATTGGACGGAGAAAGCTATAGATAGAGATACATGGAAAGGAATCGAGGAGGCTTTTACCCAATCGGGATCAGTGTAGAAACACACACTAACAACTAAAATTAACCACTTTCATTTATTTTTTATAGTCTAAAATAAAAATGTAATCACATTCAACTACCTAACTGTACTCACTAACAAAACTAACACCACACTTGAAATGTAAAAAATCTTCACTGAATAAATAAAGCTTTAATAATAATACTGAAGAATTGCCTATAAAGTCACTAGGATGCTAAAGATAGTGTATACCAATATTAAGTGTGTTCATTCACCTTTCCAGTTAAGTCAAAGAAAGGACAATATTTCGTTGCTGCCTGGTTCTTCACTAAGAGTAAATAGAGCGCCTTTTTTAAAAAAAATACCACTATAATTAATTCTACAAAAATCTATGGTTTTTATGTTGAGGTCTTAGGTTCGATCTTAATAGGGCGAAAAATGTCCCAAAGATTTTTTTCGATTGTGTTACTATTTCCCACATCCTTCTGCCTTCTCGAGGTACTTTTTTGGAATATCCTTCAGACAGGGGCTTAAAATGGTTACAAAAATAAAGAAAAAGATCCCGCGTTTTTCCTTTTAGTTTTCCACTATGTCCTGTCCTTTACTAAGTACATCGGCGCCCAATTAAGTTGTCTTTTCCAAAGTACATAAAACATTACATGCCATTAAAATCTAATACGAAAGAAAATTGACACATTAATATATGCTGCTATATGGAACGTTAACGAATAATTGAAACAAATTTTTCCCCTATGTTCACTAAGAAAGGCATAACCTAAATTAGTCAGCAATTATTTTTTTTCGTATTTTTTTGCCGAATGCAAATGCAACGATTCTGAGTTTAACACATAAATTTTATGTCTATATTTAGAAAAATAACTTGGGACATCACTCAAATGTTTTATTTTTAATATTTTGTGTGGTATATACAATTTATTCGAATCTTGACTATACTAATATTTTCATGAAGTTCCTCATTCACACCTTCGCAGTCAAATATCTACCTAAACTAAATTACATACGTTTTAAAATATTTTTGTAATCATTTACCTACTTTTGACCTTTACTAAGGACATAACATATCATGACGTAATATTTCGAAAAGTTTGGTTTATTTTTCGGTAGGTATATGTCGTGTGTAGATGTATGTTGTGTGATATTAGATGAAAGGAATGTTATTTGCCCTTCAAAAACAATTTTACATGTGATCAAAATTACCGTTGCAAGGGCTTGGACTCCAACGTTTATTTTTC
Organism: Epinotia demarniana; assembly: GCA_945867215.1. Lineage (NCBI taxonomy): Eukaryota > Metazoa > Arthropoda > Insecta > Lepidoptera > Tortricidae > Epinotia > Epinotia demarniana. Next base: position 14,613,137 of record OX244275.1, read on the forward strand.
GGCGCCATTTTATAAAAGTGGCTTATTGGTTTTGATGTTTATATTTGGCGCTATGACGTTTGACACCTAAATAACAAGTAGCAATACAAATACAAACGTTGGGGTCGCCATAATAAAAAAAACTGCAGAATTGTTTGTTACTTGTTTCCTACCCAAAGTACAAATGTAGGCACGAGGATCTTCTTTGTATGGCGCTAACACAATAGGAAAGTTCATAAATGTATGGAAACTTCGGGTTAGTTTATTTCTCCTATTGGGATGGAAAGAGATGGTGATCCTGGGTAGAAATAACATGAAAGGCGCGGAAAATCTCGTTTTCCCTCCCCTTTCACTTTTGTATAAAGTTTAAGATTAACTTGGCCAATCCGGAAATGGAGGTTACCTATATCAGTATGTTTAGTTTTTAGTGAAAGAATTTAATTTAGAGACACTGATATTGTGCGGGTTTTTAATAATTGAATGTTACTTCAATTCAATGACGTAGTTGACGTTTCTCTAAAAGTAGGTGTATTTATCGATGCCACCCAATGACAATATAAAGACACAAAATGACAAAATAAAGAAACAGCTGCTTTTGTCATGCGAATCATTGATTGTATTAATCATAAATGATCATTATGAATACTCCTTAACATTTTATAGAAATAAAAAATTATGAAATACCTTTTGTATCTGGTTTGACTATGCGAAGCTTGGATATATTGCATAGAACGCAGGCAAATCCGCGGGATAATATACAGGATGTTTAAGCTACGGTAGCCTAGCTGTTCAGGCATGCGGCTGTCAAACGGCGGTCGTGGGTTCGAATCCCGGCTCGTACCAATGAGTTTTTTCGGAACTTATTTACGGAATATCATTTGATATTCACCGTTAGCTTTCCGGTGAAGGGATCGTGAGGAAACCTGCATACATCCACGAAAAAAATCGAAGATGTATGTGAAGTCCCCAAACCCGCACTGGGCCAGTCCAGCAGTGGGACGTATATAGGCTGATTTAGTGATTTATTATTATAATATACAGGGTGTTTTGTAAAGCGTGTGCCATATGGCTAGGGTGGGTAAGTGGGGTCCCTTGCAACACGAGTTGGGCCAAACACCCTGTATAGCTTGTGTTATTTCCATCCCAAAGGTCTATTGTAAATAACAGAGATATCATTTTTTTAAACGCATGAACAGTTTCAGTGATGTCCCCTTAGGTACATACAAACCTGCATGTATTAAAACCCTCCTCTTTAAAATTATAAGAAACTAGCTTCTGCCCGCGACTCCGTCCGCGTCGAACTCGTTTATATCTTAGCTACATACAAACTTCGACCCCTAAGTTCACCCCTTTAGAGGATGATTTCCGGGATAAAAACTATCCTATGGGAAGGATCCCCAGACCACAGATTAAGTATATAATTCCCAGACCTCAAACTATTTCTATACCGAATTTCATCTAAATCGGTTCGTGGTTTAAGCGTGAAGAGGTAACAGACAGACAGACACACTTTCGCATTTATAATATTAGTATGGAAGTATGGATAAATTATTAACCCAATGTGTTTTATTGTTTCAGGTAAATTGAGGAATAACTGAATGTTTCATGTTTGTCAGCGCTAGAGGTAAAAAAACACGATAATGTTGCAAATTTTGACCACACCCCAACGGTGAACATCTCGACCTTTTCGGGATGATAGCCAAAGAAAGGGATGAGAGTATGTTTCGGCGCCTTTATTAGTGACCCATATTACTAGTCAGACTTTTTATGTAAGTATATTGATAGTTCAGCTGTCTAGAGTCGAGAAGATTGTTCTTCTTTTCAATAACTAAGTAAATTATGCCTTAAAAGTGACTTATTTTTTCACCAATGATTGGCCACCAGTCTATAAGTTAAGTTTTCTTTTATATGTCTCCTTACTGGCGATACATTTAGTGAAGCTATAGTCAGTTATGTTAGAATTAAAACGTTCTCTCCCTAACTTGGAAACTTCATTTAAAGAAAATGTTACGGAGCCGCATTACCGCATTTGTAAAGACTTCTTCAACAATGCCCCACACAAAGGGGGAGGGTGCTCTAAAAAAAAACTTTTGATATACCTACCTACATACGATGCTAGGAAAATGTTCTCTAAAAGTAAGAGTACGCAATGTGAAGGTTTTTGGATACTTAATCTCAGAAAAGAAAATCAACGTTACCGCTTCAACTACTTAAAATAAAGTCAACCATCGACCCTAAGGCAAATGTCTTAGGGTCGGTTGTTGACCAAACCGTCTGTTATCGTAAGCGGTGTTAGTTAAAATTTGGATGTACGGAAAGTATAACAAGTTTATATGCGATGACAGCTGCCGGTGCCGTATTTAACGCTGATCAGTCTGTACAATGGTCAGTTAGCGGTTAAAAATTTACAATAATTGGTGGCTCGTAATACTTGCATTAAATAAAAATTTGTACCTAAACCAGCTTCTATATAGATAGTGGCTACATAATTTTTAATTCAAATAACGATAATTAAAAGCTTCTAATAGAGTTTGCACAGTATCATGTTTTTCTTAAAGCTGCAGGCATCCCGGTGTCGAGTTAGGCGAGTAGGTACTCGCGAAGGAACGCTCATTCTTATTATTATACCGAGCAGCCTACCTGAACCGCTCCGCTCCGCGAGCGTCAGCAAAAGTAAAAAGATAATTTTTCGTCGACTCGGGCCTCGGACGAAAGAACAAAGGTTTACTCTTACCTAGTTATAGCTAGTTATTCCGGCTCCCCGCAGGTGTAACTTGTTATCTTTTACCGAGAATTTCTTTATTTTCTTTTACACCGAGATAACTCGGATTCTATGGCGTGAAAGTATAGGACGGTCGTAAAGCACTTCGTGTTTTCACTGGGACCGGTGACAAACTTTATTACTACAGTACCTTTTAAGAAGTTTCTAGTATTGTGGTCTCTCGTCTAATGTTTAAACGTCATAATTTATCGAGTGTCGAGTATCGTTCATCCGGCTTGGATAAGTCACCACCACGTTAGCGAATGTCGATGTCAAAAAACTTGTAACTGGTGGCATTCACCCGTCGCCCTCCAGCCACTCGGTTCACCAACTCGCCTGGACCCGTGAGTTCTAGGCCTTGAAGTCTATATGGCCATTCAACCTGCTACTAAAATAGCTCGCTCTGAAATAAACAAAAATATCTTGAGAAATATTCAAGTATTTATAGAGTGCGGATATGACCGGGCGGGGTAACTATCCTCTCTTATGAAGTGACGGTCATTAATCTTTATACCTCCACTCTCGAACTTGGCACTCGTCACAGGTTTTATGGTGGGCGCCATAACTTTACTGTCATAGTAAAATTGTTGAGCGTATTGTAATGCTATAAATAACTATAAACACGCTGCCGCTAAGATGCGATCTTTTATAATTCTAAACAAGCGGTTATTTTATTACGGTCAAATGTCACATTTGACCGGTTCGAGTCCCGACTGAGGCAAGCGATTTTTCATAAATCCATAAATGCAGAATTCATTGTTTTTTAAAACAAAGGAAAGTCTCCCTTACACAGAATGAGCTATTTATAATATTTAAGCTAGTTGCCATCCATGTGGCATTCGATCTTTCCACCCTGTATATGTATAGTAGGGCAGAGTGCTCGAACAAATTGTCGAAAATGTGGACACGCTGGACAAAAGCACCAATTTTTTTTTCAGGCACTTATGTTAGGTAGCTTTAAGTTTTTGATAGGAACCAACTCCTCCGTCGGCCATCTTTAATTTTATTGCGGCCATTTTGAATTTCATTTAATTTGTTAATATCTCGGGTTCTAATTAACGTAGAATCACAAACTTTGTGTCTAAATATACATATTTAGGGTCAAGGAATTCAACTAGATATTTTTTAGTCGTGTTCCCTAAGGAGCCGACGGAGGAGTTGCATCCTATCAAAAACTTAAAGCTATGGACCTAGCACGTACCTGCAAAAAATTTGGTGCTTTTGTCCAGCGTGTCCACATTATCACCTGAAACTGCACTACTAGTAGGAGTGTCGGGCGGAACAATTCTGTAACACGGAACGTGGTGAAGTCGGCACGAGGTTGAGAGCACAACCGCACTATAGCTCGTCTCATTCCAAAGTTGTTGCTTGTCAACGTGTTCCCCACTCCACCTCCATGTGACAGCTGTCAACTGACAGTTGACAACTGACAGTGTTGCTAACTCAACCAGTGCTGCCAACCTCGTTCCGAACACACCCAAATCGTATATTGGATTTGACGTTTCGTTGCACACTCCACGACACATAAATATCGAACTCGCTCACAAAATTTCACCAGAATCTGTTTAGAAATGCAAGTGGCAACCTATAGAGGGGACAGCCGGACATACGAAACCATTTTTGCCCTATAGTTAAATATCGAACTCACTAACAAAATTTCACGAGAATCTGTTGAGAGATGCGACCTATAGAGGGGACAGCCGGACATACGAAAGCATTTTTGCACTAAAGTTAAATATCGGACTAGCTCACAAAATTTCACGAGAATCTGTTCAGAGACGCGCCCTATAGAGGGGTCACCCATATAGTATAATTAGATAGAATTGCTAATTACTAACCAAGCCTTTTTTGTGATCAAACCAAACATAAGAAACAGAAATACATGTACAAAACGAGGAAAATATAAGCATGTTGTTTAGTTCCACGTTATTTAAATATGTTCATCAATGAACATAAGAATAATTTTCTTTTGAACCACTGTGCACTCATTTTGTGTAATATGATCTGTCAATGCGGCGCCAAGCGACGTGATCTCGCTCCGGAGGCTCGCGGCCGACTGAACGCCGCCGCCGCGAGCGTTCGCACTCGTAGTGCACCGGCCGCTCATACTAATTTGTATGAAGATTTTGAACGTAAAAATTGGGCATATTTGTGATTTTTTTACACGAAACAAGTACATATTTGTTAAGAAATGAAGATTGCAAGGACTTATCTATAGTTTTAACTTAATTATTTGATAAAACTCATTTAATAATTCTTGATACTTACGACTCAGTTGTTACAATACGGGAGTGCAATTTTCTTATTTTTTTGTGATTTTTAGTGATTTTCTTATTTTTTGTACACTTACTCATACGCATTATCTTAAATTCGAATGTTTGAAGAAGTAACATTAATTGGCTAGCTGTGTAATTTTTTTTCAAGGTTGTGGAACATCGTTTGCTATATAATTCTCTTACATTCCCGACCCTCGATTACCGTTGCCGACCCTTAATGAGTAATGATAATACTATAAACTATAAGATTAAAATTTAACTACTTTTCATGAAGTATTGGTACATCTATTTAAGTTTAACAAGTCCGATTATCATGAACCTAACACTATCACTAGTCTAGGCTTTCATGTAGCCCTCACACAACTAACAAACACTAATTAGCACCAAGATTTCCCATATCACACCACACCACAGCACACACAACGCTTATATCGCGGCCCAAGCAAGGGTGGCTTCGGAGAGGTCCGCCCGCCCAGTTCCCGTGGTTTGTTTATGCTTCCAGGGAGGGGTTCAACACTATTAACAATACTATTAAACAACTAAGAAAATAAAATATAGTGTGCATAGACATAGACATAGTTTATTGGTAATAAAATATTACAGATATTATATTTGTGCTCTTCATTTATGTAACTAAGTAAATAACTCATCTCATGAACAGTTCAATCAGCGCGCAAGTCCGAAAAGTAGGTAATTGTTTTCGCCTCCACGGACAAATATCGTTGAGTGTTCTCTGAGCATTCTGAAACATTATTAATGAGTAATTACGCAAAGGACTGAAGTACACTAGTACCAAGTCCTCTAAAACTGAAACAACAATAGTTAGCAAGAAGAAGTGGTTGAAAGACGACTTTGCCGCTAACCACTTCGTACGTAGATATAACTTTGTATAGAGCTTCAGTGGTAATATAATTTCTGATGAAGAACACACTTGCCTTCTAGACACTATGGGCACTAGTATATCTTCCCAAGATATAGGTTATACTCCATGATCAAAATTGTAATTAAACCGCAATTAATATCGATAAAGATAATCTACAACGATGTGGCATTGAACGGGCTGTTAGAAAACGTAAATCGATGATGTACAATGCCACGAGGCGGAAGGCTAGTGTTCTGTAAGACCGCAACACGAGTTTGCAGACATCGGGCTCTATCAAACGCTGTTTTGACGAAGATTAATTGAGTTATTCATAATGGCCCGACCTAAGCTTGATACTTGTTAGACAGTAAGGACTTGTTTTGTCTCGGGCTTTGTTAATTTCCTGCACAATGGAGGTTCGTGTGAGACGGACGACTTTCTATTTCGGATTTCGCGAGTAGTGAATGTAATGTCCGCATCGTTACTCATATTATTAGGTATATTACTTAAATCAAAATTTGTTTTATTAGGAGTGTTATTAGGAAATACCTATTTTTACAATTAGGGTTCATGTTTCAACTTAAATTTTAAGCGAGGAAAATGTGGATATCGTTCTCCACAAACAGAACCACCTAACAGCTATTTTTATGTCATATACAACATATGTAAGATACTAAATGCATTCACGTTTTAATATAAACGCTCAATGTACCTTAGGTGAGGTGACTTTGGTTTTAGGTGTCTTTGCTTTTATGAAGGATACGCCACCTACCGCAACCTTGCGGTCGTCGCGCCCATTCGTTACACGTATATGGACATAATTCGCTATTCGTGTAGGTCCTCGAGTGGGTCGTAATATCTCATTGTTACTACCGAACCCATTAGCTAACGCCTGGGCCTAAATGACGCTTTGTAATTATTAGCTCACGATTGTTTCTTGTGATGGCACCAGCTCGATTTATCTGCTGTTAAATGACTCCGCAGTTTATAGTTATCTGGACAGAGCCTCGACTCGACTCGTGTCAATTCTTATCAACCATAAACAAACATAAATCCTCAATTTAACATTATGTATTTGCATTGTAATATTCCGACCCGAAGTTGCTATCGATAAATATTAATAGATATTAAAGCAAGCCTTAATGAATATTTTATTTCAAACGGTCTATGCTAAAAGTTATTTTTTCAGGCATGTATATTTGTATATAATTGAAATTTATTTTAATATCTTCAGACGCCGATAGTTAATAAGGGGCAGCAAATTCTAAAGAACCGCCTGAAGGTTCCACCTCATTCTTGGAACTCTCATATATAACGAAATAAATCATAAACTGCGAACAAAGACCCAAAGGGGCTTTAAACCCACATTAGATGGCATAATAACTGTGAGTACCATCCTCAGCGTAAATACTTGAATTCCCTACGGAGTCATTTAACGTTACCAGAGTTTCGAATAAGAAAGGAAACTGAAATGCAAAGCGGCGCCAGACAACAAGAATGGGATTCCTCTACAATCTACTCACGTACGGCTGCTGTCAACTTTCGCAATGTTACCTCGCGACACTCAAATCGTAAGTTAGACTCGAAGGCTAAATAGCAGTCGAGGCTATGAAGCCGTCTACATGAAGTTTCAAACTGTTGAGCCCCGCCGTGTCGAATGAGAACTTAACACAAACCTTACCTTTCATTTTATTCGAAAAGGGTTATAACTTTGTTACAAATTGTTTCCGAGAAGATTATAAACCCTTTGCAATAGCGAGCCCAGCATTTCAGAAACTTGCCAGATCAACGCATCAAAGCGGAAAGCTGATTTTCTTTGAACAATATAATGTAAATTGCTTAAATTGGATGATCATACGGTTTGCGATTTCATTGAATACGCTGCGCCTAGGTAAATATGAATAAGTGCGAAGGTGACATCAAGGTCTTCGCCGGTCAGAAAGCCGTGTCCCTCCTCTACTCTACGAGCATTCATAATTACTGCTAAGCCGTTCACTCGTGAATTTTACCTTGCGTTTACTTTATGGTGTGCTGCTGTGTCTAAAGTAGGGTAATGTGATTTTATCGTTTTTATGTTAACTTCGCTGCCATAAAAAAACATCTGTGTACCACATTTACGTTCTATCTAAGTAGCTATTTAGATTCTAATGGCAATGACGTTTGCAGCCAGTAGGATACTATGTCAATAATATTCAATTTCATGACAATCTTAATAAGTGTCGGGTCTAGGTGATATCGTGATGGGAAATTATTAACTCGTCAGGGTCATGATTGATAACAAAATTTTATTTTCCAGTTGCGAGTATTATTTCAGCGGCGACCGTGTAACACGATCAGTTTTGCATCTCAGCCTTGGCTTACTCTGGGCGTTCCCGCGATAATAATTTAATTATAACGGTGCTCTTAAAAGAATAAATAACGATGAATAAATAACGATTAGTGCAATTTGTAAAATTAGATGCATATTACCAAATTCAAATTCAAATCGATTCTTCGATCGATTATTTACCAACTTGTATTGTATACAACGTAATACCGAATCTCAGATGTTTCCCAGTTTTACAGTTGGGATAATTCGCTAGGCCACAATTTCAAAAGGCATTGCTAACAACTTTCTTGCTTGGGGCTTGGTATAGTTTTTTTGCTTTCATATAATATATAACTTTATCAATTTATTGGTTTATTGGGGTATCTTCTCTGAGCTCCACGGATATCGTTAATTTAACGGGAATGGGAATTATAGGCAAAAAATAAAGGGTGAACTACCAAGATTTTTAATTAAGGTAAATGTCACGTTGGAGTTGGCCGAAAAGTTTGGTTTTAAGATTTTAACATTTTCAAAACGTGTTTAGAAGAAGCTGTTCACATTTTTAAATTCGCTACTACGTCTAAACTATAAGTGACATTTTAACGACTATTTCGGGAAAATAATCAGAATACTTACATCCATACTTGATTGTTATTTTTTATACGGTTCCGTATCTCAAAAGGAAAAAAACGGAACCCTTATAGGATCACTTTATTGTCCGTCTGTCTATCGGTCAAGACCCTTTATCTCGAGAATGCGTGGGAGGTATCGAGTTGAAATTAAAACCATATACCTATTTAGGGCAGGTCTACAGCCCCTTGAAGATTTGAAAAAATGAAACTTCTAAGTTAACGTAGTAAAAAGATACGCCCGTCTATGCCGCAAAAACCGTATATTTCGACACTCTCATGGAAGCAAAACTATGAAATTTGGCAACTAATATCATTATAAAATAGAGCAGGTTACAGGGAAAAAACATTTGTAATTAAATCATAATAATACAGTTAAGATTCCTGAACTATTAGGGTTCCGTACCCAAAGGGTAAAAACGGGACCCTATTACTAAGACTTCGCTGTCCGTCTGTCTGTCTGTCACCAGGCTGTAACTCAAGAACCGTGATAGCTAGACAGTTAAAATTTTCACAGATTATGTATTTCTGTTGCCGCTATAACAACAAATAATAAAACAAATTAAATAATTTTTTGAGGGGGGTTCCCATACTACAAACTCATTTATTACCGTTTTTATAGATAATGGTACGGAACCCTTGGTGCGCGAGTCCGACTCGCACTTGGCTGTTTTTTTATAATATGTACCTACAAAGGGTTTGTACCGAACCCTCGGTGGGCGACTCCGACTCGCACTTGTCCGGTTTTTTTAATTATGATTCGGCATCGAATTATAAGCCTGCATGGGGTTTAAACATTGAGGGTGACAGTCGCCTTAAATCAATATGTAGATAGCTAGGTTGGTAGCAAACGTGATCTTTGGAAATTGAAAAACTTGCGCGTATCCTTTGGCACTATCAACTGCACGCAGGCAGCGAAATGTTTCGATTCCGTGACGTCGGATATCGGAATGATTTATGGGCGGCGCCGCGTACGTGCCACGGGACTTGACTAACTTGTACTCCACACAAATCGAAAACCCGCTTCGAGTAATTACCTAATTACGATATATGTATGTTGTGCTATCAATTTCAGAAACAGTTACCGGTCCTTACGCCTACAGACGAGCGTATTTTGCAAAATGCTTGCTTTTTCATTCAAGATTACTACGTAACAATTAGTATTTATTGAAAAACTGATAATGTACTTAAACAATCATTTCTTAAACTATAGGGGCTAACATGGTTCAAATTTTCATTTTCTGTTTCTAAACCTAAAAAAAAGAGATTTTTTGGGAGTCTTTTTCAAAATATGCAGTGAGAAGTGTCGTTTCGGTTCTCAATTTTAATTCTCAATTTATCTCAATGTTCTCAATGTTCTCAATTGTTTGGTAAACAAGAATAATTTGGTACATGAATGATAACAATTCACATCACCAAATCTTTTACGAGGGGCTGACATTGAAAATTAAAGATTCATTTTAAAAAGTTGATAAAATACCTTCCAAGTTTTCTTATTTTTTTTTGGTTTACCAACTGGATTACATTATATTTTTTTTACCCCAAATTGTACTATTAGTTTGCCCTAAAAATAATATTTTAGCAAAATATAAGTTTATGTTAACCCATAAACTAATAATCATAACTATAGGACCTACTATGCCGTAATAGTACATTACTGCAGAGGCCGTGAAGTAAGGGATTGCTGGACGAGCTTGCGGTAGACGGCCGAGTCGTAGACGAGGCCGGATACAACGAGTCCAGCAATCCCTGTTCCGGCCGAGGATTGTATAGTGCTTTTCTCAAACTATGTGAGGAAATATTAAAGTTAAAATAAATATAAGGTAATCATAATCAATTACATAATAGTTCGTTGAAATTACAATCGGAACGAAAGTTCAGAAAACAATTGTGTAATTTGCTGCCTTTTTTATTTTTTAAATATGCCATTATTTGAACAAGCCGTTCGAGCACCTTGTTTAACCGCCCATAAGTATAGTATCATAGATTTTGTTTTATTTTATGTGGCAAGTATGCTTACAGAGTCTAGTGGTGGTTGGCAGTATGTAATTTTTCCTTGGTCAGTTTAATATTAGTAAGCAAATTTAAAAAGTTAGAGTAGCGGACAATAATGTTTTTAGTTAGGGTTTTCATAGGGAGCCATAAACAAGAAACTTCTTGTCTTCATTTCGTGATATTAACGCATACATTTCAGAGCATATTTGAGAAAATGTATATTTTTATATAAGACGTATAAATCACGCTGCACAGACGTAAACGTACGTATAACGAAATGATAGGTGACACAATGTGTACCTAATGCACCCTTAGCTGGATTCAAGGGCACAAAGTCCACTTTCAGTCAACCTAATTGACCTATCAGGGGAATAAAGTTGACAGAATGTGTACCTAATGCACCCTTTGCTGGATTCGAGGGCACAAAGTCCACTACCAGTCAACCTAATTGACCTATCAGGGGAATAAAGTTCTAATCTAGCTCAAACATAAAGCACCAATCAGGGAAATAAAAAGTATACCTAATGGAACTGCGGTTGCGTTGGAGGGCACTAAAATCCACTCACAGGTAAGATAACCTAATTCACCTATCGGGCGAATGAAGTTGTCAAAAAAGTATACCTAATACACCGTTAGCAGGTCACGGGTGAATAAGGTACCCATTCAGTTAACTTAATTCACCCGTGATTGGACACGAGTGCATAAGGTGTACTGTCCGTATACTTAATTCACCCTTGGTTGGTCGCGAGTGCATTAAGTATACTTTCAATGAACCTAATTCACCTAGGTGAATTAAGGGTGAATTAGGGGAACTAAAAAGTATACTTTAAACCCCCCAGATTTTTTGAGGTGAATTAATTATACTTTTAGTGTTCTTAATTCCCCCAGGTGAATTAACTCGGGTGCATTAAGTTCTCCAGGATTACACTGCTGAGAATAGGCATCAAGTACGCCACGCGTCGCGTCCCTATCCTGAGCTAATCTTATCCAGAAGTGACCCGCGATCTTCTTAATATCGTCCACCCATCGAGCTGTTGGACGGCCGACGCTCCTTTTACCTATAAGTAAACATAAATAAGTAAATAAGATGGTATAGTTAATACGAATTACGAAGGGAGAAATCATGCTAAATATAATTTAGTAGTTTTCCGGTGCATGGTGATTTTTTTTAACTAAACCAGCCAGTGGCAGAAAAAATATTGAGTGCAGAGCATTGATTAGAAATGATTGCGAACATTACACTTGATTACACATTTGTTTACGATGTTAGTTGTAAGTTGGCATCATATGAAGTTTCCCAGAAATATTCGCTATTATTATTCTATTCTAGGAACACAAAAACCAGTGTAGTATACTCGTTTTATATGTGTCGGAAGCTATTATTTCCTAAGAGAAAAGTATTATCAGACTTGTCGCGGAAGCCTTTCATGTCATGATGGATTTTGTCAGATTGTGTCGTCTCGCCGGCAGCTCGCGAGTCGCGGTGCGGTGGAGCCGCGGGCGAGCGGGTAGGGCGCGTTATCATAGGGCGGCACATGCCTGCCGCGCGGGGGCGCCGGGCCTGTCAGTCCAACTCGGAGCGACGCAGCGACCGATCGCCTCGCGCTCCGGCCACGCCGAATTCGCGAATCTAACCTCTCCGAACACAAACTATTACGCTGCGACTTACTTACGCCCGCAACGACCTAGGCACCACTACTTGACTAAACTATACCGGTACAATTACATTTTTATTCACACTTTCAACTTAAACGAAAAGTTTATCGACCCTAACTTTGCTTCCATAACAACCCTTATTCACTTCTCTCGGCTAGTCGCTCCCTCTAATTATTGACTCTCCTAAAGTTTTAAAAATCCAGTCTCTCGATTCGGCCCTTTTATTGCTTGAATATTTTTATTACTTCGCTCTCAATTCGACCTTTCAACGTGCAGTTCAGATATTCCGATGCCATTACGATCACGTTTCCTTCTATCCACTTCCTCGACCGTTTAATTACACTAGACAGGGACAATTAATTTTTTCTCAATTTCGCTAGCCGGAAGGCTGCTGCGGGCGCGAGTCTAAGTTTCCACGCGGTTTGCGTCACCGTTATCTGTATTTAGGTCAATTAAGACGCGTTGAACCATGACACTGCGTTGACATAGTCGTCGTAAGTCGTCACAGTGTGTGAAGGTGATCGTGGAAAGAGCGAGGAAGTAGCGGCGCATGAGTGCGGGCGCCGCCGCAGCGGATGACCACGCCGCTGCCGTCGTGGTGGATCCTGCACTTTGGAATGCCAGCTGCTCTTGACCTAACTAGGTAATTATCTTAATGTGCTATATCGTTAACTAGTCTTCCAATTCATATACATGGAAGTTTACACAGTTGTTTTTATATCGCAATTAAGAGTAACCTATTTAAGCGAACTGTATATAAAATTATACAGTGCAACATGCAGCATTGTTGTATGTGTAATTCATGTGTTATATAATTTATTTTATTTATTTAAGCTGTATGGTACAGAAACTTAACGTGCAGAACGCATCACGTTAAGATGCGATTGGCCGACGTCGTTATAATATACAACGATTATGCTACGAGATTTTCTACATACCTACATTCAATACCAAACTACAAAACAAGTCGTTTATGCTACGGAGAGACTGATTTATAGTGTTCTCTGGTAATATCTTGATATTATTTAGTTTCAGGAGCAAAATCAAACCATTTGACTCCATAGATTCCCAGTTTATTGGAAACACATTTTCGTTGGCAGTCTGCAGTAGTAGTGTAGTACCTACATACTAAAACGCAAACTCAAGAATCCATTAACTACAAGATTTCTTTACGTAAAATACGAACATTACATAAAATAAGAGTACGGATAATCCTGGTAATATACTAAATCAATAGCTTGCCCAGCTGGGGCCTGAGCGAAATGTTCAACGACATTAGAAAAGATATCTTTAAAATAAACAGAAACACCGGAAACATCAATGCCCTCCGCGATTTTCATTAACCTAAATGTCATCGGGACTGTTTTTATCGACAGCCGTTCGAATTATTTCGCTTAAATATTCTATCGTCATTTGAGGCACAGAAGCAATTAATATTGGATGAGACTATTTGGAGCGCTATCTACATTGACGTGAATTATCTTTAAAATCGTAACTGAGGTGACAATTGTCAGCTTCCCTAGCACGGGGCCTTATTATTTCGTCTTTCTTTGCAATAGGTGAGAAAGGGCAAACTCTTTGTCGGTAATGAACGGTAGGTACCTACAGGGTAAAAATTACAAAATTGCCAATATACATAGTCAGCGACTGCTGATGTATCCGAGCCAGTAGTAGATTTGTGAATACTTTCTCGAGTCTTGGAAAATAACTACATCCCAAGCATCGATGCCCTATCGGCCAAAATACCCATACCAATATCAATTAGTCCCGCTAAGTGGTCCACACGGACGAGATATCAAATTTCGTCGTATGGAAATATGCCTCATGGGTAAAACTTAAATATATCTACACTTACGAAGGTAATTTTGAATGCAAAGCAATCTATAAATACTAGAGGTATTTAAGTCATAATCGGTCCCAGTTACGTAGTCATATTGATTACTACTACATTGTTAACTACGCAATACTTTATGAAAAATAGAGTCATAAAATGTCACTTTGTTATAGCAACTAGTTATATCTCGATGCATTTGTGGCAGTTACTGCTAATTATTACTTTCCAATTTGTGTTTGTGATTCTCCGAAATGCAAAAAGCCTGTTATTGAAGCAGTATAGTCGTTACGTATTGATGTATATCGATGACAAATCATTATGACATGTAATCATTATACAAACGGGAGTTATAATCGAAGATATATGATTACAGATATTGCAGTTTGCATTTCCACGACACGTGTTCTGACGTCACATCATGTTTAATAACACATGTATTCGCTTGTTTACGTTTCATGTTTCTTAAGCAAGAATTCATCAATAACCTTAAAACAATAAGCACCAGAACAATAATAAAACGTTATGTGTCGTCAAATAAAAGTACACGACCTTGCTTGCCAATAAGTTCAATATCATATCCCCTTATGTTTTATATCGCTCTTTTATATTTATCCTCACGTTTTATATGAATTATTGATATAAATATTCAATGGCTGGCTGTAGGAATATTTTTATTAGTCCATTTCGTTTCAACTGGTTCGTTGAAATAAGGGCTGATGTAGTCATACCTCACAGCGTTTGGAATTGAAGTGGTCGTGTAGCGTTTACGAGACGTTTATATTCAGAAGGGCGTACCACCCGCGTCGCGAGGCGCGCAGGGCGAAATCGGAGATACCACGTCGTCGGTGGCAATCCATACTGGTATCGCGATAACGTTACGTACTCGCCATTATGTTATCACAGGTATACAACCGTTGCTTTAAAGTTTGTAAAACGAAAATTGTACATTGAACACAAACATTTTGGCTAACAGTGTTGCCGATTATGTAGTAGGTTCTAATTTCATTTGCCAGACGTATCAGAGATCGATTGTAAAGAAGTGGCACTTCGCCTCCCCTCCCGGTCTTCGACTGACTGCCAATAAAGGGTTACCAGGGTTTTAGGCTACTTGAAATTCGAAACACACAAAATGACTCCACCGTCGTCCTGTCCATGTATATTATTTAGCATTAGCCGTCTCGGTACTGCTAGTCATATTCCAGTCACACGACGCTCACTTAGTACGACAGTAGGTACGAGCAACTAACTCTAGCTCAAACACGATTTCAACTACAGTGCATTCATCCTTACTTGTCTTATTTGGTAAACAACATTCTAACCTCAAAATGCATCTTTTAAGGATAGAATAGCAATTTTGTGAGTATTAGATCATGCCGAGACGACTTTTCGGACATCACTTCACGATTTTTTTGTCTAGCAACGCTTTTTTTACGGTAAAATGCTGCTATCGTCTAAAAAGATACATTTCGAGGTTAGAATGTTGTTTACCAAATAAGACGAGTAAGGATGAATGCACTGTAGCACTACGTATCGTAAATCACTTAATTTTGTTTATTATCCATCGGTATATACAAGGAAATAAACTTGTGTCTTTTTGATTGGAACCTGCTCATAGATATCGAGATGTTAATTATTCCACGTAGTCGTTTAAAAGCGATCCCTCCAAGGTCACGTACAATTTCAATGACAATTATGTTTAATGTTAAATAGATGCGTTTATTTGCTATTCGAATCTGTAATAAGATATCTTATAAACGATGGTTTCAACCCGTTGAAATAAACCGACGAAGCTGGTTAAGCAAACGAAAACTTTAAAAAAATCACATATTGCTCAGACAAATAATATAAAGGATGTAAGTTTCGGTGCAAAGTGTGCTGTACAATGGCAATCTATCTCCTCTCCCCGAGGACTTCCCCGGACTCGACAACTCCTCCCTTTATAACCGACTTGAGAGGAATATGGCATTTTTGTACATGTACAACTAAAATGTAGCCACTGCTGAGACTTTATTGCTGTTCATCACACTTTGCTAGAATAGATTACCTACTGTTATTGCCCGAGTTGGTTTTATGTGGGCTGTTTACGTTGCAAAATTGTTGTTGCTGCATCCCACTATTTACTTATTTGCGAGCGACTAAAGTGTTATTCCATGTTTTAGAGTCTTATACGAGCGTAAATACTGCATATTTTTCAACAGTTGTTTAACATATCAACTATTCATTTACATATCGCCGTCGTCCATGACGACTGATAATTAATTTGCATAATATTCATACAAGTATTTTCTAGGTCGCTTCTTGACCTTTAAACCGTAAAATATAAACGAAGCGTCACCTGTACTGGAATATTACTTTACAGTACATTTTACACTACTTTCCCGCAGTAGTGCGGAAAAGAGTACTTTCCGTGCATATATCAAAATTTTAAAGAGCCATATGTACAGTAAAACGTTGTACGATACACGTGCGAATAGGTAATTCGCAACTCGTGTCGATTTAAAACACTCCCTTCGGTCGTGTTTTCATTTATCACTACTCGTTGCGAATTTCCTATTTTCGGCACTTCTATCGTAATAGTACATTACGTAACTAGGGCGGTGAATTCGTGAATGCCCCAGAACGCCGCAGGTGTTTGTGCGCTCTGGGGCTTTACGAATTACCGCCCGTGTTGAGTACAAAATTTTACGTCTTCATCTGGCCACAATGCGAGTTTTCCCGTACGCGCAGCGTGCAGTAAAACTCGCATTATGGCCAGGTGTGACGTAAATAACTATTATAGATGGCGTCTGAGAGCAATTAATGGCTGCAGCTTCATTAACGTTATCAACTTATCAGATATTGTAAAAGTATCAGATATTGCGATTGCTATTAAAAGACCCATAAAGAATTGGGGAGATAATTTGTAAACCTTCATTGAGCTCGCTCGACAGCCGCTGTTGCGAGAGTAATCTTTCAAGTTCGAAGCGGGTAATCGCTTGGAAAATTTAATATTTCGTAATTCTGATGCCTTTATTTCGCCCTTGTTGCGAGTTATCAAATCAGAGGGCGCTTAAAGTGGAAGATCCTTGCTTATTAATTGGTTACCTATCATAAGCTCGAAAATCGTAATTCCGAATATTAAAATACCGAAAACGTTTCCCTTTTTATTAGTTGGCCGAAGTTTTGTTTGCCCGAAATTACATTTCCCATATTATTATTTTCCCAATTCTTAGTTCGTTGCAATTTTATTTCGCTTAATATTCGAATAGACACTTATTAAAATTCCGAAGGATCATTTGCCAACTGGTTTTTGGTACCGAAAAGTATTAAGTCCGAATTATTAATACCCCGCTATATCAAAAGATCAAAATTGTAGCATGGAACCTAACCTAACCGCCAGCGTGTCGACGTCACCCCGCTTCGCGGGGTGCCTATTTCCGCTCTAAGGGGCACAAGCTAACCCTAACCTAACCTAACCTAAAAATAATACCGTTGTTACGATGTAAGAAATGGCTGATTGAGAAAGTGTACTACAATCTTAAAGACTTTTTTGACGACGCAGTTTTTAAGAACTATATTGTATGTCCGCAAAGGGCAGCTGTTGATACCATTTTCTGTACCGATCATCTATATGTATACCTACACAGTGGACAATAAAAACATTCTATTCTATTCTATTTTAAACTATCATTTGTTGTTTTTTAAGTGCGGGGGGCTTGCCCCCTGAGCCCACCTTTTTGGGTTTTTTTAGAACTCGTGCAGCACTTAGTTGCTTAAATATTTTGACCTAATCTAATCTCCTTTTCTATCAATTGTTTATTTTGTAAGGTCACAGTTTTAAATCTAACCTAACCCGCTTAGTAGCGAAAGAAATTGCACTTCTGTAGGATATTTAGCATATCTAAATGTTTTTTTTAATCGTGGCGATAAAATTATATTAGGGAAAATGATATTTAGATTTATGTAGCATCGCAATTATGAAAAGGTGGTTAACAAATCGGTTGTCAAATAATAAAGTTGTCAATCGTTCTGCTGGTTATTGAGTTTCGGGAAAACGATAATGTGGGAAAACAAACCAGCGACATTTCAAAAGCATGGTAAACAAAGTATATGGATAATGAGAATTCGGTTTACCGTTTTCGGACAAGTGAAAATCGGGCAAGTGTTTTTCGAAACTTCGATAGGTTACCGCCCTCGTAGCTTCGTGTGAATTTACTGAGATGCACTCGTTTTAGTCAATGAGCTGGGTTTAAATATATACTCTCGCTCCACGGTTCCATTACGGCACACCTAAAGGAGCGACGGAACACGGCACCTCCCGTTTCTCCGAACTGGCAACATTTTACCCGAGTTCAGTGCTCGGGCGCTCCCGGCTTGCAAACATGTGGCGAGGCGGGAGCCACTCGCGAGCCTCGATGACACTTTGACACACTTTGATCGTCAAAACGTCCGACGTACCGTACAGTTACCGAGTTGTGCTTTAGGTTAATCACGATCATTTTCATTGTTTACTGATTGGTTTCTAGTGTTGAATGAAAATGCTTACGAAAATTAATTGTTACTTATTTAAATTGTTATTATTAAAAAACGTAAATTCCCTCCTCTCCAGGGGTAAAAATTATTTGTTTGCAAATACATACTTAATGCTGACCGCACATATATGCGTCAGCGGGAGAGGAGCGGTATGTATGTTTTAAGGTAACATTCAATTAAAGAAGTATACCATTTCTATTATTATTAATATTCACATTTATGTGTAGGTACTTATATTTATTGTGATAAAAATCGTTCTCCCTCGGTAGTATAACTTTTTACTGTAAAGTGAAAATTGCCTTATCGTTTTAAACATCTCATGAGCCCATATCCTCAGTATAGGTACTATTTGTCTCAGCTCAGTATACTACCAGTATCGAACATAAGAACCAACGTGCGTTTACTAAGAATGAGCCTCTCCCCCATAATACGTCGAATCTAAAATGTATTTAGTTTTAATTCGACTGGTCGCGATACAGTTGCCATCGGTAGCGAACAAGGCGCTCACAAATATCTGAACACACGATTGTCAAGGTCTAAAGTGCATGTTCCTGATATTTTTGAAACCGAAGAGTGCATCTTTACAGCCCAATATATCAATATTATGGCAACTAATTAGTATCCCACGTTTCCTGTATACTGTTTGATGTGGTCTGATAAATGTTGTAAACTAACTAGACAAACACGCCGTTTATTCGGAGGAACCCATTTCTGAAATACCCATAGCGTAATTATCATTAACTCTTGTCATTTACATTCCTGTGGCGGTGAACGTACTATTCCGCGATCAATGTATCTGCTGCTCCATGTGGCATTTACTTAGTCGTTGAAATTCTTTCAAAATTACCTCGTCTGTGGTGAGTAGGTACATATAGCGTATGCGGGATGAGCGTTGTATATTTGTGGGTACATTTCGTAAAAGCATTGGCTGGCTGGCTGACAGTGTTTACGCGTTTGCTATATCCACAAACATTCTTTAATGGCCCAAGAAGCCTGGCGGGGTTTATACAACACTGCACTTTAGTTTGTGGCTGGTGTTGCAAAAATTCAAGATAAATTCCTTCCTATTGTAATTTAAAAATACGTCTTGTGGTTATGCGAATGCCTAAACTGTTTGTGTGTTGTTTAAGCGACAATGCCAATGTTAGTAGAGGACCAATGTATACACCACAGTCTCAAACATATGTAGACAGACCTTATTTCTACAACAATAGGGTTGTAGTATACATATTTAAGTTTGAGTGAATACATAAGTAATGGTGCCCTTGACTGTACAGCAAACGAAAAGAATTTAGGCTAGCAAATGACAGGTCAGCCAGACTGACCACAACGAGGGTAACGCTTAAAATCCGACTCGACTTAGCAATAGCTAATGCCTCCAAAGAGCCCGGGAAAGTTAAGAATGTTTTCACGAATGTTACGTTTCGCTTAGTAATTGAATGGGGACGGGTAAAATCAGATTTATTTTCCTCGCATTGAAATAGGCCGGGCTACCGAACAATCTGAACTCAAGTTAGGCAAATTCAAAAGTTTCCAGTGCTTCACTACTGACCCTGGCAACTCCGTTAATAATGACTAACCGAGGTTTAGCCACTATTAGAATTAAATACAGCCTTGTAAAAGCTCATTTGCATTTGAGGTAGTGGTTACTACATTATAAACATACCTAATGGGGTCTTCATTTTCCAAGCCCATCTTATAATATGGGAGCAGTAGAGCCAGTTAGTTACATGCGAAGTATGAAAAGAATATCGAATATTAGGTAGTAATTATTGAGAATAAGTAGCGGGATGGTAACAAGAATAATCTAATCCGAGTAGCATCGTGGGACTAGTTAATTCGTTGAGTTCGTAGGCGGCAGTCGTTGGGCACTTCCGCGTTCGTCAGCCTCGGCAGCATGGCACACGCCGGCAAGGCCGTGCGAACCTCTTTGTCTTTATGCCGATGTGGGCACGCCTAAAAAATCTGACTCGCGTTTATTCACATGCCACATCTTGTCAGCAAGCGCATGTATTCGCCGGACCTTCGCCCCTCACAAGCAAACTAGTTTAACCAACATCACGAAACACTAGTCTTTAGTATTTAATACCCAGTGTTAAAGTTATCGTAGACTAATTATTTTGGTAGCAGTTTATTGCTCTTTTATTGCTACGTATATTTTCAGCTGACGGTTTACTGGCGGTAACAACCGTGGCTCACGAACGTTTTTTAATTAATAAAATTGGCTCCCCAAATAACACTCTAAATGGGGCGTCAGTACAGCTAATTTAAAATGAGAAGTAACTAAATCAATTCGCGGCGATTGCCTTTATCAGCCGCTTTGCCAGTTGCTCACTCTTCCGTAAATTGGGTAACTATTTTATTGCAGCATCTCACTGCAAACTGCCATCGGTTGCGAAGAAATGCTCTCCGAGACACTAGCCGGACGTTAAACGACATTTTGCAATAGAGACTATCGTGACAATGTTAGCTCGTTATATTCGCAGTTTCTCGTTGCTTACTTCCCTAGTTCTTGAAGATAAATTGTAGTTAGCAGTTAGCTTATTGTTTTTAAACTTTGCAAGATAAAGTTGCGCTCTAAATTGTGTTTGATAGCTGCATCGCAGTTGTTTTTAAGTACTTGATTGAAATACATTTTTTATACTAGAACACGAGCAACGTCGTAGTCTAGTTTGTGGTATGGAAGGGTGCTTGTGTGGCTATAGTTGCGGAAACGTTACGTAACAAGATCATTGTTTCGTTCTTGCCTTGCCTGCGGCTATGCGATAATAACATCACCGACCTTTGTTCTCGGCGGAATACGACGTGTAACATGGATCATGAGCATGTCGTAAAATTAACACTATATCCAAAATAATAAAGTTTACCTGCAGCTTTGCTCGCGTGGCAACAACGTCTTCCTCATTCTACTGGAATTTACATATAAATGCTTCCGGGGTTAAAAGCAGACTTAGGTGTATCTACCGTGTCCATCATTTTACAGACGCTCCTCACGAGACACAAAGGAAAACCATATAATGTACCAGATTATTAATTTGTTTTAGCAATCAGGTAAAAATTAAAGATGTACAAATTGGAAAATACATTATCTGTGGTGGGTTCTATGTTGGCTCCGTAAGACATGTACTACAGGGGGCTGAGTTTAGGTAAAAACTTAGATATAAGTAAAGCCTTGTATGTAATTGTAACATGTTCGAATAGAGATAGACATTAGTCCCATTACATATAAAAAAATCTCGAACGTGTCACTACTTACTTACAAGAAGGGCGTTACTTGAGCTTTTTTACCTAAGATAGGTAGTATAGGTACCAAACGTAAACGCATTTCAACTTCAACTCATCGAATGGTTCAACATGAAAAATTGCGAAACAACCTTTCACAAATGTATCGATCACGTGGTGTCAGAATCTAGATTTATTTATGATTGATTCGCTCGGGTCGTTTGTATGACGGAAGCGACTAGACTCCATTAACGTGCAGACCGCAATAATATTGCAGTCATTTACCAATTGCCGCCTGCGACCCAAACTATAGAGTCTCTGTGATCGGCTTGATATGAAGCGATGCGTTATTGACAGTGAAGAAGTTCAAATAGTTATTTTAAACTCAAAAGCACTCGGACCTTAACTACCGGCAGTAAGTAATGTGAATAATTATCATCAATTTATGTCAGTCACTGGAAACACTTTCTATTTATTTACTTGCAGAAACGGTGTCATAATAAATAAGTAAATTAACTCGCATGCGTTGTTCCTGACATTTTCGCCGATGAATTTCGTTGTTTTATACCACGCAGGAAACCATGATCGGGTAAAAAAATATTATGGAAAAGCTTCCGCATGAGACGCGTGTTATATTTTTATGCTAACAGTAACAATATTTATATGTATGTAGAGGACCTCGTTGTAGCGAAAACCAAGGACCTACAACTCATATTTGGTAATAAGTACATATACTTTTAATAGTTTTTACGATACAAGTCCCGAATATAGGAAATTCGCAACGAGTGGTGACAAATTAAAACACGACCGAAGGGAGAGGAGGAGAATTACCTATTCGCACGTGAATCGTACAACGTTTTACGATGCGTTTTCAGCTATTTTCAGCACTTGTATCGTAATAGTACATTACGTAACTAGGGCGATGAATTCGTGAATGCCCCAGATCGCAGGTGTTAAAAAAAACGCAGGTGTGTGCATAAATATGCGCTCTGGGGCTTTACGAATTACCGCCCGTGTTGAGTACAAAATTTTACATCTTCACCTGGCCACAATGCGAGTTTTCCCGCACGCGCAGCGTGCAGTGTGACGTAAATAACTATTATGTACCTATTTGTTATTTACTTATTACTATGAGTTAATCCCTTTTATATGGACTGACATGTTGTGTAACCTTGTCTACGGCCCCAGATCTTTATTTTACTAGTTTTTAAGATTTTCTAACACAATGTAATATTGTTATGGAAATAAATAAATTAAATTAAATTATTAAATAAAGTCAGTGGCAGCAGTTAATATAATAATAACATTAGTGTTGCTCCTGAGAAAAATGCCAAGGAATAATCTCATCGTTTTATTCCACGTGGGAAAACATTGTAGGCTAAAAAAATATGATAAAGCGTTAACCGCACTTTCATGCTGAATTTCTACGATTAGGGTTCTAGGATGCAATCACGAATATTGTTTGACACATCTCTATAATTTAGTGTCTAGTTGTAGGTTTGGCGGACGCGGCACGCCCCCCCCCCCCCCCCCCCCCCCCCCCCCCCCCCCGTAGTGCGTTGAACCGCCGGTTATATTTAACTGCGACAACACGTGTGCGCTGACAGTAATGCTATGCAGCAAGCAAGCTCTCCAGCTTGGAGGCCGATTTCACCGAAATCACTAAATACAATGTTTATATTACCACAAAACTGAAATATCTGTGAATTTAATTATCTTGATACATATCTCGCCATAAATTGCATATTTGACATGTTTTATTTGTCTACGTCCGTCGTTCCGCCATTCATCTATCTACATAATTTTTACAAAAGTTCTATAAAGGCAATACTTTTACATATGTAATTTGAATATGTATTTAATGTAGCATTTAACGCAGTAAAATAATTTTCTGTCGGCGTCTATTTGCATACCCATCACGCAAAACGTAATTAAGAATATGAAGCTTTAATCAGAATGAGGTTAAGTGTTTATAGTATTTAAACCGCCCACTTAATCAAGAAATTTAATTTTAATAAATGAAATCGTACTCGGAGCTGGTAGGTAGTATTATAGTTAAAACTATAAATACCATCCACTATCAGAAAAGTCCACCAAAGTTCCGAATAGGTACCGATTTTGAATGTAACAAAGACTTGGATCTTCTTTTGCGAATAGTTGTTCCCATTGATGGAGGGAACTCTGTTATTCTGCAGTTGTGCAGGGTAACAAGACGCAGACGTTCGATTCAGTACCTGAAGATTCACAATGGCGTTCACTGAACCCCGCGCCCACCCACTCCGTCATTGTGTCGTTGGGGGAACACTCCTCTATTGTCACTTCCTGAGGCCTATTTGGCGATGCCAGCAATGTGCACACTCTTAAGTATCAAATATTATAGAGAGAACAACGACGGAAAGCACGTAATTTGGGAAGAATCTATGAGGTTCCATTTGATTTATAAAGGATGAACACTATTAAATTGTCGAAGGTCGAACATGCGGCAGAAGAGAAAAAAAATATTTAAAGTGCTTAAAACTCTTTTCAGCACATTTGCTCGTAACGTTCCTTAGGTCGTTTTAGGCTCATAATCCTGCGTATTAAACACGCGTTTTTTATAACGTTACGGCACGCTTGTTTTATAGTTATATTATATTATATTCCGATTAAGAAACATTGGCACGTTGCAGCAAGGTGTGTGTAATAGACACGGCGCATCCTTAAAATAACCGGGCTGTACAGGTTTTTTTATTAATTCTCGGCAAAAGGATTCTTATTCGATGAAACAAATTAAATCCTTTTTGTAAATAAATTGATTGTTTCTTCTTGGATATGATATAGAAACGTTTTATTTTGTGGGTTACTCCTTAGGCACTACCTCGACAACTTATTTAATTCATGAATGCTAACAGTCTCTTCTTCAAGCATTCTGATATATAACTATCGATGTTACTTCTCCCGATAGTGATAAATGGCGAGCTCCTCGTGCGGCACTGGCATATAGCTTGCCAAACAAGGTATTTCTTAGCATTTTTTTCTACTGGGATAACCTTTTCCAATTCGTCGAGATTCGAAATGTCATGAGAGGAATAGTACTGGTTACCTGGTCAAGACTTGAAGTCTGCCTCGACGTAGGTTTTATCGTCACTAATTAGCAGGGATCGGAAATTCGGATGCTTTTGTACCTATTCTGTGGCCTAAGTACCTACACCGTGTTGTTGTTGAGTAGCATGGAGGCGGACTCTATATAATTTTACTAATAAGCTTTCCGGGAATTCCCGGAATACCGAAACTTAGGACAACATAAAGTATACAAACACGTATTAAAGTCCATAAATAGTTTATTTAAATAGTTACGCACGTGTATATACGCATAAAAGTATTTATTCAAACAAATCACATACAAATGTGAACAAGTAATCAACCTACACGTGGTATATTTGCATTTCCGTCCTAGTCTAATGTTTAGCAGGTAAAAAAGGACGGCTATACAACAATTAATTGACGGTGACATCTTTACGACGGCGCAGCGGCGGCGTTTTTTAGTTCGGTTATAGATAAGAAGTGTTAAGAGTTAAAGGGTTGGGGATAGGAACGCAGCTAGGGAAGATAGGGAAGTTTTTACATTTGTATGGAGCGGCCGACTGGGGCGAACTGCTCCAAATAAAAAGATATACATACACATACATACATACATTCACGCCTTTATTCCCAAAAGGGGTAGGCAGAGCACATGAAACGTATGTTCCAGCGCCACTTTTAGCATAAATGTGGGTATAAAAGATCGACTAAGGCCTAGTTCCGATGAGAAGCGCTGAACGCGCGTTTTGATAACGCGCGTACGCGCGTTATCATGTGTACGGCCAGAACAAAATGTATGTAGTGGTAAACGCGCGTTATCAAAACGCGCGTTGAGCGCTTGTCATCTGAACTAGGCCTTAATGTGATATTGCAGTGATAGGTTGCTAGCCCATCGCCCACAACACACTTCAACCCTGGTCCCTTAGTCGACTTTTACGACACGACACCCACGGGAAGAAAGGGGGTGGTGAAATTCTAACCCGACACCACACGGGCAAAAAAATATATTCACGTAAAAAAATGGTTTTTCCTAATATTCCGTAATCAAAACACAATACCTGCCTATTACGCCCTTAAAAAGACCACCACTATTTTTTTGATACACCCTGTATGTCTTTAAAAAACTGTTTACCAACGTGTATGTTGGCAAAAATCGCGTGATTCGTTATGCTTTATACAATCCCGCAATCACGGACCTTAAATATTTAGAATAATATTTTTAAGAAGCCGACTCCATCCTTGCTTAGCTTTTTTCGGGGTTTTGCTAGAAGTATACGGAAAGAGATACTCGGATTCTTATCAAATAGCTTGCACACCTTTTATTGTAACTTAACATTACATTTGGTGGTGGGTTGACCCTCTCGCCGCTTCCTTATCTATAGTTTCACCTTGTTTAATTTTTTAGGGTCCGTTGAACCATCCTCCGCGTAGTTTGACAAGATTTTGCCATATCTGAAGTTGATGAATGAGGATTTTTGCTAAATTCGTTCAAAATTCATTCGCGAATACGCCATTTTAATAGATAAAAACAATGTCGGTTGTCTAATATTTCACGAGCCTTCTAAATATACAAAATAAGGTTCGATGCAACACGCTAGCGAAGTAAAAATGTAGGCGACAATTTAATAGTAGGTATTCACCCTTTATATATTGTAAATGATATATTATTCTTTAACTTGCAAAATGTGTGATGTACCTTTGTTTGGTTTGAAATACTTTAAGAGCTTTAGCAGAGATGATGTATATAAAATTTTGTTGTATCTAATAACGAAGCTACGACATTGTGTAGATAATTATCCAGTTAAGAGGGAAGAATAGCTCTGCAAGCAACTACCAGCTCGCGACTGACAATAGGTATACTTTTCCATACATATTCATTTCGGGAGAAAACGGTTTCCACTAAATCTTAACAAATCACTTCAGTCCAGCATTATGTATTCTCGGTAGGTTTCGCTTTTAAAAAAAATGGTTGTAAGGTGCCTATAAGATTGAATTCATTGCAAATCATGAAAAAAGGAAAACCTTAACGTCGTCTATCATTGTGTCACTGACGTACTTACTAAAAAATCATTGAGATTGGAAAATATTTAGAAGTGGAAAAGCATTTTCTCTTTTGGTATGGACGAGTACGTAGTATTCTTCCCTCTTAATGTGTCCAGTGAAACTGTAAATTATCGTAAAGTATTCCAGACCCACGACCATAAATTGTGAAAGTTATAACTAGCCGCCTGTATTCAAACGGAGAACTTTAGAACGTCAAGCAGTAACTATTCATTACTGAACTTACAACAAAATAATGACCACCAACAAAACAACACTTAGCAAGTGCAATAATACAGATGGTGATTTGATAAGTTTTCCTTTGTCACAATTTCTGCTGAAACATAACACTAATATCACACACAGTTTTACCGTTTCCGTCTCGTTGTGATGTAAATTTAATTAGGTTGTTCAGTTTAAAACTTTATTGGCTATTATCGTATTTGTTGTGCACAAAGGGGAAACATTATATAGGCCGGACATAGACCTAATAGGATTTTCGTTTACCAGCGCTCCAGGTAAGCGCTTCGCAAACACACATCAGCCGTGCCCAGGCACTGCGGTAACGTTCATAACTACTCTGTATTCGATACTTCGCAGTATCTAGCCACGCAGCAGCGTGTCAAGCCAAGTTCAAGCAAAGGAACTGGCTAGCCACCGCCCAGTGTAATATTACACGAACCACTTGGTGCCACTTTTGACCCTTCTATAAATCAAAACCTCTTTAACGTAAACACAAAACTACGTGTGTTCAATTATATCCATAAGGACATCTAGAAGCCCAAATTTCATGAAGCTAGTTCAAACGGTTGTAAAGATATGAAGGTCAAAAAGTTATAAATTTTAGCACTGACTGACTGACTGACATATAGTACCTAAACCTAACCTACTTCCAGATGACCTACAAGGATGAAATTTGGAATCCAACTAGGTAATTGTGTGTAAGCGTAGGAAATATCTAAAAATAAAAAAAGTTAAAAAATAGGGGGGTCCTCATACAAAATAAACTTTTTTTTATTTGTAGCATTGGAACCGTTACAAGCAGATATTTGAAACTGTCCCAAGGCCAAGTCAAATCTAAGCTACTTTAAGATCTCACATTTTTAAATAAAATCAATTGTTATAGGTATTCCAATAAAGCAAAGAAATAGAGTTTAATACTGGTCCATAATGTTATTTTGTTCCTATATATAAATACATATTTGGATTTTGGATATAACTTGGCACTCATTTAGATCTCCTTTCATTTTGCCGCGAAGCCCAAAGCCAAGCATAATTTTTGTGTTGAACTTGACTCTCCTTTTTTACATTTATGTTTTTGGTGGGATTAACTATACAGTATACACTCGCCCAATAACGCCAACGCGTTTTCGCTTTCATGGTTTGACAAACTTTTGCAAGACGGCAACTTTAACGGACATCATAGAATAGAGGAATCACCGATACATTTTAGCTTACTCTACAACTTCTATTCGGTAGACAACATAGAACGTAAAGTCGATTTACGTCATGCTTTCAACTGTACTTGAAATCAGTGAAACGAGTAGTTTTGTATAGAAAGTTCCGTTCAAAACGTGCCCTTTTCATCTCGAGTATGACACACGTTTAATAACCTAAAATGTTGTATTTAACGATAAAAGTTCAATCGCAGTAGCTAAAACAAAACACTGTTGATGACATTTCCGCTCTTTTCAACCAAATTAAACCATTAACTTTTTGAGCATGTACAGAATGTCGAAGCGACTAGGCAGCGAACTGTGTGCGCGCAATTTAATTAATTACGGACTATTGGTGTTATACTTATATGAACGCACTTATTGCCGCGTGTGTGGCTCTGGAAGCTGTTTATTGCACGTGATCGTTTAGCGCATTGTCGTGCATTTATGACTACAGTTGTAAACTTTAATTATCAACTCACCGTCAAACGGCGGGTAGTATTTCAGTTAATATCTTAATCTATTCTCCGCCATTGATAGTTCGTCAGAAAAGGAATATCCATAATTCTCACCTAGACCACACCTAGACTATAATGACGTTGTTTGTAATGCTTGCTACGCGATTCCTATACAGTGAGGCTCGAATGAAAGTAAATTACTCGCATATTTAAGTTCATTTTATTAACCTTAAAACTACTCTAAACATGACAGATAGGGCTTACTGACAGTATTTATACAAATAGGTAAGTAGGTTTATAGTTTCTCTATCAGTCCAAACATAAATATCAAAACGAAGCAAGTTATTATGTATAGCAATAATTCTGCCTCAGATTGTATTATATCCAGATCCCGTATTTAGATTATTATCGCTTATGATGCCAAATTGGTTCTTATTTTCTCATTCTTAATATAATAGTTTATATATCATAATGCCTCATTATACCGCCTACGAGCTACGCCTGGGGAAATTACTTAATATTTCTCTTGACACGCGTAGGTATTTATTTACACAATCCTAATAAAGTCACCAAAGACCAAACAAAAGAACCTTGTAAAGAACATTTCCATTGCTTTCCTTCGAATACTCTATTTACCGATGAATCGACGAGTCTATTTAATTGGACTCGAAAGGATAGTTTATCGCTTGTAATATCAATGGAGGTTTTTCATCCATGTTGCTAATAATGCCATAAGTTTCCGATTGAGTTCTGTTTGAGCTTCTAAAAGTGATTTTAGCGTGTTATTTTTTACATTGCTATGGAAACCCGGCTGTATTTATAGTACCTTTGTCTGTGCTTTTAATAGTCACATATACGTATAGTAACACGTGATTATCACTTTCGTTGAAATATAGGGTCTACCTCGCGATCCCTAACATAGTTTGTCATAAAATCACTTACCCGAACTGTTTTGTCCTAATGGGCATTAGCCCTAACGATCAATTGCCATAACAATTATTTTCCATACTGTAATGATTACCCTAAAACTCCTTTGGCCGAATAATATTTACCATAATTCTTAATATCCCTTATGTTATATTCCATATGCCTCGAAATCCCTAATATCGTTTCACCTCATGTCATTTATCCTAAGTGTTGTTGTCTGAATGGGCATTAGCCCTAACGATCAATAGCCATAACAATATTTCTATGGTATGGTACGACGCAGAGCCCAGTTAGGTACGACGACGAGCGAAGCGAGGAGGAGTGTTAGGTTGAACTGCGACCCTACAGC
This sequence comes from Epinotia demarniana, assembly GCA_945867215.1. NCBI lineage: Eukaryota > Metazoa > Arthropoda > Insecta > Lepidoptera > Tortricidae > Epinotia > Epinotia demarniana. Next base: position 14,643,441 of record OX244275.1, read on the forward strand.
GCGCAAGCCGAGCGAGCGAAGCGAGCGTGCCGCGACAGCGGCCGGCGAAGCGCCAGACAGAACCGGACTGCTGTCAGATAAGAAAAGTAGGGTAGATAAGGCAGAATAGTAGGTTAATCTAATCAAAATTAGGGAAAATAGTAATGAGGAAAATGACCATTGGGTTTACTGATAATTATAATACATGACTATTAGGGGACATAGCGTTAGAATGAATAATCAATATGAAAAGTGACGTTGGGAAATAAAACATTATGGGGAAAAGAAATCATCCATACGATGTTAGGAAAACTAAAGATAGGGCATGCATATGAGTGTTAGGACAAATGATCATTATGACATAAAACGTTACGGAATACAAAAATAGTTAGGTTAAAAAACGTTAGGGATTCAGATATAGAACCGGAACATACGTATGAGATCTACTAACATATACCAGAAGCCATTTATTAATTTTAAGGATCAGAGAGTAAAATGAAATCCTCTCTTGTAGGTATTTAAATCTACTTATATTAGAACATCTGTGAAGTTTTTCCTAACTTAAATTAGAAAAACTTCTTCAATAAACTTGTCGATCGAACGAAAATTGTCTCTTGGAAGTTACCAGTACCAGTGCTATTGGAAATACAAGGCGAGTAGGGCAGGTTTTTGTCAAGAGTTTTTTCTTTAAAGCCACCGAGTGGAAGCTTGAGACCAAACTGCTTCCCGGCATCGATAAAAACGCTACGAAACTCGTCGTGGCTGGGTACTTAGCAAACTAAATTACCAAGACGTGTTATTTAGTGGAGTAATCCTGTCTAAGCCAGGGAAGCTTATTCTATTTTCCCAAGGACTGGGTAGGTAAAAGAATTACAAGGGTTTAAGCTCAAGTGTGCTCCTATTATTCCTGAATCAGGCTCGTAAAGAGGTCGGTGTTACTTGGAATTGCAACTTAACCGATGTATCTAGAGATAGCACAACTACTGATTCCATCCTTTAAGATATCGACTCCATGTCACAGCTTTATACTGCACTGTATACACGCGCGGCTGAACTTTAGTAGGCAACATTTTAACAAGTTTTCTGATTGTTAGAATTGACTTTCCAGACTGTTTTTTGTAATGTTATACTACAAATCATCTGATAAAGTTCATATTCTAGCAGTGGGAATATATAGCAATATGTAAGAGTAAGGCGATATTGTCCAACTTTTCAAGCAGTCGTAAATAAAGTTGTCTAATGTCATTTTTGTTAGAGACTGTCTATATTACAACTTTGGCAAAGGATGTTGTTGTTTAATACAGTATGTCTGTTTGTATCGTATAAAATGTGCTCTCCGAAGTATTCCCAACTTTGTTGAAAAGCTTGCATTGCAAAAAGTGGGATCACGAATTTTGTGAGCGCGTGGTGCGAACTCGGCGCAGCGGCGGTCGGTCGCAGATATTGATCGTTCTGCGCGCGCATCGTCTGACCGAGTGTACACAGAAGGTCGGCGGAGCGTTTCGGCGTGCAACAAGAACCAAGGGAACACTCATCCTACCCTGAGAGCCATTGACTGACAAGATCATTAACAAGATTCACTCATGTCTTGTGCGACGAGGACCTGATTTTATCTATCTTACATAAACAGGTATAATGCGATGCTACCAGGCGTTTCATTTCAGTTGTTTTTTTTTCTTTATGTGATAGGAGGCAAACGAGCAGACGGAAAATCAAACAGGATAACTATCCTGATGAACGCATCAAAGATGAAAGATAAATATAAATCTTTCTTCATTTGCGATTCTAAAAGATGTTATTTATATTTTAAAATACCACAGTTATTTATGCCGTTTTCGTTGTCTAAGTATGTACAGAAAAATTCCATTGTAGCGGAGTGGGAGCGTTAATCATAGGTCGCATAGCGATCAGCTGTGGCCGTGGTCGCCCTCCCGGCCCTCGCCCCTTATCTACCGGCCTCCCCGGTGATTAATCGCCCCCTGAATCTTAGATCCTCGCCGCCAACTGATGGAGAAAGCCTCTGCTCAATTCATCTTGCTATTCGTTTGGATACCTCCTAACAATAAGCCTCCGCGGGATTCTTCCCCAAACAACTTCTGACATTTTCAATACTAAGACCAGTACTTAATTTTAAATTACAAAGCCACTGAACTTCACCATTTTAAATTATAAATGAAAAATATTTTTGATCGTGTCATTGACATACCTTTTCAAAAACTTTCTCTTCAATTTTATTTTTAATTACAAAGTAGAAACTATCTTAGAAGTGACGAGCTTCAAGCTCGTGTATCTAATATTTAATTTTGGCATCTAAAGGCATCCAAATTAAAGCATCTAATTAACTTTATGAAATAATCGGTGTGTTCCTAAATTGTAATGAATTTTGGGGATTGAATTTACTTCATGTAAAGTTTGATTTAAAAGCCGATGTTATGGGCGTCCCCGGCATCGACGCGCCAAGCCTCCGATAGGCCATTAATTTTCACGCGTTTTATTTCGCACAAAAATATCACGTCGGAAGCGAACCGACCAATTCATGGCAGTTAATTGATGTCATGACAATGACCGCGTTATGAACCTATCAATGGCAATAAAGAGCGCTATGTTCGAATGTGGTTACGTCCAGGCTGCATAATTTATTTACACTAACTTGCTTGTTCATTTATTACACCTATTGGTCTACTTTGTTATATGCAACTGATGGAGGCAATTTTATAAATTGGCAAGCGTTTACTAGTTAACAAATATAGAGTTAAACTTCTTTAAAGGTGGAGTGGCATGGACAGAACATACAATTTAATACATCAGTACTTACTTAAAAACAAGTCCGCAGAAAAAAAAACTTGTGTAAAGCTATATCTCTTGTTCATAATAGTTGATGTGGCCTTCAAACGTCCACTGTCAAGTGTTATTAGCGTAGTAACACTAACCTTGCCCGTTGCTTGCTGCATTCTCGATTCACGACTCGTCTCGTGCGTCGCGCGTCGTGGACATTTCGCAACTTGGCCGTGGTGGCCCAACAACCTATCACGCGGGGAAGGGATATCCTTCCTTCATTTTCACAGTATCCACGTCAGTAGTTACGTAATACGTTATCAAGATGCAATTATGACCTTAGTTAAACGCTTATACATTAAATATCCATTGCGAGGTTTGCACACAAGTTTAACTACGACGGGTTTATTATTTAAAAATTATGTAAACGGCTCCTACTAAAGTGGGTCATTATTCAAATGAAATCCTGAAGTTATTTAATTTTAAACTTTCAGAGCAACATATACCTTCTATATACTATATTCATACCTATACTTCTATATTTCATGAGTTCGTTCTTACTGTTCCTAGTTCCCCGGGATGTCCTAGGTTCGTCCGTGGTAGGTACATCGTGCAATATCAATATTATTGCCGTGTCGCTCACAGAATATTGCTCATATCTTATTTCCAGCATAAAACTTTCTTAACGTGAGATCGCGCGATGTCATATAATATTCAGTTTCTGATGCATTTATTCAGCAAAGTTTGTCATTTGCTGCTTTTATATGATCGTATATTGTATTTGATTTCCCTTTATCCTTTTAACAATGAGTGCATTTATTATTACAATCAACCTCTGAAATCGTATTTGTGCGTTAACAAAGCCAAATGAATACCTACCTATGTACATTCGTTTGGGTTTTCAATGTTTTTATAATATATTTCAGTACGTATCCTGATACACCTAACATTGTTGTTCGGACCCGGATTAACCCTCTTATATTATAATTCTACAGCTTCTCAAGGGTCACAGGTATGACACAGGTGGTAGTGATGCTTCGTATAGCTGCCTACCTGTTATACCAAATTTGTAATGGGACAGCTTAACTTACGTATAATAAATATTTATTAACACTAAGCTACCTATTTTAGTCAACTTCTAAACAAGGTTTCTTTCAAATATTTATCTAGCTTAAAAAGATAACTTTGAGTTAGCTTTTGTGTTATTTCAAATAACACAAAAGCTACGACTTTGAGAACTGATTTGGCTTTCGATTTAAATATCCAGTTCTTCTAATCTTAATATATTCCAGCCGTATGATCAAGACGTATACCCCTTTTAAAGAACGGTAAAATGGGAAAGTAACGCTTGAAACTCGGAGATTGGAACGTTATGTTAGAGAGAACGTGACGATAACTGTGACACCTGTCTCCAGCCGGTGAATAACGGCCTTGAACATCACGAATGCATTGAAAAACGCATTATAGCTCTGCACCGGTTCCTAGGTATTCCAACAATACGCAGCATAGCGCCGGAGAAATTTGTGCCGATTTTACCAGTGTAGGGCAAGGCGACTGTAACCCCAACTTATGTTTGTGCTTCAAAAACCGACAGTTTGCCGCTATTCGCCGTAAAATAATTACCGCATGTGTTTAACATTTCGAGCACGAAATCATATCTGTAGTCCAGTCATTGAACTGACAACTTGTATGGAAAAAATGATAATTTTGGAAATAATTTATAATAGGTTATTTTTTTGGGTAACGGTTATATTGTCAATTAAATAGTCACCCAGCGACAGAATCCGACAAAAATTCAGACGTCAAAAAAAATGATCTATAATATTCAAGATAATACAAATCATACAAAAAAAGGAAACCCGTGCTCCATTTAAATCTACTTAATTACTTCCAGGTTCTTGAAATCAACAAAAAAAACGCTGGAGTACTAGTAATGTGACAGAACGAAATGCCAACTCTTTAATCCGTTGCAGAAACATTGTGATACTACCAGGTAGCAAACAACAACTGACGTATGGTCATATGGTCATTCCAATCTGATTTTATTAGTGTAAAAGTAAATACTATTCTGGGGCCGTAGACAAGGTTACAATCGACAAGCGCTAACGCCAATAGAAAACGAATAAAATATATGGGAATGACGGATGTCAACGAAAGAAAGCGTTAGCGCTTGTCGATAGTAACCTTGTCTACGGCCCCTGATATCAATAATGTGGTCTGCCGTTTGGTATCGGGAGTCGGGATAGATTAACACGATGCCCTTTCTTCACGTGGCTATCGTAGAAATCAACAATGGCAATAGGGTAAAATGTGCGATAGGATAACAACATTAGCAACTTATTACTGCAATTTCACATTCTGTAAAGCTTAACCCTGCGATTGCTAGAAAAGAGACTGAAAATTAATTTTAATGTGCTCTGTCTATCCCTTTAGTGGTTATAATTTTCCATATATATACATGTGTTATGTGTCAAAATACCGAGTCTTTTGTTTTTCATTCTGTATGTTACTCCGTTATACGTAATCGTATGCACATTATATCTAATAAGCTAAGAAAAGGCTGACTTTAAAATGTAAAACCGCTCCGTCCTATCTTAAAATGCAAATTTTGACATTGTTGTCGTTGGAATACGCGACCCTTTACGCAAGTAGCGAAAGGGGTGTTAGACAAGCCTCGATGACACAATTACTGAATGTTAATGAATTACACAGTCTTCTATATTGGAACAGCGGTTTAAATTCCCAATTGAATTTACCATCAGAATTGGAAATCACACCAAATTACGTCGAAAGGGCTTGCTACTTATGTTACTTAAACCTATTTTGATATGTAACACCACAAGCATCTGTTTATTCGGCTATACACAATCTATAAAGCAGACTAACTTCTAAACTACAGCAAAAATGGTTTGTATTAGAGGTCCAACACAAAAGTACCGATCATGTTAGGAGATCCCGTTGGTAAGCAACATATACGGAAAACATTATCGATGCTACAAAAATCTAACGGAGCAAGACGCGTGGGGGAAATGGACCGAGAGCTTGCGCTCGCGCACCGATATCGTCGTCTGTCCCAGTTGGTTTCGGCGCGCGCTCCGTGCACGCGGCTTGATTACATTTGCTTCGTGCTACGAATCACTCGATAATAATTATGTGCATATTGTGGAACGTGAATTATTGACTACAGTGATGTCTTTAGTGCCGCTATTGGAACTTTCAACTGCAGTTTTAGTCTTCTCGCTCTAAGGGTAACATTTTAGTATTTTCATGTGCATTGGAGTTCTATTCTGGCCTTTGCCTGCTATCCAAAACTTATATTTAACAAAAACCAAATGTTTGATCTTCTTCATTATGGTTTTATACACGCAATCAAGTTCGACAGCATCACTTAATTATGATTATATTCACAAGGAAGCGATCGTTAAGCTTTGACTAAACGGTAAATCAGATGTGATCTAATTGCGGCCTTGACGTGTTTGCTTTACCTTGGAATTTGTCATACATAATCATTAAAAACGCCCAGCGGTCTAACACACATTTCCTATTTTTTTTACTCCCTTAGACGATACCTTGAATATTGATATTGAGTTATCGAATACAACAACATAGTAAAGTGGAATCATTTTTATTAATGTACTAAAATCAAATAATTAAAAGGATATTAACGATTGTTATTTCACTACAATGTGACGGTAATGTCACACAAAAGGCGAAAGTCAGTTTAAATGACGTACCTATATGTCATATTTACAATGTACCTACATTTATACAACTATTTACATGCAAGTGCATTTCGTAGCTATAGTAATCCCTATTTGGGTGAGACTTTATCAACTCCAGACAACTATAACAATTAGATCGCTGAGCATATCGATATCACTGACCTCTGGCCTCATGTCATACTAGCTAATAACTGGCAAGATTATACGCATTTTAACAAATGAGCATAAGGATACTTTTCCTTTGTAAAATACTCGCATATGTTTTACATGACTCCGCACAGCTAACCAGTAACAATAACTTCAACAGCAATCTCGTGTTCTATCGGCGAAACATTATCTTTCGCATATCTACAAGCATTGAATTACCTTGAATATTTTTTAGAGAGCGAACAGCATTCAATACTCCCATGTGTTATTGACATTTTGACAAATAGTCACCCTCTCCTCTCGCCTCTCACTTGTTTGTCCTTGCGATTACGAGAAATACGAACTTCGTTCATTATTCATTGTATGCAAGACCTACGTTTTAATAAATGTCGTGGCACAAACATGTATTTCACGTTTAAACATTCAAATTTAAACGAAGTCTTTGCACATGTGTGAAGGTTCAAATTTTTAATTTCAGAAGTGAGCGTAGTCCTTAACGCAAAGACGAAACATTCGTATAGGCCAGTCGCCAGCTAAAAGCGGTAAGCCTTGGTGTATAATCGGGCAGGGTAGTAGGTATGTAATGTATGTGGGCATTTAGTAACAGTCCGCTGTTGGGTTGTGCAAATATTTACCTTGGCGGCAAATTGTAGTACGGTTAGACACAACTTCTGTCATCAATCAGAATATTTTACATCACAGCCGATTGTAACGTTTATGGTAGGCTAATACACAGTTTGGTGGGATGGAAAACCCCTGCTCCCGAAGGTGTCTTCTCTGTTAAAGCACGCACGTGTAATAATAAACAAGTGGAGGCAGTGTTCACAACATAAGATGTTTCAGGTAATGAGGGCACGTACCAAGCCCTGACAAGGAACAAATACCAGGGTGTGTTGACGGCATTCGAAAGATTTTGCGCTCCGTATTATATTCTAGGGAAGGCATGTTATTCTTATGTTTCTCACATTTTGACATTCTAATTGAAGGATTTTTTGTAGTATTCCTTAGACCTCCAAGCAGCCCCGTCTAACCGTTTTTAAATTCATTTAAATTGTGCAACGCAATCGTTAGAGCGTCGCGAGGGGTTGATACAGCAATCGCTGGTTAAGTATAGATAGATGGTCTTTGGGAATTTAGCCGGGTCGGGTTGCATCGACCACACTTTACAGTGCGGTAAACTTTAAATATGGCGCTGGCAGCAGCTGTCATGTCATAGAAATTGGTAAATTTCCCACACTTTCATATTTTGACGAACGTAAACATACGATTACCGACAGTTTATAACTACCTACCCTTACTCAGGAGCGCACATATTCGAGCTTCCCAACAACGACAATTTTGCTATTAATGCGGGACAACAATTTTGCAATCTTAACAAACATTCAAACTCAATACGCAAAGTGCGAAAGTTTGAGGAGACTGATTTAAAAATGAACATGCCGGATACAAAGCTACATAAAAAGGGCAACCTGAAACGAAGAAAGATACATGAAAAGCGTTTCCAGATATTTTTCAATAACACACTCCAACTGGCTGTATATACAAAGTCATACATTTATAGACGTATTATATCCAAGTACGTATTTAAGAAACAATCAAAATCACCGTTTTTGTATACTTTGTGAGGTACACACTCGCCTTTCGAATGGTCTTGATGTGCAGTGCAGATGACTGCAACATACTGGCATATAAGCCTTAATCAAAAATTATAATATCAAGAACATGCACGCGCTACTTACATTCATGGCCACACATTTAAAGTACGAATACACGTGCTACATCCAAACTTTATAACCTCATCCAAGAGATACTTGATAACAATAACCCCCCCGCACAAGTGGTTAAGTAATAATTTATGCACAACATACGCAAGAGTTTCTCCCGGGGGGACTAAGTTTACTAACTCGGGATTAGCGACGCTCCGGACTCACTCATTATACTTGCTTAATTTTGCATGATTTTAAATTCGGTAATTGACGAGTTTGGCTAAGATACTTGACCTGTTAAGGTAAAAGTCAAGCAAGTAATTTTGGTGTCAGACGGCAATACTCATTCACGTCCCTAGACCTTGTTGAAACTCAATAGCCCTATTCAATTTCTCAAACGAGTTACAATCAAGTTGACACAGAGAATTGATTCCCCTTCATGTATGCATCATTTCGTATGTATTAAGGTAACAAGGACTATAGCATAATAACCTATTCATATGTTATCTGATCCCTACAACAATTTAATGTAGTTACCCACTTTTGCACTTGTCAATAGAGTCATTGTTACTATTTTCTGTCACCTTTTAGAGTGAGTAATCCACCAGAGTTGCACTCGGTATGGAAACATAGCTTAGCACATCTCTGGTGAGTGAGTTACTCACCCCCTTTTGCCGCGAAGCTACATGTCGCCTTTCACACGTTCACTTGTAAAAAAAAAATATCCACTAGGTCATCCTCCAATCCAATCCTTAGCCAGCGGGCTTCTTCCACTAATACTATTTTAAAGTGAAACGGAGTTTGCTTCCATGTTAAATTTCAGTGAATGGCTAAATAGTTGGTAACATTTTATGTTTCGGGCAAAAGATACTATAGTGCTAAACATTCATTTATTAAAACTATGTATTGTTATTAAAACCCACACCAAACTTGGCAGGGCTCGTTTAAATATTTATCAACGCTACTTCACCGTCAAAACACGTAAATAAACGTTTACATAACGTCAACTTGGTTAGCGGCATTAAGTTTCAGTCAGGCCACGCAATTTAGCCTATACATATTTCTGCTCATAAAGCATAATAATATGTAATAGCTTAGATTTCCAACTGCTGATAAGTTCCAAGTTGACGGTGTAAGTGCTCTACTTTATAGAAAGAATAGGAATTTTTCGTGTTTCACAATCACAGTGGAAAGAGATTATGAAGTTTATTCTTTTAGGAGAGGAGATACAGTCAATTCCTCTGTATCGGAAATGAAATCTCTACACAGTAGCGTCCAACGAATGAGGCAATACCCCGAGTATGTTCTCTCCGCCTGTTCTCATATATAAAACTAGAACAAGTAGTGATGTATCTGTCTTCCAAATCGTCCAAAATCAATCAATCAATCAAATATATTTATTTGCAAAAATACAGTGGTACGATGTTACAAATTGGATACGTTCTGTGTATTTTGCTTGTAACCAAGCGTGCAAATATTATTAGTAATATGAACTTAATTCACATGTCAACATCAAAATAAATAGGTAAAAAAAATCATCAAAAACAAATAAATACAGGAAATTAAAATAATCATAAAACATAGTCATTCAATAAATACTAATCGTAATCATCTCTTGGCTTGCCAAGTTTTTTTTTAATACCTATTTTGTAAAAATATGTTGAATTTTTTAGGTTTATTGCGGTTTCATAGACATCAAAGGAGCCTTGAGCCGAAAATTTATGTTACTTTTTATGTAGCTACTGCAACGGTGCGGAGCTTTCATTTTGCTGAAAAGCGCAATTTTCCCATTCAGTATGGCCGCCTAGTGAAATCGTTATCGTCCGTTCGTTGCGGCGGCGCCCATTTTCTAATGGCGGCTTCGCGTGTAGACAGCTTTTTATTAAATCTCAAACCTAACACATTGTAAAATATCTGGATATTTAGTCTGATTCGATTCGTAATGGTAATGTATTATTCGTTTTTTTACGCGCTTACCATCTTTCTGACACAATTATTAAATTAGTAAAATTGTTTAACATTTTTTTTTTGTTACAGGTACGCACGCAATCCTATTCTTGATTTCAGAAGAACTGGTCTGACATGACTGAGGTGTCACCATCACATCATCAGGCAAGGATTTGTAATCGTAATACTACAAAATGCGTGTCACCTGTGTTTATATTTGGGAGAGAAACGTGGGAATAAACAACCCCTTGAGCCATTTCCACGGGGAAATGATCACAGGCTTTGAAAGTTAGTTTTGCTTAAGCGGGGCGTTATTAAGCCCAAATGGAACGGATTAAGCTCACCTTGACAAAGACGGATTTCCTTAATAATGTCTATACGCTTCATTTTAGAATCATGCCATAATTTATAGGCAAATTTTATATTACGTTATTGCTACAAAAATTAGATGATTTGCCAACGGTTTAATTAGTAGGAATAAATTTTTCTTGCTAATACCGTCGTCGTCAATTCAATCCATATCATCAGTTTATCACTATAACTGGCCAGTGGTATTTTATGAATTCGGTATTATTTTAGGATAAACCGTTGGAGATATTTAGTTAGGTACCTATAGGGAATAACAGGAGCATTGCTTATCGGTAATACGGTACCACTCGTGGTATTTTCTATAACAAAGAACTACCCACCTACTTGTAAACAAACCTCCGTTAAAACTTGGTTGACGCAACGTGTTACTTTTTAAATATTCCGATGTTTAGGTAACGGTGGGCAAAATAGACGCATTAATTTTCGAGTGCTCATGCAATATCCATAAACATGATATTCATGATAGGCTATCGATTCGACTAGGTATCGGCGTATGAAAATGTCGGTTCGCATTTCCGCTCTGGTGTCGGATCTCCCAGGCTTACTTATTATCTGCTTTTAACCGCGTCATCGCCAACGATTGCAGTACCCCTGTTATTAATTCACCATGAATTTTACATTTCAAAGGAAATGTTCATTCGTTAATTGCTTATCGATGTGTGCCATCTACTATCTGCAGTACTCATTCGTAAGTGCGTGGGACACTCAACACAAATGGCAAATGTAACAGTGCTGTCGTCGAAAGTTGCAAGTGTTCGTAAAGAAAAGGATGAATAATTTACTGGGTTTTGTTCTTTGGGATCTTATTAGTCACATGAAATCCAATCAGAAAGTTTTCCGAGCAATATAGACGGACAGCTATCTATAGAGAAACGAATGTCAATTTAAAATATTATATGCTACTCATACTATTTAAGGCTACATTGATATTGCAGGCAAAGGCTATGCGATAAAATCGTTTGATATTAATATTCAACCAGATAATTAACTTAATAATTATCGTGTTTTATTGACGCACTTGGCCATTCAGTGTGTTTTTGACCAAAACTTGAATATTTATGTAAACGCCGACGTAGGTATTAAATTATTGTACTGGTGTTTGGTGAAGTAACTAATTATTTCCCTCCCATACATGAGAGGAGGCCTGTGCCCAGCAGTGGGACGTATATAGGCTGATGAGGATGATGATGATGAACTAATTATTTCAGCAAATAACATACTAACTAAATTTTTGAATCTGATTTGGTTCTACAAGTAATGAAAGTAAAAGCATTTACTTCTTTAGTAATGTTACTGTTTCCAGCGATGTAATGGACAACTCGGGAGAGATTTTCTCATTAAAAAATTCGAAGTCGTTGCTTTTAGCGCTCCGTCCCAACTTGGTGCACAATAAACTAAATTACCCCGAGAACAACGGCAACGGAGAACGAGGCAACAATGATATTTTGGCAGCTAGGAAAAAAACGAGGGGGTCATTCGGAACCCGATGGGAATACTGTTCCCGCGTTGAGTCGACGAACTCGGAAGCGTTCAGGATGCTCCTATTAAATGCTATTTACATCGTCACGCGATGTAAAACAGCTACGATAAACATGAATGTCTAAACGAATTACCTTTGGTAGCATGCTGTAGAGACGATGTAAAATATGGATAGTGTATTTGTATTAAATGTTGCAATTACAATATTCATGTGTTATTTGTCTACTTTTGTTGGTATATTTAGTTAGCTGTATAAAGCATGAGGGCGTATGTATTTTTAATTCTACATACGTAGGTAGTAAATAATTAAATCTCCATGTATTTTTTACGATAGACCCTAAGCTTAGGGATTAGCTTAAGTTAGACCTTATAAAGCTATATGAAGATCGCTTCTTAAACCTCACCCTTTTGTTCTTCAGTTTCATTGTTCTAGTCAAATAATACACTAAATCCCATCGCTGGCATATTGTTTTTTCATCCCTGGGAACTAGGCAGTGTACTTGATATGACTATAACAACTTTTTCTAGATAAAGTACTAAGTTGTTATCAGAACGGGATGAATTAGAATAGTTCCTTTTGGTTGTTTGCAACGCGTCGGGAATTCGGGATCTGCAACAAAGGGCCGCTCGGCTACAAAATCGGACGCTTAATTGTAGGAGCACGAGACTGGTGAAAGTCGGCCGGGCCTTCGGAAATGACTCATGTTTAAGCAAACAATATTCATTTAATAATTAGGACATATGGGTACATGAAGATACTTTTAAGTTTCTCTTCAGTTTGGAAACACTTCACGCCAATTTTGTGTTAGTTAATAACTTTGATTAAGTATTTATTATCATCCCACCACATAGCATCAAAAACGTTATTTGTAACACAAATTCAAACCTCCGTCAAACTACTGAAACTGCTAACATTTGTGTTGTAGTTTCAGTTTAATTAAAATATTTGTTTATCCATCTTTTAATTGATAATTAGACATATTATATTATCAATATCATGTTACGAATTGCTTTAATTAACGTACATTACTCTAAGATTAACAATTATTTCTAACGTACACTACGACAAGCAACTTTTCCTAAATGCGTACGCACCTATATCTAAGCTCCATAAAAACCGGCTGTTGTCTGCGGTGTTGTTTTGTGGCAGGGCAGCGAGTATGTTTTGACGGGGAGCTCGAGCCCTGCCGGTCGAGGCGGGCGCATGCAGGGCTTTTGCGGCATAGCAGAGAGTGGCTAATCCCTCCCCCTCCCTGCTAGCCGCGGCGGGGTGCGGACCTGCCTGCGCGCGCGCCGCGATGCGCACCTCCGCTTCACCGTGCCGCGGAAACGGCAGGTAGCTCGCACTCCGCCGGCCGATCGTGCCTCAGTGCGCGCGTTCTCTCGCCGCCAGTGGTAGTGTTTGTCGTGCTTTGACGTTGCGCGCGCGATCGTGAGCATGGTGTCAATGCCTCGCTGGTGAAGTGGTTTCCGAAGTGCACTAAACAACACACGACATGTCCTGTGATAGGAGAAAAAAGAGCGCACGTTACCTCGACCTGCGGTGAGTTCTCATCGCCGCCCCATGCTTCCTGTCACTGCTCGCAACTCACGAACGACCACGGATCCTTTGTTGAATCCTTACTCTGAGTGAATTGATGTGCGTCTGTCTCTTTTCATCGCGTTCTACCTGCCGATGCCGCTGCCGTGCCGATCGGACAGATGCTCTGTCTGGGCTTATGGTGATAATGATAAAGTATGATCCTGTGAGGCATTCCATCAAAATCATTGTTACGGTTTTGAATTTGTTACCGGTAAAACAGAGATACACCAATGGACACTTGTACACCAATGGACACTTGCGACTAATAGATCAATTAGCTGCACAGACGATAAGGATAAGGCCCGAGCTGAAGGAAATAAGCAATAAGTTCTTAGTCAGTTACGTTAACATTTCAAGTACAAAGTCATTAGTGTTGTGACCTTGACAGACTAAAGTTACGAAACCAGCGAGCCGTACACGTAATGTCTACTAGGCATATTGACGGTCACGATTTTCTCTTTATAGCTTTCACGAGAACCACTGAAAGTTGAAACTTTCAAAAGGATAAAATCTGCTCCTCATAGGTAGTCTTTGTAAGCACAGTTGGTTTTAATAAAAAAATGGTTGCGTATAATAATTGAAGTAAATAAAAAATAAATCTGTTTTGATTTAGAATGGGCAGTGTCGTATTGTTGCGCCTTCTTTCTGAAGGAATGCAGGCGGTAGGGCAAGAGTGGCACGGCTCAGGCGCAAATGTGGGGCGCAAGCGCACCCCGCCTCACCTCCCGGCCTTGAAAGGCTCTTGACCAGGCCACCGCCGCCGATGTCGTATTTATTGCAACCTCCACGATCCGTACCGGCGGGGTTATTGACGCTTCGCCAAGCTTACAGCCCTGGGAGGGCTCGAGCTTTATTCTTTTACATGGAATCGCAATCACCAACGGCGCAACTCTGCCGTCGCTTGTGCAGCTAGCCTTCTCCTTGAAGTGATTGTTCTCACGCTGATCTTTATAATGAATAGTTACAATAGCTACTTACTTATTACGTCATTACTAAATGAATTTCCGCCTTTAAATTTCGTTAACGATCTGAGTCATGCCACTGACACGCTTTATAATAAGTTGTACGTTAGAAGCACGTTGTATCTGAAAACAAACGAGCGCAGGAGCATTGTCCGCGCTCTGGTCACAAGCAGCTACGTCGTTATGTACCTACTTGTGGAACAACACATTACATAGAGTAGCCGAGTGGATTGTCACTGTAACGAGAAGCATCTATAAATAAATGCACGCGTCAAGCGAGCATGGGCAGGATCGACGCCCAGCCAATCCTAGGTGAAGGTCGACTATCTGTAGTTCTTCGCCCCCTGCAGACAAGCCCTCATTGACGAGCCAATAAATTCATTTTGCTCAGCTTATAACTCGCATTTATCAACTTGAACTGCTCGTTGGATTGCTCGCTTCTACAGATATTCGATTTCACATGCAGGAGTCATTTTCCTTCTTTGGTTCTTGTTATTGTCAGTCAACATCAAACATGCAACGGCGTATCTACAAACGCGTACTGTAAATTACTGAGTATCTTGTAATTGTTTACTTTGTCTTGTTTATAATAATAGTACGCGTATAGTTGGTACGTTACCTGCCGAGATTGTTATGTACACAAAAAGTTGAATCAGCTGTCCCCGTAACATATGGCGCCGAGTTGCCCGCCGCGCCACACTTCATAACGCGAATGAGGCCGGCATATGTTACAGCTTTCACTCCCTACACAATCCGTACACGAACCTATCTATACAAATTGCCAGCGAGGTTAAAAGAAAAGGTGACAAGTAATATTTATTACCATGATTAGTTCTGCCAAATAAAGTATGAATAGGTAATAATTAATGACGAACAAAAAATCACTATTTAAATAAAATGCGCCGCGTGTGCGTGAATAGCTTACCTTTTGTTAGCTTTGCTTTTCTTAGGTGAACGGTAGATGCAAATAAGATTCTGAGATAGATATTTGTCGGAATAGCATTAGATAACTTGACTTTGACCTGAGCTGTAAAAAAATATATAGTGGTGAGTTTATGTTCTTAGTTTATCTCTAATTGGCAATCGTGTAACCATCTATTATATAGTTACAAACCTCTACGTTTTTTTAATTCTCTCACCTGCAAAGTTCAGTTCTAAATCCTATTTGTCTTAGATTAATTTATGATCTTTCATAGAAGCAGATGAAAGTGTTTTTTTTTGGAGTCAACCAAAGCTTGCATGAACATGCGGCGTGTCTCCGTCTAAAGCGAGGGTAGTTTTTGCTCACAGCAGCTGGCTACCCCACGAGTGACTCACGTCCTGTCTGCCCCACTGGCACCACCGTACGGGGTGAGTGTCATTGACCCCACAGCCCCGTGCCTAACATATACAACACATACAATTTATCCATTGCCCTTTATACTCTATTATTTATAGTTCATTCATCTAATTCAACCCTGCGCTTTTTTATTTTGCACGCTCCCGATTATCCGTTTAGTTCGGGATTGTTTGTCACATTGCGCGTTGCGTTGAACAATACTTACAAAAAAAAATTTACAAATATATTGCAGTTATGTTATGAGTTCTAAAAGACCTAGAACTTATTATAATCATTCATTATCATTATTACGACTGAGGGTTTATAGATTTTGCAGTTTATTAAATACATAGCCTGCAATAAAATAATCAATTAATCATACCAAAATATTAAATTCATTTTCTTGGCTGTATAAGCAATCCTGCCGGCGGGATTAAATAGCTTCTAAACTCTTTGAGAGTTTCCTACCAGTTTCTTATTAAATTTTGAAGTAAAACTATGCTATGAAAGTATATTAACTCTTTAAAATGTTATTAATGCTTTTACTACGTGTAGAAATAACTAAACCTATACGATTACAAAATTTTATAAATCGGTTCTGTGCCGGCATTGGTCATACGTATTTACGTCCATACATATTGAGTCCTATAGTAGGCATGGCCCAGTAATGGATGCGTTAACTGCAAACTCGGTCTTGAAGAAAATGACTAACCATTGTTACTATAACAAAGGTTTCTAGTTAATCATTTTTGTCTATTACACAGTGCAAACCTTGTGTAAGGATATCGTTTGCGGAAGCGTTTGAATCGGTCAGAATCCTCGTCATCGTTGGTCACGCATCGCCGACGCGATTTGCCTAGCAAACATCGCAGTTTCCTGTCCGTACTCTGTGTGGGCAAGACTGCAGTGTGTGCCCACCATTCCTTGAACTAAATGGAGTTAAAGACCAGCTTTTGACAATGTACCTTTGTCTTAATTATTTAGTCAAGTGAGTTTCTGTATTATGGTGTCGATGGGAGTAATTAAACTGTCAGAAAATTTATCTCCGTTAGTGATTTGTTCAGCCTGTACGTTAACGACTAACTTCCTCAGTCTGTGTAACTAGATTCTCGCCGTTTAGTCAGTCTAACTAACCTAAGAAATGGAAATGGAAAAAGTTGTCGTTACTTGTACTTACTAAGAGAACCAGCTTATCATTGGATTGACGGCTTAAACGCGATTATGTTTTGTCCCGAAGCAATCATAAGATGAATTCAAATCACTGACGTTAAACTTTCAAATACATTCACTGTCGTAACAAATCCTAATTAATCTCTGATTTCCGGAATTAGCTGACCCCTGATTGCATAAATTAGGTAATATCTATAAAATAATCCCATAATGCTTGAAAAGAAAATAAATATTCTGTTGTCAAGCATACAAGGAACAAGCTAGTACAATGACACTTAGGACGGCACATGTAGTTGTAGGTAGATGTGCTGTGCTATAGTTCTAGTGCTGATTCAATGTTCTCACGAACCTGTAGTGTTCTGACGAAGGTACATCGTCGCATATTGCGACGGGCTGACGGCTGAGGTCCGATTGTATGAATAATTCAGTTCCCGGCACCCTACGCCGACGCGCCCTAGTCTGCCGGCTGGAGAGAATTTCCGCGCCTCGCGGAATTGAGTCCCTCGCTTGCGTTTATGCCAACTTTAACGGCAACGTACACAGCCTGTAAATTGGTTTTCTTTAGCTCCGCTCTGCTACTTACACTATTCTTTTCTTTGGCTTGCAGCCGTCGCGATTTGGAAAATGTTTACAATTAGGTCTTGAGCGTGCTCGCTCCCTCCTAGCTGACTACTATTCTATTCGGAAAAATAAAGTTGGTAGGTAATGGTTCTTACTGTGTTTAGGTAAAACTATATTTGCCTTAATGTCACGTGTTATTCAAAGTGCTTTTGTTTAGGCTACCTAATATTTTTCACACTTTTTTAGTTTACCTTCTTACAGATTATCTTCCCGAATTGGTCCATTCCAAACTGTTTGTGAACTTACCCTGCAAATGCTTTTCGGGAATGAAAACGGAAGTCTTGGCTTAAAATTCAACCTGTAATTGTACAACTCGTTTATTTGAACATTGATCAATTATTCTCTTTCAAAAGAAGCTAAATTTCATTTTGATCCCTGGACATGAATAAATTGAACTCGACATGAAGTTATTCATTCCTCATTAGATATACATTAAAGGAAGGTTTCAGAGGGCGATATTTCTGTTTCTGTTTCGGCTCCGTGGAGGCGGGTTGATTCAGTAGCGCTAAAGGCACTTGGAGCTGGAGGGTGCGCTTATCTCGGCGCGGGGACAGCGGGGCGCGGGGCTTTGTTCCGCGCGGCGCCTGCCGACCACTTAGGAGATTGCTCGGCTTTGTCTTCACTCCACACTTTACTTCTCGCCTTCAATTTGGGTTTTAGATTTAGAAAATTCAACGTTCTATTCCCATTCCCACACATGTAATCGAACTACTGCATCGCCCTTGACTAAACTGCTTCTCCACTAATGCGAACGCCGTCCTCACAAGGCGAAATCTGTTTGCATCTAATCAGGCCGCATAGCGAGCGTACTATGCACAGTTCACTCGTATGGGTAATTCATTTGACGTTTAAGGCCTACGCGGCACGAAGGCTGCTTAAATCGTTTTTACCTTCGCCGTGTTGTTATAAGCTATTGTGTGTCAATGCTGAACCAACATCGAGTATCTGACACCACGCAAATTTTCCGGCATTTGGTCAAGTCGCTAATTAACATTTCAGGATCGATATTACTTGCCTACATCGACAGTTGTTACGTTAAAATGTTAAATAGTTGTTATTTTATGAACGCGCATACGTACCTATACAACAGATGTTCTATTTTGCCTATCTATAAACCTTGTCGATAACTCGCATCGGCATCAACAATAAATAATTAACATACATTATTAATTGACATATATTTTTGCTCACGAGGGTTCTCTGGTTTTCAAGAACCTTACAAAATTAAATGTCTTGAAACTTTCGACGAAGCAAACGGATTTCCTTTACATGTTGTGTGTCGGAAATAACGTTACGTTGTGATGATTTAAATAATTAACTTCATCTGTTTTTTCGTGTGTCAACTTTCACACGGTTCGTAGGTTAGATTTTCTAGCATCGGCCGTATCTAGGCTCGGTGCAGGCGCAGGCGCGGTGGCAGCGAAAGCAGCGCTCCCTTGACACGCTACGCCGCACGCGCATTGCAGTCAAGGCCCCCCCTTCCTCCATCCACCCCGCGCCGACCCGGCTAAACTGCACACAATACATTGTATTAATGAACAAACAATATCGGCCAAGTGTAGGCAGATTACATATAACTGTAAAGGCGTTGCAAATTGGTCATTGTTTTATGCGACCGAATTCCGAAGTAGCGATTAATCATTTTAATTAGTCGATTTGGTCCATTGAACTGCAGTGCACTCCAAAATATCTAGACTTTATTTTGTTTGTTTTCACTAAGTACGATAACCTATGCGAATTTGATTTGCTAGTTAAAAATTGATTATGCGTCACGAATGTCGTGCAGAAATTATCAATTGAAAAGTATCATGCGCATATAAATAAGGAACTAAAATCTTTAAATGTATACGGGTGACCATGGCACAATAGCTTGATTAAAATATGCCCAAGTCGGCGCATCCTTGACATGAGGAGCGCGACGCAGGCGCAGCGCAGCAACATGCGCTCGCGCTTGTATCCACGCCCGCGCCGCTAGTTATGTAATCCTCAGCAAGCATCGTTTGTTCAACGCCACTTATATCATCTGACCCCTCCACTGTTACCATGCCACTGTTGATACCGGTCAGAACTATCACTCGCGCAGACAAAATATTTACGGTTCCAATAATTATTGATCATGGCAATGCAGCGCGGCTTTCTTTAGGTCACGGCGAAGTTGCTTAACAAAATCGATAAGCACTAAACTACCTATAGTTTAAGATTGTTGGAACTATTTGGGTATGAATAGGATTTATCGGCACAATCCATGCCAAATCTATGTTGGTGATTTCTCGGGGCCAGGGAAACTGCTATGTAGGTTTTTCCTTGACACGGGCCCTGTTGCAATCGAGACAAGGTTGCAACGACACGCCCTAGCAATTATTAATTGTTATTTAAGCTAGTGATAGTGCATCGACGCAATGTCGCGCTCCACAAGAAAATGATTGTAGTGAATGTGCAACGACGATTAACGATTAGAACGAGTAAGGAAAGATCATGATTGTATTCAATGAGAAGGTAATTTTGATACTTCCATAACTTATATACACGTTTAAAAAGCTGATAGACATCTAGCTTATCTGATAATCCCGGTTAGGGATCCTACCAAGCAACGAATATTAAATATTCGGAACACGAGAAAGTAACCAGACCCAAGACGGTACGCTTATCTCTTACAAGATTACTTTGACTATCGATTTTGAGAAATCTTTTAATTTTTTATAGTCCTTTATAAAAGTACTAAGTACTATAGAACGTATTATGTTTGCTGCATTGGTTTTCAACGTTTTGTAAGGAAAAAATACTTTGAGGTTGACATTTCTTAAAACGTGATTAAAGTTGGTATCCCAAAAAGGCCGTGTTGCGCGAGGCACCGTGGCATCTTTCGCAAGACGACGCCACCCTCGATTCGAAGCCGGCACTTTCTCCATGTGACCCGCCGGGAAATGCACCAAGCACTCATGCACTCGTGCACTCGAGGCCTCACCTTTGACTTGAAATATTAACATCTGCCTACGCAGCGCATGTTGAAATATCGCATACGAAATAAAATTTAACCGTAAAAATGTTCTGAAATTTGCACTATGTACTTATTTCGAGATACAAATTAATATGTTATGCATGTCAAAGTACTGATATCATTAACAAAATCTGCGACGATTTTCCAATTAAGCACTGTTTGACATCGTATCGTTTTAAACTCAGTTAAATTATAAATGTACGTGTTGCGATCCGATTCAATTATGGTTTAATCCCTCCAATACGATTTCAATTCCGTTTATAAAAAAAAAACATTTTATTCGAGCATTTTATTGAGTAAAAATGTATTAACAGAAGCTACATCCGTTTCCTGAGAAATATCGTCAGAGACCATTTGGGTCGTTCTTCTTTTCTACCGACAATAGCTTGTCCTTCGTCTAACTACGGCCTCTCACTTGAGTATTGACATTACGGTTTAATAATGTTCGAATTATTTTATTAATTGATATTATTTCATATTTCATTTTCTCGCATTTATGTTTTTCGTAGAATGCCGATAGCACTTGTCACCTTTTTTTAAAAACCATTTGCAATATTTAAAAAGACGGGCGTAGCGATGGTCACCAATCTAGGTATTATATGGAATGCATCAATGAAATACTCTCAAGCTTGTTTTCCGTTGAACCTGCCAGGCTTGCTGAACCTTAACATAATAAATATTCCGTGTAACTGCTTTCTCAAAGTATTTAACAACTTTTTACGCAACGGCCTCGCCTTTCCAAGTTATCAGTGTCACTTATAGAAATTTCGCCTTATTATAACATCAATCGCGAACAGAAATCGCGGCCCTGCGAACCTTCGTTTAGTGTTTAAGTATCAAGTAAACAAACACCACGCTGCCAAATGAGTCGAACAACACGATTAATATTGAGTGAAATGTTTGTGGTGATTTTGAACAGCCACGGTTAACCAGTTCATTATTTGCGACAAATGACACTCTGCGCCGGCCCAGAGTGTCATTTGTCGCAAATAATGATTATAAATAAACATTGTAACACATATACAAATAATTAAAAACAGTCATGTGGTGGTGCACGCACTAATTGGTTACAATCTATTTATATTATCATACTTACACACATTTGATGAGATCTTTATTCAGTTGTTAAAAAGCACTTACCCAGCAAGTACATGCATGTACTTGTATTAGCTAAGTTCTTAATACGATCATTTAATCGCTTATGAAATGAGCTTCAACTTAACCTCCGAATAAAGGAATTTAAAAAAAAAACAATGAAATTTTATTTACATCGTCTCATGGGAATTTCGACGGTCAACACAGGACCAAGCATTTTGTATGGGATTGTCTGACATCCCAATGTAAATTAGGCTTTATACTTTCATGTAAATATGTGTGTAGGTATGTGTATACGCCTCTACAGGCGTAGACATCACATCATTTCTACAAATGTTATGAAATCTTATTTTAGACTGTCCAAATTCCTTCACGCTTTTAGGGTTCAAAAAAAGCTGAGCATGTTCATGCTCCCTTAACAGACTAGAAACTATAACACAACATCGGTGTGGGCTAATATACATACAGGTCATGTATCTCTGTTTACCAACGTCAGACGTTTAGTTCATTGTTCGGGCTCGTTGGCACACGCTAATACAGTGGCGTAGCGTTCGCCGGTTCCATTCACCTCTCACCAAGCGTGAACGGCCGCAATCTATACACCCAACACCATCACTCCCCCCTTTTTGAAAAGACAATTTTCTAGTTTACATCGCCCAAGTTACCGCTCTGAATTCCCGTCACCTTTATCCGCTGCCAGCTAGTTCCCACGGCGCGTTCGTAGGTAAATGCAACGTGATATCACTGCTATTTCAGCGAACATGATTAATGACACAAACAACGTTTTTACTTTATTTTATATTTAGTTACCAACCATCCGAAACGCGCACTTATTACATAAATTTATTATTGTATGTTAGTGATCAAAATGTTTGTAGATAATTTTGTTATCAGAAGGCGTAGCACGGTTGCCATTTTATCACTTATCGCTGTGGATAAGACATCTGTCACTCTCACACTTGCACACTTGCCAGAACGTGAGGGATGAAATGGCAAGCGTGCTACGCCTTCAAGTTAGTTACCCTAGCCTACAAACTGATAAGATGAGGAGGTACTAACTATATTTACACGTGGAAATTCTGCTAACATTCGTTGCTAAGAATAAAAGCTTTTGGTATTCTCAAAACCTGTGTGAATGTAGCAATCGAGACGTATTAGACGGAAACGCGTCGGGGCACGCACACCGAGTAATATAGCATCGATAATTGCTCACAATTCGTTACGAATTCGAATAGTCGTGTCAAGTTTATCGAACTTGTCTCGAGTCCGCAGTAGGTAGGTACTCATTTGCCATTTGAGGCATAATTTCGAAGCGATTGTCGCCGGCGCGGTATTCGGCCGTTGTTTAGTTTTGTCAGAGGCGGCTGGCGGCGGAACGGGACGCATTCAGTGCCTTTCACTTCCCGCTTTTGTCGTGCCCGCTCTAGGCTGCGGAAAGGCAGACGGCCTTGTAACTTACATGCCTTCTAGGCGTCCCTTCGCATCCTACCTACATAGCATTGTTAACTTTTACGTTTACGACTTGTCCTTATTTTGATAACTCAAACATAGAAGCCGGCCTCGTGCCGTGCTGCAATGACATCATAGACGTTGCTCGTGTCGGCATATCAATTACCGTGATCGTTTGCGACGTCATTATTATTTAGAAGTCGGCGGTCTTAGCTCGCGGAGCAATTACATGTAATTTTATTATATGACATCATAGTTAAGGAAAAACATACAGCCACTGTTCATTGCCGATCTTATAGTAGTACGTTAGCCTCTGCGAAGCACCAGGGGCATGTTAACCTTGAAATTTGAGCGGCGACTTTCACGGTTAGACGGTCGTATAAGATGAGCTCGATCCGCCAGCTAAAGCTATGACGACATCGACACCGTCGTAGTCTCTACCAACCAGCCTAACTAATCCGAAAACGTGTACTCGTCTGAGGTTGTTTCTAGGATTCAGTGGCTCCGAGATTTACAACAACTATGTGTAATCGGAGATCAGACTTACTGGTCGGTTTGAAGCGAAATGGTCCATAAGCTTGGTGAATTACTGGCCAGACCGTTCACACCAACTGATGACTTACCAGAATTCAAACAATAGCAGTTTTAATTACAATCAGTCGGATTACTGGAATTGAAATCGAATCGTTGTCACTCCTGTCATTCATTATCCTCTGCGGTACACATCTTTTAATTTATTCCATAAGTTAGGTACCTAGTAACAATAAACGAGACATCATTTTCATAATTTATCAGATAATCACTACCGTTACTTTGAGTCATAAAATCATGTAAATTTTTACGGTAATTGAAATTGATGACGATCAATAATTTATTGTTATCACGATAAGCTAGACAGCACAGATAGAGTAGGTATCTAGTAGACGTGGGTTGTATTTTCCCACGCTTATATCAACATAAATTGATATCTAGCGTGCGATTTGGGGCAATCTGAACCTACAATCGTATACCTGTCAGCAAGGGGTCAAACACCCGCGGGTAAGCCGGTCCGAATTAGGCTTATTTTTTTCTTGAAGACCTTTTAGGATACATAAGGCCTACCGGAGATATCACGTACATTGAATAAGATACTGTGGATAAATCATGAGAGTTCCCAGATTCGGAAGGATCCTTGTACTTGATAACTGATCTACATTCATTATTGTCTGGCGTGTAGGTATACATCTGAAGATATATATATACGAGGGGCGTTCAAAATATTCTCGGTATGTGGATGCAAACAAACAAGTACGAAAAGTTTGATATTTTTATTTTTCAATATACTCCCCCCCTATGTTCATACACTTATAAGATCGATAAATTATTTTTTTAATCCCTCATAAAAATATTTTTTATCTTGTAAAAATGCTCCTCCACGGCCGACTTCAACGCTTCATCGTCAGAAAATTTATTTCCACGCAGATCCTTTTTAAGATTGGGGAACAAAAAGAAGTCGCTTGGGGCTAAGTCCGGACTATAGGGTAGATGAGTAACAGTTTCAAACCCACATTCAACAATAGCTGCCTTGGCAATATGAGCAGTATGGACAGGGGCGTTGTCATGCAGAAGCAGAACACCTTTGGTTAACTTTCCTCGCCTCTTTTCTTTGATCGCATCTCTTAATTGACGTATAACGTTAGCGTAGTACTGCCCTGTGATATTGACACCTTTTTCTTTATAATCAATAAGCAAAACTCCTTCACAATCCCAAAATATTGTGGCCATGGCCTTGCCAGCTGAAGGGATGACCTTAAACTTCTTGGGATGAGCTGAACCCTTAATGTGCCACTGCATGGACTCCTGTTTACTCTCTGGGTCATATGATGAACCCAGGTTTCATCTCCAGTAACTATTCTTTGCAGCATCTCATCGGGATTTTCACCACACAGGTCGATAAAATCTGAACAGCAAGCCACACGCATATCCTTTTGAAGCCGCGTCAGCATTCGCGGAACCCATCTTGCACTTACTTTTGACATATTAAGATGGTCATGTACAATGTCATGTACGGTACCAATAGAGAGATTGGTTACTTGAGCTATAGATTTTACCTTCACTCGACCGTCTTCCAATATAAGTTTTTCCACTTTATCAATATTTTCTTGTGAGGTAGCCACTACAGGCCGGCCAGGTCTAAGGGTCATCTTCAATACTCTCCCTTCCACACTTAAATTCGCTTGACCATTTTTGAATAGTAGATAAAGAAGGAGCAGACTCACGGTAAACACAATCCATTTCCTCTTTTATGGTTTTTTGATTTTTACCCTGTTTTGTCAAGAATTTTATGACGGATCGGTGCTCTAATTTCGTTAACATTGTTAATTCGCTCATGGTGTTCATGTTTGTTCGGCAATTGCAGAAAATCAAAAGAACATCTCGGTTCCAATTTTACTTTTTTTAAATGTCAATGGATGAATCTTAGCGGCCAGTAACAAATATATACATAAAAGAGGTTGTAACGTACCGTAATAACGAGAATATTTTGAACGCCCCTCGTAACTACAACTTAGAAAAGTAGAAAAACCCAATCCAATATCTCAAAAACGGCTGAACAGATTTTCATGAAACATGGTTTAGAATGAATTGGTTAAGGCGCCGTAGGTTCAGCGAAGCAAAGCGAACAAGGTTTTTGAAACAATATAATGCGTCTGTTTATAATAATATGGTTTCAAAAAAATACGAATAGTAACCTTGAGGCTTTTCTTCAGGGAGATCAGTGCAGTGAATCGAAACATCATAAGATTCACACAACAAGTCACAAACATAGAAAAAAACACGAACATAGGTCTAAAATACACTCAGAATATTCGTAACAAATTATGCACAAAAGCTAAGAATATTAAAATGGCTTTTAAAAATCGGCAATATAATGTCTGAGAGAACTCAGTGGTTACTTTTTTATTTATTTAAACGGCCAAAAAATTAAAATTAAAAAACATGTTATCGGCGCTTCCGAGCACGCACTTCCATCTCGCTCACGCTTATGCTCAGTGAGAGGGAGAGAAGACCATGAACCTACGGCGCCTTAAGAACACTCTAAATAAAATTATCTATAACACGAAAAAAACCGCATTTATATCGGTCCATCCATTTGGGAGCTACGATACCACAGACAGATACACAGACACACAGACACGTTAAACTTATAACACCCCTCACTTTGCGTCGGGGTTAAAAAATTGTGATAAAATGAAGAATGGTCTTAATCCTTCTTTTCACAAACAACATAGGACCTTATTGCTCCAAAACATTCAGCGGATTGAGTAACTACTGACAACTCTTAAGAGCTTGTTGCATTGTACACTATACTGATCGGTACCTAAACGTTACTAAGGCAGTTGTTGTTAGTTGTCATTTTATAAGGAACTTCCCTTAAAAAAGGTTTTAACAGACATAGGTACAGTCAGCATCGAATAGTTATTAACAGCTAAAGGTAATTTGACGATGAGTTACGATATACATATTATTACATTATATTTGGCTACTTTGGCTGCTACTAACTATGGTCTGAAAAAACTATTACTCTGTAGGTTGGTACTGTTGTTTCTGGTGTCAAGTTTGCTATAGGTTCCGAGCCACTGTGTTGACGGCGGATGTGCGTGGGAACGAGCAAGTAAACTCTCTTAGGTTATAGTGTCCGCTTATCAGAAGGACCATTCAAATGTCACCAACGTAATTAAAAATCCAGGACATACTCGTCAAACCCCATCTTATGATTTGTAGCGACTATAAGTTTGAGCCCAGCACATCTGTTCGTATTCTTATTTTCATAGCTAATGGTACCAACCTATTTAATAGAGTACATTCGCATGTCGTTAATAGATTTGGTGTTTATTGCAGGTACAAGAGCGGGGTGCGCTCAGTGAGGGGCGGGGCCGGCGGCGGCGCGGAAGAGGCGCGGCGCGGCGGCCTCAAGGCGCTGCCGAAGCGCGCCCGCACCCGCTGCAGGGGCATGAACATGGGGCAAAAGCTCTCCGGCGGTGTCAAGTCGGTGTCGCGCGACTGCACGGCGCCGTTCAAGGCGGTGGTTGCGCGCGAGCTGGCGCCGGAGCCGCCGCGCCCGGCGCGCCTCGACGCGCTGCTAGACGCGCCGCCCGCGCATCCTGAAATGCAGATCAAGCATGCATGGAACCCGGGCGATAGGTAAGCTAGTTTGTCACTGAACCTGGGTTTGTATATACAAATAAGTTTGCGACTGTAAAGTTGGCCTGAAGTCCAACCTTTATGACGGTACTAGTAATTAACATCAGATACGCAATGTTATGTGGGGGGTACTCATCATCCTCCTAGCGTTTTCCCTGTTGTACTCTAAAGGAGCCCACGGTCCGTTTAGACACCTAATCACAAAATTTGGCATAAGCACTAGATTTGCATCTGACCTTTCAACCCAGAGGGAAAACTAGACCTAGGTGATATTAAACCGGTCTCCTGACGATGTTTCCCTTCACCGAAAAGCTACTGTTAAATATCAAACGATATTTCGTACATATGGCGAAAACCTAGTGGTACGAGTTGATTGAAAGTCGCCTCTGCTACAGTAGGTCTTACTGTGACACTATGGCAACTACATAAAAGAAGCGAATCGATACTTCTTATGTCAAGATCCATAGTACCGTTACGTTGCAGACCGTGCCCAAGTAATGGCGATTCCCATATACAGATACATCGCTCATACGATCGAAAAACATTACCTTCCCTTCTACAGCAGTCGGGTAAAAAAGAAGTGGCATGCGCTTCAAAAATTAAATGCAATTAATTTCTTAAGACCCGACGCGGCGAGATTTATGGAAACGATTGATTCCATTGGATGTTGTTATGTGGGTGCATTTTATACGTAATTCTCTTAGAATATATTTAGCATGAAATAGAAGATATAAACATCACCAAATGAATACAAGGGACTTCACGGATATTTTTAGATTTACAGAAGTAAGTATTCCTGTATTTCACCTCCCACTTTCTAACATCGGTTAATGGAGTTCGTGGAGGTTTCAATTGCTTTGGTTCTTAAAGCATTCCGAAGCCCTTAATTCTCAACTAGGTGCCTTTGCGTGACCGCTTGACTGAGACAGGCGGTACTCTTTGTCGTCTCCCTTCCTGCCGTCTCAGTCAAACCTAAGCCTATACAATTTGTGTAGTCAGATAGTCCCAGCCTTGAGTCCCTTGGAAGACCTGTTACCTGGTTATCTATGTAATTTATCACTATTATGGACATTTCTGGGTCCCTCGAGATGTATCTACATGGATTGCCAAGATAATGATTATGGAAAGACGAAACAGAGAATCAAGATATCTGACACATTGTCTATGATACTCTTAAAGTCAACACGAGAAAAATCTGTATTATTTCCAATTAAATCGCGAGATCTCCTTTTCATCGTCACGTTACTCGTCTTGTTTTCTTTTCTGTTTACTGATAATCTACATACCGGCTATAAATGTCAATACGATACTATTGACCTGATTTACGATATTCACTCCCAACATCTGGATGTATGCGCGACGTAACTCCAATGCAAGTTTCCCGTCGACTCGGCGTCCCAATTTCGGATTAGCTCAATAAGGTCGCCTGTAAACATGTTATATTAAACCCTTGTAAACTAATCGTCCTTTATTATATCAGCTGATCATGGTAAAGCATCGTGTCTTAGTATTTTTCGTATTCGAGTTCACCATACGTGCACTTCAATGAATCTCGCTGATTTAAGAATAAGATACTATGCCTTATCGTCTATACAAGATGAACGTTTACGTTCGCCGTCAGACTACATTAAATAGTGTCCACTCAAACTAGGTCTATGAGTAATGTTATTGCAAACTCACTGTTCTAAATGTGAAGTTGTAAACAAATGTCACAAGTCGCATTCAGCTCAATTAGCTTGAAATTTGACACGCTTACATTGCGTACTTGGTATGACTTTTGTCCATAGCATATGTAAAGTAGGGACGCGTCTTAGTGGGTTGGACGATATATAGTATCTTTTAAGTTTTCATGCTCTAAAAGTTCGTCTTTATGCTGTGCGTAGGCGACATATAGTCGCTTTTTATGCTCTAGTGCACAAAATAAAATCTTTCTGAAGACCAAGGCAATCGGTCCAACAGCCACACGAGCAACTTTGACTTCATGTAATATTTAAAATCTTTATTTTTATTTTATTATGATTCGTTAGTAATGTTAGTATTCTAAGACCTAGGCAAGGATACCATCAGCCAAAGTACACAATAAAACTTCATGAAATAAACTTATAGTTTTTAATTTTCATTTCATTTCCTGGCAATCGAAGTATATTTATATACAATTCGTCCATAAAATCCATTTTACACTCGCATTTATATCTATCCAAGCGAGCTTGAGAGTGAGGATGGATAAACGTGTTGAGTAAAATGGTGCGTTTTATGCACTTGTTGTACAATCGACTATTTCTGAAGACTCGTCAAAAGAAGAAAGTCGCCAGGGCATATTTTTCATACTAACATAATCATTGTTATAATTCCAGGTCACTAAACATATTCGTAAAGGAAGAAGACGCGTTAACGTTCCACCGGCACCCGGTGGCGCAGAGCACGGACTGCATCCGAGGGCGCACGGGCTACTCGCGCGGCCTGCACTGCTGGGAGGTGGTGTGGCCGGCGCGCCAGCGCGGCACGCACGCCGTGGTGGGCGTGGCCACGCAGCACGCGCCGCTCCACTCCGTCGGCTACCAGAGTCTAGTTGGCGCGACGGACCAGAGCTGGGGATGGGACCTTGGCAGGAATAAGGTGAGTTACTAGTACCTCAATCCTACTCACATTCCACACTCACCTAATTAATCTCACTGGAGCGCAAACTCTTAGTATTCCTGTGCTAAAAACATCCGTGTGGTCGTTGCCGGAGGTTTCCCCTGGATTTCACCCTCATAAGGAGATTAAGGGTGGGTTGCACCAAACAGTCTGTAATCGTGAGCGGTGTTTGTTAAAATCTGAATGTACGAAAAGTTTGACAAGTGTCTATGGACTGGCAGCGCTATATTTACTACAGATCGGTCTTTAATCGTAAGTTGATGCAACTCTCCCTAACACTTCTCAACCCGCCCGTCGTAATATTGCCACCATACTTTTTTCAATACTACACCGGTGGCAATCAAGCATACGGTCTGCCTGATGGTACGCACACACCGTAGCTCAAGGATGCTCGCGACTCCAGAAGAATTAAGGTGTGTTTCCGACCCTTGAGGATTCGTTGTAATGACAGATAGATACAAATGTAAGTTTTAAACCAGGTAGTAATTCCCCAGTTGGGCTGCTCCAAATATGATATGCCCTATGACTCTAGAACATGTTACATGTAGAGTAGCAGTATAAAATTCCATCAAGAGCTATGTGGAATGGAACCGCCATGAGTCATTTATGGTTTATTATTCGCAGTATTGTGGTTATCGACCGGCAAAATTGGGGTTGTAAACTCAAATTGTGGTGTGTTACGAAAAGTTCATATTCAGGAAACCTTGGTGCTTGGCAGAGATTGATTGCATTATAGCATGCCACGTTACCCTATACGGATATTTTGTTAGCTTGTTAAGCAAGGCGTTATCTGAGCATAGTTCTTCCTTTCGAATCACCAAGCTTATGAAAAACATAAACGATCAGATAGATAGGAGTTACTTTCGCATTCATAATATATTTGTACTTGTATTGATCTCAAATAGTTAACTCCGTTGAAACGTTTTAAGTTACTCACATGTAAAAAGAGCCCTTGCTAGCTCATTTTCAAAATGGTTATTAACTATTGTTTCATAGCATGCAAACAGAATAGCGAACTATTTTAGCTTTTCTGAAATGGGGAGAGCGTAATTCCATGTAATTCTCGCTCGCTGGCTCATGTCGAAATAGAGAGAGGCGTTGCTGGAGGTACACGGCATAGTTCTCATAGTAACACTGGTCGGTTATCCCCGGATTACTAACTCTATAGAAATGGTTTCGCGATCAAGTCGCAAGTGACCGTTTGATGGATTAATGTTGTCAATAACATTCAGCGCTAATTTATCTTATTTCGTGTTTTGTGTGCTGACGAATGGCCTATTATTATACGGGTATTATAAGTAAACAATTGTTTTGAGCAACCTTAGGTTTAAATATTAGTGTTGGTATTGGATAGATCTCGTTTGGTTTTAAAAGTACTGAACTGCTTTGTGATTTAACTATTAGTTAACGTGCTCAATAGAGACATATACTCATATTTTATTAAATTTGACAAAATCTTGCGTTTCATCGTATACCTCGACTTCGGATTGTTAAAGTCGTCGAACAAGTGCAATGTTTTTAACCCCCGACGAAAAAAGAGGGGTGTTATAAGTTTAACGTGTCTGTCTGTGGTAACTTAGCTCCCAAACGGATGGACCGATTTGGATGCGGTTATTTTTGTGTCATATATAATTTTAGCCCGAGTGTCAGCCATGTTTCATCAAAATCTGTTCAGCCGTTTTTGAGATATTGGATTTTGAAATGAAAATGTCGGGAGTTTTCAACTTTTTTTTAGACTTTCTGAGATGTAGTTATAGTATGTATCATGGCACTACGTAAAGGTACCTATCGGTACTGTACAAAATTGATGTTTTTTAAGCAGTTTTTTTAAGAGATTGTTCTAGCGCACCAAAAAAAATATATGTTAGTATTCACCATGTTTCAAAGACCGTAGACGGACTCTTCGGCTCGACAGAAAATAATTGCAAAGATTGGTCTTAAAATCATCATTAAACGATTCTGTAAATGTCTTTATTCTGCAATTAAAAACATGAAGGCAGCATATTCATACCTAAACCGCTAACGAGTCATATTTCACAATAATCCACAGTTTTTTTTTTTTATTTCAATATTTATTTACCATTTTCTTAAAAAATCGGGCCGCCCAGTAACACTTGCCCTCGTTTATTCCGATACAAATAGACAGTGTGCGCGCTATCCCAAATCCTCAAGGGCATTTTGGTGACAGCGTGTCAATTTTAATTTTCTGGCCGTTCAAATAAATACAAATGTAATCACAGATTTCTCTAAAACATGATATTGCCGATTTTTAGAAGCCATTTTAATATTTTTAGCTTCCGTGCATAATTTGTTACGAATGTTTTAAGTGTATTTTAGACCAATGTTCGTGATTTTTTTCTATCGAGCGGAAATTGCTTAATCATGTTTCGATTCACTGATATCCCTGCAGAAAAGCTTCAAGATTACTATTCGTATTTTTTCTTAAACCATATTATCATAAACAGACGCATTATATTGTTTCAAAAACACTGTTCGCTTAATTCTGAACCTACGGCGCGGCGCCAGTGTGTGAACAGTGTCCCCCCCGGTTCCAGGTGTACCACAACGCGAAAGGGTCGGGCGGCAGCGGGAGCACGTACCCGGCGCTGCTGCGGCCCGACGAGCAGTTCCTGGTGCCGGACCGGCTGCTGGTGGTGCTGGACATGGACGAGGGCACGCTCGCCTTCTGCGCGGACGGCCGCTACCTCGGCGTGGCGGCGCGCGGCCTGCGCGGCAAGACGCTCTTCCCCATCGTCTCCGCCGTCTGGGGGCACGCCGAGATCACCATGAAGTACATCGGCGGCCTCGATCGTGAGTACACCCTTTATACATATACATACACTAGCTGCAGGGCCCGGCAGAGCACGGATTACCCGTTTTCCCGCGGTAAAAAGTAGCCTTTATTCATCAGGGATAATATCGGCTTCTAATGGTAAAATAATTTTTCAAATCGGTCCAGTAGTTTCGGAGCCTATTCAATACAAACACACAAACAGTCAAATCTTTCCTCTTTATAATATTAGTGTAGATACACGCCTTTATCCCTAAAAGGGGTAGGCAGAGCACATGAAACTTGTGTTCCATTACCACTTTTAACATAACTGAGTACACCTTTATGAATATACTTTATCGTCGTTTGTATGTTTTATTACATACTAGCGCCTCTGCACGCGTCTCCGTCCGTGTGGAACTCGTTTATATCGTACATATAATATGTATGTCTGAAAATCAGCGCTGTAATTGTCTGTCTGACACCTCGGCATAAAGGTGCCTTTTCACCAGAGATACACACCATGCTATGCTATGTTTTCATACATTTGAAACATACCAGTAGCTTCGTGTCAAATGTGTGAAAACATAACATAGCATGGCATAGCACATCTCTGGTGGAAATGCACCCTAATGCTGAGACAGCGACCGATTCACTGCCGCGAAGACACACAATATGCGTCAATTGTATTGTATGTCTAATCCCATTGTCTCTGTGTGTTTTGTGTAGTGAATAAATGAATTCTTTCTTTCTATATACAAACTTTCACACCCTTGGGGGAGATGAATTCTGATATAAAAACTATTCTATGTCCGGGACTCAAACTATATCAATTTCACCTAAATCAGTTCAGCCGTTTAAGTGTAAAGAGGTAACAGACAGATAGACATTCGCGTTTAAAATATTAGTATGGATTGCACTGGGACAATTTAGTGCCTTTGAGTTTGGTTATATTTATCCGTAGTATAAATTCTTGTTGACTACAACAAATGTGTACCGCAGTAACATACTAAATATAAATATCATGCAACAATTCAGTGTAATCCAGTGTATACAAAAATCATGGACAAAAAAATAATTACACAATCCTATGAAACTTTGGAAATTATGTTATTAAAACATTTTAACATTGTGCGAAATCGCTTTTGAACTTATACCACAGCGACATCAAAGAAGACTGATGGTTAATCTGTACCTTGGTCAAACACCATTAATTAACGCCCGCCTATCACTCGGACGGTTATATTGTTTAGTTTACTGCCCATTGTTCAGTTTCCTTGTAGCAATTGATACTGAACTGTTCTTGAGAAATCGGCTAATCCTAATTGCAGAATTACAATGATGATTAACGTTTAAACACAACCCTTCATTCTAGATCGATCAAATGTGTCGTATCAACTGCTATTGTTACAAGTTAAATACGATATAACCATGACAAAGTAAATCAATATTCGTTTGACTGTATAGACGCACCGACCTCGATTCCAGAGATAAGCGCGTCAATAGACAGACAATACGATCCAAAAACGTTATCATTCTTATTCAGTTGTATGGCTTTTTGGAATACAAATTCGTCATATATGTGAAGATACACAATTATACAACGGTACAGACAGATTCGTTTCGTTTATTTATATGTTAAGTACACCAACCAACAGTACATAAACAATGATTAACATAATTACTGGGTAGTTTGTTTATCTTTTGAATACATGCAAAAGCATCGATAAACATTGTATTTGGAAAAAATATATGAATAAGCTAATTTAAGCAACAACTGAAATAGATACTATGATGTATATTACGCTTTTATATATATATATTAAAAAATACATCAAATCGCATTACATTTTAGGCGAATTTTCCAAGATTTACATACTGAAAGTTCATATACAGTGTATATTCAGTTACGGAACCGATTATGAGCCGTTTGCTGAGTTAGTTCGTGAAGACTAGTCCATAGTAATAGAACTGCCGTTGCATATGTTTGATAAGATGTAAATATAATGATATGTACAGTCTAATGATATGTATAATGCAGTGTACGAATGCGGTCGCCTACAATTTGTAGGCGACCGCATTCGATTAGGTCCAAAAGTGTATACATCTCTTTGTTTTCGACTGTACGTAAACTGGTTGCAGGTCACTGGTAAAAATGACAATTCACAGTATTTCCTTTGTACATATATTGAACATGGCTATATTATTTTTACTAGCAGTAAGCTTACGTACGATTCAATTCTAGCAAAAGTTATAGTTTGATTTTCAACTACAAGTGACATATCTGCACAAGCCAACTCTACCTCGGTAACCCACAATGTAATGAAACTTGCATGCGAGCCTTGCACGTGTGGCTTGTAACACCAGCCTCAAGTTTAGAAAGGCCTGATTTAGAGTTCTGACCGCCCTGTAAATAAATCTCAGGTCAGTGCCGCGCCCCCAGCTGCTCCCTTGCCTTAGGTTGCCTGTGCGCAATAGGGGTGTAAATAAAATAATCAATATATTATATTCTCGGAAAACGATTATAAATTTAGTCTAGTGGAGAAAAAAACAACGCAAAAGGTTAAATAATCACGAAGTTATAAGTTTTAGAGGGAGTATGTTCTGTCCCTTTTTCGCAAAACGCAATTTCATATGAAACGATGACGCTTGTGGATTGTGACGTCATTAATAGACGGCAACGTGCCGACGTCGACGCGGCCCCCCGGCAGCCTCGCGTAACGTGACGTCACACATTTATTTGCGTTTTCTTTCTCTAAAGCCGCGTACAGATAATGCGCGGCAATCACTCGAACATTGGATCGCCCGGCGGCCGCGCGCAGTGGAGACGGGGTTTCCGCGCGCGGCAGCTCGAGCATGGCCGCGCTCGACCGTGCCGCGCGGCGACCCGAGCGCTGTCGGTTTTTGAGCCCGCATCAAAGAAGCTTCAGTCGCTTGCGTGCGCGCAGTTTGGACGCGTCCATGGTTTGGAACGAAATAATTGGCGCGCTGATCGAGCTGGATCGCTTGCCTCGCGCAGCCGCTGAGGCCTACCTAAATTCCATTGAACATTTGTCGCGCGAGCCAATGCTCACGCGAACGCTGACTCGCGCGTCTGCTGCGCATAATCTGTACACGGCTTTACAAGCAATTTTAAAACGGCTGTACGTGGCTTCATAATTCTTTGAGATATCTGATTGGGACTTGGGTTTATTTTTTGCCTTCTTTGTTTTGGAGTGTACACCCCTATTATTAGTAGTAAATGAGGTCCTGCTAACGCTGTGTTCCCCCGGCCCGCAGCGGAGCCGCTGCCGCTGATGGAGCTGTGCCGGCGCGTGATCCGGCAGCGCGTGGGCCGGCCGCGCCTGCGCGCCGCCGCCTCGCGCCTCGCGCTGCCGCCCGCGCTCACCGCCTACCTGCTCTACCGCGCGCCCTAAGCTACTGCACCACCGCCACCACCCCCCACCCCCCACCCATCACCAATGGAAAACTGCGCTGTGCGCCCGCCCGAGCTCTAGCGTGTCGACGGACCCTACTAGCCCGTCGAATGCCCGCCAAACTCAAAATTCCATTCAAAATTTAACTCTATACGTATCATCAGTAGGTACACAAGTACAACATTGCTGTAGACTAACATTAGTCTACAGGACACTTGACGGGCTAGACGACTTACTGACACGCGTGTGGCGTTGGCGGTGACTTGTGTACTGCCCTATTCGTTTACCGTCGTCGGCCGGTACCTTTGATTGTTATGGTGTGGCGTCGTGTGCGATCTCCGCCCGTGGTTAGCCCGACTATGTGGTTTGTGATCCGAAACAATACGAAGCTCCGTTCATTCTTATTTTCGCCTCTAGGTTAAAGAAAGAAGTAAGGAGATAGGTCTCCTTTTCTAACTGTAGTTGCAATTTTAGGCGGGTCGCTTTATTTCTGAACCTGAAAACCAGGTAAATCAAAATCCACGTCAACTTATAACATCTTCTCGTTGTAAATAGTATAACCGAGTAAAGTCTCGAACGAACGACTACAGACAGATATACGAAAAAATATCTTGTTTACTTTGAAATAACCATCATGAAGACGGCAAATAGTTAACTAAAGCGAAATGAAAATGAACGGATTATCACGTCCCCTCATTCGGGCGCCGGACTATACCCAAAGGAATTCGTATATGCAAGCTCACGAGCCCGTCCGTAGACTATTGCCCGTGGTAGGAATCCTCTGAATTAGCTTAACATAGAAAAGTAGTATCATTTGACATCGGGAAAGTAATTGATATTTCTATCGCTCGAGTTCAGCAAAAATCAAGTCAAAGGCAACACACTGACTATGTAAATTTGACGTATTATAATGAACCTGAGAGATAAGAAAGTCATTGCCACGATAGTCACTTTTTGTCGTTTTCACAACGTTGGTCATATTAACGATAAAAACGTGACCATTGTGGGCCTGCCTTCTCACGAATGCCTACACAAAGAGGACGATGTTTGAATACGAATAATTTGATTTTCACGTATTACCGTCGGCATCTATTCCAAATGACCTTGCACTGACTGATCTTTTTGTTAAAATGAATTATTATATTGACGTAGTGGCTAATAATAGTAGCTTCGAATATAGACGTGTGGAAACTATAACACCAAACAAATACAATTTGATTATAGAACTATTTAATTATTTTGATTCACATTGCAGCAGACTTTCAATATATTTAATTTCAATAATTACTGTGATAATATATTATTGATTAATCAAAATCAGAATTTATATAAATAGTAATGAATTATTTGCCAATCATTTAAGTTTGCAATGATATCAATATCCCCTATTCTCTGAAATTTTTTCATTAAATTCCCTAATATTTCGGAAGTGTAATGGTGGGCTGGTCCGGGTATTGTTACCTAGAAACGCGACTAAGGGACGATTTATATACAACACTATTTATAAGTTAGATGTGGCAGTAAATAATGCGATGTATTTACATTGTCCTCTGATGCAAGCCGCACGTTTTAAAGCCATATTGATCTCTTAAAATATGATTTCTGCCGTGACTCTGTGCGGGTCGCCGCAGAGAGCCGTATTGGACTTGTTAAGGAGTATGTTAGAGAGAGCGGCAGGCGAGGCAGCGCTCGCACGAGCTCGGCCGTGAGTCGCGGCCCGCCGCACTAGGCCAGTGTATCGTTGGCAATCTTACAAACTATTTTATAGCTCACTAAGCGACTGGTTTATTTTTTAGTTTAGTACCTTTAATTCCTATGTAAAAACGTGTGAGTGTGTAATGTATATAATATACGACTATACGCATTAATCTGCAGGAAGCTAACATGTCACCCGGGGATTATTTAGATGTACATTTCTGAAACCTTTGCTTTAAGATGATTCCTAGTATGTATTGGTATAATTTGCAAGTCAATCACTCCTCGTTAAGTCTTCTGTTTTACGACTTAGTATGTAGAATTGCAATTAAAGATAAATAGTATTGTGAAAGCACTGTACTAATCGACTTGTCAGCCATTTTTGACCCAAATTAGTTGTATTGTAACCTAATAAAAATGTGTAAGTACTTCCATTTTTAATAAGTAATTTTTCGTACGTAGATGTACGGCATGTAGGCGTCCCTTGTGGAATCCACTTTTGTACGATGTTGATATTCCCATTTTATCTCCGATCTTTATATTATAATTAGGTGTATGCCGTTTAGTTGACAGTCGTGAGATGTTATTTTGTAACGCAGCATTATTTTGTAATAGTCGTCAGAGTTTCATGTGAATATCGACATGTTATACGTAAATAAAGACGATGATGAACTGCCAAATGCGATGATTGTGAGCGTGCGTTGGGAGCGAGCATGTGTGCGTGCGTGCGTGTGTGTGTGTGCGTGCGAGGGACGGACGGCCGCGCGGTTGGCGACGGATGGCTGGGGATGCGCGGTAGATGAATATTTTCGTTGCGTAAGTGATATAATCATGATATACACCAAACTTGATGTAACTGTTGCCACGGCCCCTTACGATAAACCCCTCACTGAAGGACCAACAATGTCTCGTTTCGAAATACCCAGAATATAGTTTCATTGCATTCAAATTCTTTTCATCTTACCTCCCACTTCCGTCTATATCCCAATAAGGGGTTTACTGTAAAGGATTGTAAACATTAGTAGCAAAAAGTAACCATTTGAATTCTATGAACTGTCTTTAGTCTTGTATATATAGTTTATCATTTGACTACATTTAAGTGGAAATGCATTTTAGTTTTATAAGTTTAGGCAATATTTTTAAACAATCATTTCTAACGGATAACTACGATTGACAGTCGGAATCTCTTAGATACAATGATTTAAAAAAAATAGGAAAACGATTGGAATAAATATAAATGGTTAAGAAAATAATAAATGATAAAGAATTGAGAATTGTTTTTCATTGCTTTATTTGAATTTCGTATTTCCTAAATAATACTAAACCTTACACCTAATATCAAAATTATGACACTGTCCTGGATGAGGACCTCCTTGGCCAGGAGTTAGTTTGCAGTTAGCCATACAAACTGAAGAAGTGGACAAAGTTCCATTGTGACACAAAAATTAACCAGAGAATTGTATGGTTAATTTTCGTGACACAACGGAAAACTTAATAGAAAAATTAATTCAGTAAGTAAAGCTGGCCAAGAATTTGGTCCTTATCCTCCTATCACAAGGACTTAGCAAATACAATTTTGAAAGAACGGATTGTAGGACATACATTTACAGTTATTTCATTGGCAATTAATATATTTACCCTTTATCACGGCGAGATATATTCGTCTTATACTATAACCTTTCGCATGCCTTGTTCCGGATCCGGCCAGAACGGTTTGAACTTACGTTGCTGACTGTACCGTGCATGCCATGTGCTATTCAGTTAATTCAAGTCACGTATGTCGGATTTGAATGTATATAGTGAACGACGACCAAAGGGTTAATAACAAAACTTACACCAACAAACGGATCCACTTTGACTGTCCCTCGCTTTCGCCAGTCATGGGTCGATACGTCCGTGCATTACATGTAATGCACAAATGTATAGAATCATCTATTTCTGACGTCACGTAGACGAGGCAGACCTAGTTTGACGGTGCATTACATATAATGCACGGACATTCAAAGGGGATACTGCTATAAAAGCAAATTAACGTAATACCAAACTATTTTATCAGTATCAGTCACTTTCTCAATAACATTATTTAATTGATATTGTGCAACTCTGGGTACTTGTCTTAGACTATACTGTTAACACATTCGCCGCCATCGACTTGAACTGTTGTGTGTCACTGTTGCCACCCACCTGCCACCGACTTGATACGAAGTCCAAAAACAATATATTTAAGACTTGCGTGGCGTGGGGGTGCCGCCTCCATTTTTTTTCTGTGGCAGCGAATGGGTTGAGGAAGTAGCAGCAGTAGATGTAGTCTGTCAACATGCCTATAGCTAAAGAGGCCGTCAATAGAATTTGCTAACTGTGTAAACAAACCGCCATACTGAAAGACAATTTCAATGGTATACTCTTGCTTGCCAGAATTTCATTTGCCCGAATTTCATCTGCCATAATATACAACTGCCATAATGTTGTTTTCTATAATTTTGTATGCCATACTCATTGTTTACCATAATAATTATATGCCAGTATCTTTGTTTTCCATAATATCAATATCAATAATCTCACTTTCCATAATCATTGTAATCCATAACTATCACATGTCATAATGTTATTTGCCATCCATCTCAACATCCATAATATTCTTATGTGATAAAGAGGGTACGTATTGCAGTGTCTAATATTTAAAAAAAATACCTCGAACCTATTGGCGATCCGAGTCGGTTTTGCCACTAAGTAAAAATAAACTTTTCTCTGAGATTACCCAATGCCAAGATAGTGGTGTATCGTAGGCAGTAGGGAACAGGGGCTTAGTGGCAAAACCGACTCGGATCGCGTATAGGTTAGAAGACGGAAGCGGGAGCTTTGCTCCCGCTTTCGTCTTCGAGGGTTTTTTTTTTATAAAAGAGCGGAAAAACTAGCAAATTAACAAAGATGAATCCGAATGCATGTTTAGTATGGCGTTTAAATATTCTATTAAATTATATTATTGCAAACAATAATCTGGAAAACAATACGTATGGCATTCGTATCATTATGACATCCAATATTCGGGTAAACAACAGTATGTCAATTAACTATTATGGTAAACGAAACATTCGGGCAAATGAAATTCGGGCAAGCGAAGTTCGGGCAAATGATTATTATAGTATATGAATGTCGGGCAAACAATAGACAACCCAATTTCAATATGGCGGTTTGTTATTCACGACTGCCGGTACAATCTTTTATTGCAAATATTTTTTCTTCATGAATCTAATACATACGATTCATTCGTAGTGTATAACGAAAAAGGTAGTAACGGGCCAATATGTATTTTGCATAAATTTAGATTATGGAGAGTCGCACCAGTTACTGTGTATTCCGTAAAACAACACTTCTTGAGAGTCCTTGCCGCTTGGGCAAAGCTATGGAGATAAGCTGGTCACTCGTAGAATAATAAAAAGGAATTGCGGACCAGCGTATATCGACAATTCTAACCCAAGGCACATCCCAATATGGGCACAAAGGGTTCAGTCGAAGAGAGTATGGTGTTCTAACACAGTGTCATCCACTATAATGATGGTTTCTTCGGAGAGGTCGACGGGCAAGTCGATCTGCGCTTTTAGCTCCTGTAAACCTCCGATCAGATCAACCAGGGAAACCTGCGGAAAAAAATCGTAAGTATTTTAACCATAGCCCTAAAATAACTCAAAATTAACCCATTCGTTGCCTAGGCGCAAATAAATACATATTAGGGGACAATCGTACACAAATC
Source organism: Epinotia demarniana (assembly GCA_945867215.1). Lineage (NCBI taxonomy): Eukaryota > Metazoa > Arthropoda > Insecta > Lepidoptera > Tortricidae > Epinotia > Epinotia demarniana. Next base: position 14,685,211 of record OX244275.1, read on the forward strand.
GACCTAGTCCCAAAGAAAGCAAAGCTTGTACTATGGGTACTAGACGACGATAAACATACTTATATAGATAAATACATAGAAAACAACCATGACTCAAGAACAGATATTCGTGCTCATCATACAAATGCCCTTACCGGGATTCGAACCCGGGACCGCTTGCTTCGTAGGCCGGGTCACTACTAAATAGGCTAAAGCGGTCGTCGAAATATTATATAGTTTGATCCTCCTCCTCCCTTACACATTGGTTATCAACCAATCCAAGGGAGGGTTTCGTTATTAATTATTTTAGGCGTTGATCACACAGTGCGTTTTCGTAGTTTCAACGGTTAATATTTCGTTGCCGTTCTTGTGGGTTTTTGATCTGTCCTGAAACGTATGGTGTTAATCATGCCAGCGCTATTGGTTTCAAGGTAGATCAAAAACATAACATTACACTTTCATCTTTCCAACCAAAGGAGGCCACGAAAATGGTTGAAAACCACTGCATTACATAATGACTTACCCGGGTCTCCTCAAAGTCTGTGAGCACAGCATCCATGTCCACGTCCTCGCCCTCAAACGGGCCGACCAGCATCTTCAGATTGTCCGGCAGCAGCGAGGTGTCCAGCTCTCCGTTATTCTCATTTTTGAGTATTCTGTATTTAAAAAAAAATAACATGACCTCTGAATACTCGGCTTTAACAGTATGTCTCTATTATATGTATAAGTATTTTCAACACATTTGCTCGTAACGTGCCGCTTATTACGTCGTTTTTAGGCTCATAAGTAGGCTGGGTATTGAACACGCATGTTTTATAACTTTACGACACTCGTGTTTTGTGGTTATAAATAATTATTTTTTTATACTCATCGACCTTAATGTTTGAATTAAGACTTTGTACACCAAACTTAAATCACATACTTTTTACTATGGAGCTCCCAACTCAACATTTCATGTTCATGACTGTTGAGACAACTAAAATGAAATTGACCAATCACGTGGCGCCTTCACTGAACTATAATGTATTTGACCAATAGGACGCCGTCATGAGAAAGTCAAAAGGTAAATAGACATCAACGCACAAAAATGAAAAAGCGTTGGTTGCACTTCGTTTTCAATAGGTACCAAGTTTGTTTAATTTGTTCAGTTGACTCGTAGAAAAAGTATTGTTCACAATCGTGTCATAATCAAGTTTTTTAATCTCGTACTTTACTTAGGCCACTCAGGAAGCTTCGTGGCCTTAACACGGTACTCGACTAAAAAGCTCTGTATTATAACACGATTGTGAAAAATACTATATTTTGTATTGGCTGTTAGATTTAGAGAGAGAGAGATGTAAGTTTCGCTTTACACCTCGCACTGAGCGAACTTCACAGAAAAAAAATACTTACGCCCCATTATAGGCATGCAATGGAAACTTAGAACTTATTGCAAATCCAGATTTTGATTGAAAACGGTGCTGCCACCTAACCAGTAGGACCTGCGATTAGCTGATGCTGTAGCGAACTAAAATATCAGTGTTGTTACATTCAAATATTTTATTTGATTAGGGAGATTGATACGTGCTACGTAAATGAATATGAGGACAATAGTATATTGTATAATAGTAACGCAGCATTGTGTCTGCTTGACATAAGTATTATGTAGTTTTACGTGAAATATGTTGACATAATTTGCATCCATAAATCCAATAAAAAATATTAAAATTCAACGAAGTTTGTATGTAATTTGTGCATCTATCTACTCTGCCCGCGACTTCGTTCGCGTGGAACTCGTTTAATATCGTAGCTCGTTACAAACTTTCGCCCCCTTAGACGATGATTCCCGGAATAAAAAATATAATATGTATACTCGTATTTTAATCCAGGTTATACACTTATGACCTATGCCAAAATTCATATTAATCCGTTTAGCCGTTTTTGCGTGATTTCCAAACTTAAGCATTCATTATATTAGTAGGATTTGCAAAAAATCCCGGTACACGAGTCGCTTGACAGACTAGCAGACATTTTAAGTTTACCAACAAAGTGTAAATCCTACTAATATTATAAATGCGAAAGTTTGGATGGTTGATGTTAGGATATTTGGATGTTGAGATGTTTGTTACTCAATAACGCTTATACGGCTCAACCGATTTGGATGAAACTTTACACGAAGATAATTTTTAGCCTGGATTGAAATATAGGATAGCTTAATCCCGGCTCAACGCAAACGATGTCCCGGGCTGAAGCTATTTATTAAATTAATGATAAAACTGGCTACGATCGAGTCGGATTTACGCAGCGGTGAAACGCGCTAGATGGGCTGCTGGGTTAGACGGCGACCCCATGGCACTCTCTAAGATTTTCGTATTTCTTTCCATTGGGGCCTCAGAGTCACAATTATAACATTTATAACCCAGACTGTTTAAATAGGAGTTCGAAGTTTTTTATCTCCTTTAGTAGGCTGCCGGGCCGCATGCCTTTGAACGTGTTAATACTTACGCAATTTTTTTTTGTTTTTACAGTGGATATGAACATACATGAAAATAAATGTTTTATGTTATTTTATTTATTTTAATTCATGTTCGATCCACGCGCAGCGATAGCGTGTGTGTGCCGCGCCCGCGGACCACGTGCCGCGCGCCCACGAGGCGCGAGGAGCCGGCCAGCGACATGTATTGTAGTTACCTGAGTATCCTGTGTCCCGTGACCTCCGGGCCGGTGAGCGCGGTGAGCGTAGCGAGCGTGGGCGCGCGCGCCTCCTGCGCGCGGCGCTCCACGCGTGCCCAGTCCACGCGCAGCGATAGCGTGTGCGTGCCGCGCCCGCGGACCACGTGCCGCGCGCCCACGAGGCGCGAGGAGCCGGCCAGCGACATGTATTGTAATTACCTGAGTATCCTGTGTCTCGTGACCTCCGGGCCGGTGAGCGCGGTGAGCGTGGCGAGCGTGGGCGCGCGCGCCTCCTGCGCGCGGCGCTCCACGCGTGCCCAGTCCACGCGCAGCGATAGCGTGTGCGTGCCGCGCCCGCGGACCACGTGCCGCGCGCCCACGAGGCGCGAGGAGCCGGCCAGCGACATGTATTGTAATTACCTGAGTATCCTGTGTCTCGTGACCTCCGGGCCGGTGAGCGCGGTGAGCGTGGCGAGCGTGGGCGCGCGCGCCTCCTGCGCGCGGCGCTCCACGCGTGCCCAGTCCACGCGCAGCGATAGCGTGTGCGTGCCGCGCCCGCGGACCACGTGCCGCGCGCCCACGAGGCGCGAGGAGCCGGCCAGCGACATGTATTGTAATTACCTGAGTATCCTGTGTCTCGTGACCTCCGGGCCGGTGAGCGCGGTGAGCGTGGCGAGCGTGGGCGCGCGCGCCTCCTGCGCGCGGCGCTCCACGCGTGCCCAGTCCACGCGCAGCGATAGCGTGTGCGTGCCGCGCCCGCGGACCACGTGCCGCGCGCCCACGAGGCGCGAGGAGCCGGCCAGCGACATGTATTGTAATTACCTGAGTATCCTGTGTCTCGTGACCTCCGGGCCGGTGAGCGCGGTGAGCGTGGCGAGCGTGGGCGCGCGCGCCTCCTGCGCGCGGCGCTCCACGCGTGCCCAGTCCACGCGCAGCGATAGCGTGTGCGTGCCGCGCCCGCGGACCACGTGCCGCGCGCCCACGAGGCGCGAGGAGCCGGCCAGCGACATGTATTGTAATTACCTGAGTATCCTGTGTCTCGTGACCTCCGGGCCGGTGAGCGCGGTGAGCGTGGCGAGCGTGGGCGCGCGCGCCTCCTGCGCGCGGCGCTCCACGCGTGCCCAGTCCACGCGCAGCGATAGCGTGTGCGTGCCGCGCCCGCGGACCACGTGCCGCGCGCCCACGAGGCGCGAGGAGCCGGCCAGCGACATGTATTGTAATTACCTGAGTATCCTGTGTCTCGTGACCTCCGGGCCGGTGAGCGCGGTGAGCGTGGCGAGCGTGGGCGCGCGCGCCTCCTGCGCGCGGCGCTCCACGCGTGCCCAGTCCACGCGCAGCGATAGCGTGTGCGTGCCGCGCCCGCGGACCACGTGCCGCGCGCCCACGAGGCGCGAGGAGCCGGCCAGCGACATGTATTGTAGTTACCTGAGTATCCTGTGTCTCGTGACCTCCGGGCCGGTGAGCGCGGTGAGCGTGGCGAGCGTGGGCGCGCGCGCCTCCTGCGCGCGGCGCTCCACGCGTGCCCAGTCCACGCGCAGCGATAGCGTGTGCGTGCCGCGCCCGCGGACCACGTGCCGCGCGCCCACGAGGCGCGAGGAGCCGGCCAGCGACATGTATTGTAATTACCTGAGTATCCTGTGTCTCGTGACCTCCGGGCCGGTGAGCGCGGTGAGCGTGGCGAGCGTGGGCGCGCGCGCCTCCTGCGCGCGGCGCTCCACGCGTGCCCAGTCCACGCGCAGCGATAGCGTGTGCGTGCCGCGCCCGCGGACCACGTGCCGCGCGCCCACGAGGCGCGAGGAGCCGGCCAGCGACATGTATTGTAATTACCTGAGTATCCTGTGTCTCGTGACCTCCGGGCCGGTGAGCGCGGTGAGCGTGGCGAGCGTGGGCGCGCGCGCCTCCTGCGCGCGGCGCTCCACGCGTGCCCAGTCCACGCGCAGCGATAGCGTGTGCGTGCCGCGCCCGCGGACCACGTGCCGCGCGCCCACGAGGCGCGAGGAGCCGGCCAGCGACATGTATTGTAGTTACCTGAGTATCCTGTGTCTCGTGACCTCCGGGCCGGTGAGCGCGGTGAGCGTGGCGAGCGTGGGCGCGCGCGCCTCCTGCGCGCGGCGCTCCACGCGTGCCCAGTCCACGCGCAGCGATAGCGTGTGCGTGCCGCGCCCGCGGACCACGTGCCGCGCGCCCACGAGGCGCGAGGAGCCGGCCAGCGACATGTATTGTAGTTACCTGAGTATCCTGTGTCTCGTGACCTCCGGGCCGGTGAGCGCGGTGAGCGTGGCGAGCGTGGGCGCGCGCGCCTCCTGCGCGCGGCGCTCCACGCGTGCCCAGTCCACGCGCAGCGATAGCGTGTGCGTGCCGCGCCCGCGGACCACGTGCCGCGCGCCCACGAGGCGCGAGGAGCCGGCCAGCGACATGTATTGTAATTACCTGAGTATCCTGTGTCTCGTGACCTCCGGGCCGGTGAGCGCGGTGAGCGTGGCGAGCGTGGGCGCGCGCGCCTCCTGCGCGCGGCGCTCCACGCGTGCCCAGTCCACGCGCAGCGATAGCGTGTGCGTGCCGCGCCCGCGGACCACGTGCCGCGCGCCCACGAGGCGCGAGGAGCCGGCCAGCGACATGTATTGTAATTACCTGAGTATCCTGTGTCTCGTGACCTCCGGGCCGGTGAGCGCGGTGAGCGTGGCGAGCGTGGGCGCGCGCGCCTCCTGCGCGCGGCGCTCCACGCGTGCCCAGTCCACGCGCAGCGATAGCGTGTGCGTGCCGCGCCCGCGGACCACGTGCCGCGCGCCCACGAGGCGCGAGGAGCCGGCCAGCGACATGTATTGTAGTTACCTGAGTATCCTGTGTCTCGTGACCTCCGGGCCGGTGAGCGCGGTGAGCGTGGCGAGCGTGGGCGCGCGCGCCTCCTGCGCGCGGCGCTCCACGCGTGCCCAGTCCACGCGCAGCGATAGCGTGTGCGTGCCGCGCCCGCGGACCACGTGCCGCGCGCCCACGAGGCGCGAGGAGCCGGCCAGCGACATGTATTGTAATTACCTGAGTATCCTGTGTCTCGTGACCTCCGGGCCGGTGAGCGCGGTGAGCGTGGCGAGCGTGGGCGCGCGCGCCTCCTGCGCGCGGCGCTCCACGCGTGCCCAGTCCACGCGCAGCGATAGCGTGTGCGTGCCGCGCCCGCGGACCACGTGCCGCGCGCCCACGAGGCGCGAGGAGCCGGCCAGCGACATGTATTGTAATTACCTGAGTATCCTGTGTCTCGTGACCTCCGGGCCGGTGAGCGCGGTGAGCGTGGCGAGCGTGGGCGCGCGCGCCTCCTGCGCGCGGCGCTCCACGCGTGCCCAGTCCACGCGCAGCGATAGCGTGTGCGTGCCGCGCCCGCGGACCACGTGCCGCGCGCCCACGAGGCGCGAGGAGCCGGCCAGCGACATGTATTGTAATTACCTGAGTATCCTGTGTCTCGTGACCTCCGGGCCGGTGAGCGCGGTGAGCGTGGCGAGCGTGGGCGCGCGCGCCTCCTGCGCGCGGCGCTCCACGCGTGCCCAGTCCACGCGCAGCGATAGCGTGTGCGTGCCGCGCCCGCGGACCACGTGCCGCGCGCCCACGAGGCGCGAGGAGCCGGCCAGCGACATGTATTGTAATTACCTGAGTATCCTGTGTCTCGTGACCTCCGGGCCGGTGAGCGCGGTGAGCGTGGCGAGCGTGGGCGCGCGCGCCTCCTGCGCGCGGCGCTCCACGCGTGCCCAGTCCACGCGCAGCGATAGCGTGTGCGTGCCGCGCCCGCGGACCACGTGCCGCGCGCCCACGAGGCGCGAGGAGCCGGCCAGCGACATGTATTGTAATTACCTGAGTATCCTGTGTCTCGTGACCTCCGGGCCGGTGAGCGCGGTGAGCGTGGCGAGCGTGGGCGCGCGCGCCTCCTGCGCGCGGCGCTCCACGCGTGCCCAGTCCACGCGCAGCGATAGCGTGTGCGTGCCGCGCCCGCGGACCACGTGCCGCGCGCCCACGAGGCGCGAGGAGCCGGCCAGCGACATGTATTGTAATTACCTGAGTATCCTGTGTCTCGTGACCTCCGGGCCGGTGAGCGCGGTGAGCGTGGCGAGCGTGGGCGCGCGCGCCTCCTGCGCGCGGCGCTCCACGCGTGCCCAGTCCACGCGCAGCGATAGCGTGTGCGTGCCGCGCCCGCGGACCACGTGCCGCGCGCCCACGAGGCGCGAGGAGCCGGCCAGCGACATGTATTGTAGTTACCTGAGTATCCTGTGTCTCGTGACCTCCGGGCCGGTGAGCGCGGTGAGCGTGGCGAGCGTGGGCGCGCGCGCCTCCTGCGCGCGGCGCTCCACGCGTGCCCAGTCCACGCGCAGCGATAGCGTGTGCGTGCCGCGCCCGCGGACCACGTGCCGCGCGCCCACGAGGCGCGAGGAGCCGGCCAGCGACATGTATTGTAATTACCTGAGTATCCTGTGTCTCGTGACCTCCGGGCCGGTGAGCGCGGTGAGCGTGGCGAGCGTGGGCGCGCGCGCCTCCTGCGCGCGGCGCTCCACGCGTGCCCAGTCCACGCGCAGCGATAGCGTGTGCGTGCCGCGCCCGCGGACCACGTGCCGCGCGCCCACGAGGCGCGAGGAGCCGGCCAGCGACATGTATTGTAATTACCTGAGTATCCTGTGTCTCGTGACCTCCGGGCCGGTGAGCGCGGTGAGCGTAGCGAGCGTGGGCGCGCGCGCCTCCTGCGCGCGGCGCTCCACGCGTGCCCAGTCCACGCGCAGCGATAGCGTGTGCGTGCCGCGCCCGCGGACCACGTGCCGCGCGCCCACGAGGCGCGAGGAGCCGGCCAGCGACATGTATTGTAATTACCTGAGTATCCTGTGTCTCGTGACCTCCGGGCCGGTGAGCGCGGTGAGCGTGGCGAGCGTGGGCGCGCGCGCCTCCTGCGCGCGGCGCTCCACGCGTGCCCAGTCCACGCGCAGCGATAGCGTGTGCGTGCCGCGCCCGCGGACCACGTGCCGCGCGCCCACGAGGCGCGAGGAGCCGGCCAGCGACATGTATTGTAATTACCTGAGTATCCTGTGTCTCGTGACCTCCGGGCCGGTGAGCGCGGTGAGCGTGGCGAGCGTGGGCGCGCGCGCCTCCTGCGCGCGGCGCTCCACGCGTGCCCAGTCCACGCGCAGCGATAGCGTGTGCGTGCCGCGCCCGCGGACCACGTGCCGCGCGCCCACGAGGCGCGAGGAGCCGGCCAGCGACATGTATTGTAATTACCTGAGTATCCTGTGTCTCGTGACCTCCGGGCCGGTGAGCGCGGTGAGCGTGGCGAGCGTGGGCGCGCGCGCCTCCTGCGCGCGGCGCTCCACGCGTGCCCAGTCCACGCGCAGCGATAGCGTGTGCGTGCCGCGCCCGCGGACCACGTGCCGCGCGCCCACGAGGCGCGAGGAGCCGGCCAGCGACATGTATTGTAATTACCTGAGTATCCTGTGTCTCGTGACCTCCGGGCCGGTGAGCGCGGTGAGCGTGGCGAGCGTGGGCGCGCGCGCCTCCTGCGCGCGGCGCTCCACGCGTGCCCAGTCCACGCGCAGCGATAGCGTGTGCGTGCCGCGCCCGCGGACCACGTGCCGCGCGCCCACGAGGCGCGAGGAGCCGGCCAGCGACATGTATTGTAATTACCTGAGTATCCTGTGTCTCGTGACCTCCGGGCCGGTGAGCGCGGTGAGCGTGGCGAGCGTGGGCGCGCGCGCCTCCTGCGCGCGGCGCTCCACGCGTGCCCAGTCCACGCGCAGCGATAGCGTGTGCGTGCCGCGCCCGCGGACCACGTGCCGCGCGCCCACGAGGCGCGAGGAGCCGGCCAGCGACATGTATTGTAATTACCTGAGTATCCTGTGTCTCGTGACCTCCGGGCCGGTGAGCGCGGTGAGCGTGGCGAGCGTGGGCGCGCGCGCCTCCTGCGCGCGGCGCTCCACGCGTGCCCAGTCCACGCGCAGCGATAGCGTGTGCGTGCCGCGCCCGCGGACCACGTGCCGCGCGCCCACGAGGCGCGAGGAGCCGGCCAGCGACATGTATTGTAATTACCTGAGTATCCTGTGTCTCGTGACCTCCGGGCCGGTGAGCGCGGTGAGCGTGGCGAGCGTGGGCGCGCGCGCCTCCTGCGCGCGGCGCTCCACGCGTGCCCAGTCCACGCGCAGCGATAGCGTGTGCGTGCCGCGCCCGCGGACCACGTGCCGCGCGCCCACGAGGCGCGAGGAGCCGGCCAGCGACATGTATTGTAATTACCTGAGTATCCTGTGTCTCGTGACCTCCGGGCCGGTGAGCGCGGTGAGCGTGGCGAGCGTGGGCGCGCGCGCCTCCTGCGCGCGGCGCTCCACGCGTGCCCAGTCCACGCGCAGCGATAGCGTGTGCGTGCCGCGCCCGCGGACCACGTGCCGCGCGCCCACGAGGCGCGAGGAGCCGGCCAGCGACATGTATTGTAATTACCTGAGTATCCTGTGTCTCGTGACCTCCGGGCCGGTGAGCGCGGTGAGCGTGGCGAGCGTGGGCGCGCGCGCCTCCTGCGCGCGGCGCTCCACGCGTGCCCAGTCCACGCGCAGCGATAGCGTGTGCGTGCCGCGCCCGCGGACCACGTGCCGCGCGCCCACGAGGCGCGAGGAGCCGGCCAGCGACATGTATTGTAGTTACCTGAGTATCCTGTGTCTCGTGACCTCCGGGCCGGTGAGCGCGGTGAGCGTGGCGAGCGTGGGCGCGCGCGCCTCCTGCGCGCGGCGCTCCACGCGTGCCCAGTCCACGCGCAGCGATAGCGTGTGCGTGCCGCGCCCGCGGACCACGTGCCGCGCGCCCACGAGGCGCGAGGAGCCGGCCAGCGACATGTATTGTAGTTACCTGAGTATCCTGTGTCTCGTGACCTCCGGGCCGGTGAGCGCGGTGAGCGTGGCGAGCGTGGGCGCGCGCGCCTCCTGCGCGCGGCGCTCCACGCGTGCCCAGTCCACGCGCAGCGATAGCGTGTGCGTGCCGCGCCCGCGGACCACGTGCCGCGCGCCCACGAGGCGCGAGGAGCCGGCCAGCGACATGTATTGTAGTTACCTGAGTATCCTGTGTCTCGTGACCTCCGGGCCGGTGAGCGCGGTGAGCGTGGCGAGCGTGGGCGCGCGCGCCTCCTGCGCGCGGCGCTCCACGCGTGCCCAGTCCACGCGCAGCGATAGCGTGTGCGTGCCGCGCCCGCGGACCACGTGCCGCGCGCCCACGAGGCGCGAGGAGCCGGCCAGCGACATGTATTGTAGTTACCTGAGTATCCTGTGTCTCGTGACCTCCGGGCCGGTGAGCGCGGTGAGCGTGGCGAGCGTGGGCGCGCGCGCCTCCTGCGCGCGGCGCTCCACGCGTGCCCAGTCCACGCGCAGCGATAGCGTGTGCGTGCCGCGCCCGCGGACCACGTGCCGCGCGCCCACGAGGCGCGAGGAGCCGGCCAGCGACATGTATTGTAGTTACCTGAGTATCCTGTGTCTCGTGACCTCCGGGCCGGTGAGCGCGGTGAGCGTGGCGAGCGTGGGCGCGCGCGCTTCCTGCGCGCGGCGCTCCACGCGTGCCCAGTCCACGCGCAGCGATAGCGTGTGCGTGCCGCGCCCGCGGACCACGTGCCGCGCGCCCACGAGGCGCGAGGAGCCGGCCAGCGACATGTATTGCACTGGAAATATTTCATATATGCTTTTAGGCTGAAACACACTGACAGCGGTGGTGGAACGGCGCGGTTGAAGTTGACCCTGGCGCAGACAAAGGCGGGCATGGGCGACTTGTTGGCGAGCTTGAGGTCGATGGTGGAGCGCGCCACGGCTCGTACGAGCGCAGTTTGGTGCAACATGGTTGTGCTACCATTTTAGACGTTATACCATTGCGACAAGGTTCACTCACGGTTGAAGTTGACCCTGGCGCAGACGAAGGCGGGCATGTGCGACTTGCTGGCGAGCTTGAGGTCGATTGTGGAGCTCGCCACGGCTCGTACGAGCGCAGTGTGGCGGAACATGGTTGAGCTACCATTTTAGATCTTATACCATTGCGACTAGGTTCACTCACGGTCGAAGTTGACCCTGGCGCAGACGAAGGCGGGCATGGGCGACTTGCTGGCGAGCTTGAGGTCGATTGTGGAGCTCGCCACGGCTCGCACGAGCGCAGTGTGACGCAACATGGTTGTGCTACCATTTTAGATCTTATACCATTGCGACTAGGTTCACTCACGGTTGAAGTTGACCCTGGCGCAGATGAAGGCGGGCATGGGCGACTTGTTGGCGAGCTTGAGGTCGATGGTGGAGCGCGCCACGGCTCGTACGAGCGCAGTCTCGCCGTACGTGGCTAGACCGATCCATCGCAATGCGTCGCCGCTCGCGCAACCATATAGATTTATCTACAAAATTACAGGAATTTCAAACTATGATGTTTCAGATTTCTAAACTATGAAGCATTTCAAATTGGCTTTTTTACTCAAATATCCGTAAGTGTAATTGATCTTAAGAAAACCGAGTCCTAATGAGTTTTTTGGGTGTACAAAATTGTCGAAATACCTATTGGATAAAGTTTCGATGTTGACTTTTACCTAGAATTGTCTCAAAGTCATGCCTTTCTTTGGAGGCTTAGTGCTGGTATAAGAAAGAGACATGAATTATAAGCCAGAAGAGTATACATAACGCTAATTCATTCAGGTGCAATTTTAGGTTACCTTGAACTGATTTCTCGCTATGCTATACACATTTATAAAGCAGATACACTACGAGTCACAAGCTCATTAACTTTATAACGTATCTTACCTTTTTATAATGATTATCACTATTCTTATCAAGCTTCATAAACAACGTCGCGGCATTCGGCAAATGCGTGGTCGGCGCATACACAATCGGCAGTTGTCGGCATTCGTTCGGATTGAATCCTATGATACAACTAGTTCCCCTCGCATCCGCACCAGGTACATCAATGGTGTACCCATCTCCAACAATATCGCACCGGACCAAAACCTTCTTTTCGGAGAAATTCTTCAAGCTGATTTCCTTTCGGCCACTTCGCACCCACGATAGGATGGGGTTACTGGTTTTGATCGGGAATTTTTCAGTGCCTCCCTGTATTTCTATTGAGGTCTTGGCGCCGGTGGTGGTTTCTTCGAATGTTAACGATCTGCGTAATGTGAGAAAGTTATAATAAAGCTATATACACCGTGGGCCCGAGTAACCCGAAAGATTCTAACCTCGCCTTTCTTAGTTCATTAGGAGTAAAAAAATATTATATGAAACCAACACAAATTCAGCAAAAAATTTTTTTTTTTGTTTTGTCGGGTTTTGAAAATAAAACTTGGATAACTATCGCTACTCTATGAAAATTATCCTCTTTAATAAAACGGTAACGATATTTTTTTCAAAAAAGAATCAATTTAGTGAGTGGTAGCTGGCACTTTGATTTTGATATCTGTCCATAACGACGCGAAACTGGCCAACATCGGTAGCAACGTCGCAATCGAAACAGCTAAATACTCTTTAGTAATCACAATAAATAGTGTGGAGTTCTGGGTTTACAGGGACCGGAGATCAAATAAACGGCAGTTAGGAAGGATCCCTTTATTCCGACAATGTCAATCCTTGACAGGCGCGTAGCAGCGTACTAAATAGTTTACTGGCCATAGGCCGCATACACTACAATCCTCCACTCTAATTACTACAACTCACACACACATACTTAAGATAATACAAAAAAGATAATAATTGGAAACTAACATTCTACTCTTTGTAATTAATTACTTTATCAAGCCTACACTGGCGAATAGGACGAGCGAGGCTGAGGCGGTACTGGGGTCGACGATGACGTGGCCGCTGGTGGCCCGTCCGGCCGTGGCGTGGCCGCCGATGGCGTGACATACACGTCGCGTCGTTCGTTCCTCGAATCAGGTGGGATCACGCTCCCTTGTGTTGTTACCGTTGATTCAAGTGGCACTGGAATCTCAACCGCTGACGGTGTGTCTGTGATGCCCAACTGCTCCGGATACGCCACTGGTTGTACCAATTGGCCGCGAGAGCAACCCGGCATGCGAACGGCTAGCGATCTTGAAACCGTACGTTCGGAATCGGTGGGGACCACAAGGACATCTCCTAAACGTTTCCTTAACTGGTCAACGTGCCTATGAAAGTGCTTGCCGTAGTTATCAATAACCGTATAATCCCTAGAACCGGCTGAACCAATAACCTTACCCGGCTGCCACTTCTCTCCCCTTAAAAACTGACGGAACCAAATGTTTTGGCCTACACTGAAGATTCTATCGTTCGCCTCCACACCGCCTGACTGAGGCTGTTGAGCCCTTGTACGGGAGGGTCTCTTGTTCGCCTCCACTACACCTACCTGAGGCTCTTGAGCTCCTGTAACCCGATCTGGCTTAAGAGCATCTAACTTAGTGCGTAAATGCCTATTTTGCAAAATTACCGCCGGACTCTTGCCAGTAGTACCGTGTTCGGTATTCCTGTAATGCTTTAAGAATGTGTACAATGCACTTTCCACATCCTTTCTTTCAGTAAGTGCTTTTTTAATTACCCTTTTCAAGGTCTTAACGGCATTCTCAGCAGCACCATTAGAAGCTGGATGGTAAGTTACCGTAAATACGTGTTCAATCAACTCGTTTCTTATAAAACTATTAAATTCCGAACCAGTAAACGGAGGGCCGTTATCTGTTACGATTTGCCTAGGGTTTCCGAACCTACTGAATAGCTCACTAAGCCTATTAATCGTGAAACGGGCCGCTGTGCTTGGAACCGGGAATACCTTCAGCCACTTAGACGTTGCATCAATAGCCACCAGATAGATCTTGCCAGCTATTGGGCCCATAAAATCCAAGTGAAGCCGGGACCAAGCTTGCGAAGGCCATCCCCAAGGACGCGGCTCAGCGCGGGGTGGAGTATCCGCGTGTGTTTTATAATTCCAATTGGTTTTAAATTCGAACCTTCATAGAACCGTAAAACAGTGCTGTCCTCCTGTATTGGAATATGTGACAACTCTTTATCATAAGTAGCCCTGCTAACACAAGATATGGCCGTGCCAGTGTCAACCTCCATTTCAAAAAATTTGTTGTTGATTAATATAGGTAAACTTACAGGTTTATACTGGTTCAAACTAAGGAGGTTCAAATTTTCCTCGATATCTTCGTCTACCCAGCTGTCTCCGCCTTCAACGTCACTGTAATTGAACCCTTTCTTCTTTTGGCCGCGGTCCCGACTGTAGCCTGAGCCGCTCGCCGTCGTGCCTGGTGTGTAAAACTCTGGACACTCGCCGCAGATGCCCGATGCGCTGACATCTGCTACACACGAACTTCCGGAAACGACAACTGCTGCTGTCGTGGCTGTGCGCCCCGCAAGCTGAGCCGCTTGCGCCCGCCGCGCGCTCCGCGCTGCCGGTCCACCCGCCCGCGCTGCTCGCGTCCCGCGACCGGCTTCAGCGCGTACACCGCGTTTGCCGCCGCTGCCGTCGCCGATCCCTCCACTGCCGCCGCGTCTCTCTCTGCCGCTTCCAGCGAGCACGCCAGTCTCACCGCTTCCGCGAACGTAATGGTGTCATCCTCCGCAAAGAGACGTTGCTTGACAACATCACTACGAAGCCCGCATACAAACTGATCGCGTAAATTATCGCTGAGATTCCCTCCGAATTTGCAGTTTCGAGACAACCTTTTCAATTCTGCTACGTAAGAAGCGGTATCCTCGCCGGCTCCCTGACGTCTCTGGCGGAAACGGTATCTTTCTGCTAAAGCGGACGAGGTCGGTTGAAGATGTTGCCGCATAAGCTCGACCGCCTCTGAGTAAGCCAGCGCTGCAGGTTTCTCTGGGCTGGCTAAATTGACTAGCAGCTCGTATGCTTCATCTCCCATGGCAGCTATCAAGGTGGGAACCATAGAACATCAGGAATTTCATTGACAAGGAAATACATTTCCATCCTGTCAACAAATGAACCCCATTGCCTGTTTTTGAAATCGAACTCCTTCAATTTTCCGACTGACATTTTTGTGACCGAATTTTCACGCGTATTCCTAGTAATACGTACTTTTATATGATTAGCGTCGTATTTTACTTCATTTCCTCGTCGCCAATGTGGAGTTCTGGGTTTACAGGGACCAGAGATCAGGTAAACGGCAGTTAGGAAGGATCCCTTTATTCTAACAAAGTCAATCCTTGACAGGCGCGTAGCAGCGTACCGTACTAAATAGTTTACTGGCCATAGGCCGCATACACTACAGTTTACATGAACATTTATAATATCTTCAAAACTAAGCCGGAATTGACTGGGGTGGGGTTCACATCACATTTTTTGCTCCTAATGACCTAAGGAATGCATGGATAAAATTAGAATAGAATAGAATAGAATAGAAAAGCTTTATTTCGCAAATAACAGTAAGTACATTATAAATTTACACTTAGATGCTATATTAAGACTAAGATGTTCCGGGTTAGTCAAGCCCACGGGGTATATAAGTATATATATATTAAATATACGTTTTTCTTTTGAACTGACTTCGAAGATGTATCTTTGCCGATTTATCTGACAATTATGGACAGATATACAAAATTATATTATTTTTCGAAATAATAAACTTCTGAGGTGGTCCCATTGTCACCAAGTCAGAACCTGATGATGGGATCCCAGGGAAGTAGAGGGCAACCTTAAAATTGTATAGGCACGCGTGTAGTGATTTCGGTATTTCCCACTATAATTCGTGTATTTACAAATGACTTATGGAACTCCTCAAGGATGTACAGTACGTTAAAGATTCTGACACGATTCCGTTATAATAGTAACTAATGAAGTATCAATTCTGAGATCTTTGAGGAATCGGCGGAACACCCCAAATGTTATTAGCCTACATATAGCGTGTTGGTTTTTTACTGGAATAATCAACTCATTTGGTCTCGGAAAGCAGTTCATGTGGTAAATTGGGAAGGACTCACTCTCACTTGCTCTTTCACATTCTTATGCTAAATTGAACGATTGCACCCAAAGCCGAATACTATTCTAAGGGCGATTACACACGGCGAATTTTTGCAGCGATACAGTATCAATATGGCATCAATACAGATGATTTTGGCCGATGAGCTATGGCTAGTGTCGCGCGACAGTCGCCCGTTCGCGAGACGCCCTTTTGTATCGCTGCAAAGTCGCCTTGTGTGGTTACAAGCTCTAAGAGTTCACGGATTGTATTTTGAAGTGAAAACTTCTTTAGCGGCGCTGTGCACTTTTTGGGATGGGGAAAAATGGTTAAACTCGCGACAGGTGTAGGAAGTCACGTGACTGTAGGATTTAGTGTTGCCAATTGCCGGAATACAAAAAGCGAGAGTTGCGCTTCAAAACGCGGATTTTTTGGGGTTTGCAAAATTAAAATTCTTCAAGTGTGTTTTTATGTAAGACGTACGGGGCTTGGGGGTCACTTCTGCCGGCATTCCCGGAGTGCAACCAGTATTTTTTTTGTTGTAGGTACTTACGCCTTGTTCACACTATCCTCCGGGCCGGTATAGGACACGCCGAGCGACCTGGTCTCGCCGGGCGCCACGTCCACCTTGTGCGCGGACACTTGGAACATGTCCTCCGGTTTCAGCTTCACGTGCCACGCTCCACGCAGCGACCCATGGTTTAGGACGTATAATGTTTTAGATTCTGAAATATTGTTTCAATGTATATCAAAATATATAAGACATTCTAGCCGTGAAGGTAGACGTAGACGGCCCTTGCTGCTCGCTCCAATACAGCGACTAACCAAGTGCCGAAAGTCGCTCAGTATCAATCCCCAAAATTTTAAAAATGGTTTCTAAAAGTGACGTGATATTTACAAAAAAAAAACTCAAACAAACTCCTGTAGATTTAGCGTTAGCAGCACATGCTGTACACACACACATACAGAGTGGATGGGTTTTTACAGATACATAATTGACCGACTGATTTACTACTGATTACATAAAACCTTCACATGTTTACCTTTGGTGAAGCACGGTTTCTTATCCTGAGTGCTCAAGGTGAGAGCAGCAGCGCCCACAGAACCGGTCAGTTCCACAGTTTTAAGCGAAGCTTCGACACCAATGAGATTGACTACCACCGCCCCGTGGTACTTTTCCAACTGGTTACCTACAAACACCAATAAAATTTACACAAACGGAAAGCATTATTTCACAAAATCAGGTGCGTTATTTTTTAAAATAAATTTGGACGCTCCACGAGTTAGGTATACCTACGCAGCGCAAGTTATTGTTTTAAACATAGATGTAATCCAAATAGCCTATTTACAGGCGCAAAAGTCATAGATATAGCAGATCCCGCTGCACATGTGTCTAATATAAAAAAATATGTGTTGATCAGCTGTGAATAAAAAAGTCGATTTATTATTGCATTTGCATTTCTAAAAATAATACGATACAGTTTGTAAATGATACTCACTTGAACGTTCAGTGAGACACGGTGCTTCAAAAACAACCGTCACCCTAATAGCGTTCCCACTGGTCAGTCTACACAATTGCATGGTAGAACTTGTTTTCTTCAGTTTCGACAACGCATGCTTCTCCTCAACACCAGACAGAACCTTATTCACCTCACTCTTCTTTATCTCCTGAACATTCTTCAGCGAGAACAGGTTCTTCCCATCAACCAATGATAAAGACAGTTGAAGATCGACCGGGCAATCGCTAAGCAATACCAGCGTTGTAGCTAAAATAGTACGTTCCTGGGTCGGCGAAAACGCAACCTTGTTGGGACCGGAGCTCGATATAGCTTGGACAACGGGCATTTTGAAATTCACTGGCAAGGTTCCTTTTTGCTCCTGCTCGCAATCTATGGAACTGTCCCTGACGGTGATGATGAACGGTAGATCGGAGGATAATTCGGCCGTGGATGTTATGTTTATGGTCAGGAGCTCCGTTTTGCCGGGAGAGAGCAGCAATGGCTGACGCGGGAGTTCTATTCTCAGCTGCCTCCAACGCTCCATGGCTGGGAGCTGGTCGTAGCTGAATGTAGCCGTTAACCAGCAGTTCGATTTGGTGGTTATTGAAATCGATGCGGCACAATTTACACCTAGAATTACCAAAGGAATTAAATGTTTTCAAAGTATGTCTTGCAGGGGTTAACCGCCGGAACTTCTCATGCGATTTCAAAAAAGCTTTCACCAGTATATAGAACTGACCACCAGGATTAACATAGGCAAAATTTTATCCTGAGGTTCTGTCTGGGTTCTTTGTTATACGCGGACGGATCTGGGCGGACATTATGCTAGCAGAAATAAATATTTGTTACTTGCAACAGTTTTAGATTTAAAAACTCGTATTATATTTGTATTTATTCGGTGAGATTTCGACGTGCCTTCTCCCCGTCATAGGTCACCGCCGATTTCCGCGATCGTCTTAGCGTGGCATTCGCTAAGACTTAGAAAGAAACATAAAAGGTGGTACTACAATGTACAAATTTCTTACCCACAAATCCTTTTACTGGTGTTGTTTTTATTTCGATCCATGGTTCTGAAACAAACATATCAAGATCACATTTTTTTATTTTATGTTGCCCTTGCATATAATGTTAATCTGTATGATGTATGATAAAATTAATCCTTTATTATAAAGTATGGTGCATGATATAATATTCGGTAAAACAATGATTATCGATTTATTTGAAAATAGGTAACTTTACTTAGCAAATTATCACGTGTAAAGTTATAAGATTTATTTGCCAATCATCGTTTTTCGAATAGTTAAGTATGTTATGCGGGCGACAAGGACTTGACAACACAACACTGTATTAGTTAAAGTGTATCTTTAGCTGGGTTAGTAAACATTGAAAAACTGATGATGCGATAGAAACATTTGAATAAGCGAAGCACACAAAGGGTGGCAATGTTAAATCGTTGAATTGAATAAAAGAAAAAACATATAAAAATGATCAGCTGATTCTTTCTGTCATAAAATAAATAAAGAAATCTTATAGTAAGAAATGTAATTGTGATGCAAAAACAAATGTGATTCATGATGCTTATCCAGTGTGCTGCAGCCAATTTCCATATTGTGAACTAATTTTAATCCTTTCTTCCCACCATAATTTTTATTTAGGATAGGGTGAAATTTTATGAAAGAAAACAGTTGCCTTTTTGCCTTTATGTCCGTGGGATAGGGATTGCGTTTTGAAATGATATGGGTCTGATTTTTGCGCTCTCTTTTGCTTGAGATTAGTCTGAATTAAGTTAACGCACTGATACTGAGATGGTATTGAAATGAAATATTAGTACAAGCACTCTCCACCCCCACCAACCCCTCAGCAAGCGCCCACAAACCTTTAGCAAAGCCCGGCTGCAGTCTACGCGCCTGTTGCATTACTTCTTGCCAATCTACCGACTTATCTAACTCTTTATACTCAAAGTTTGGGGAAGGGACATGTGACGGTTTAACTTCGCCTGAAAAGTGCAACCATTTTATACCAGTGCATAATTTTAATACCTATAAATAAATACATAATAAATTGTAGTTACGCTCGAGGTGTTTGTCGACAAATGAAGAAATAAACTGCTTGACTAAGATGAGGACAAAGTCCTATCAGAAATATTCTTCGACCAAGGGACCTTATTCTCTAGCCGCCCATCATACAATGAAAACTGAATCAACTGTTATAGTAATAAAGTATAGTTTGTTTTGTTTAAAATCGACGGAAACAAACTAAATACAACTTCGTTCCAATTAAGAACGGCATCAATTCTATAGAAGAGGCAGCATGCCTTTTCATAGGCCTTTGGGTGGCTAGGTATAACGAAAGCCACATTCGCTTAAGCTTCGCATGAACGTGACTTTTGTCTATATATTTAGTATAAAAAACATTAATATTATTTCAAAGATCTGTCAAATTAATATCGTACCCGAAATGTTCCTTACGGGACTCTCCGCAGCGTAGTTCTCTTGAACCGTGCTCAAAGTAGACCTACTTCTGGACGAAGGCGATTTAGATCTCGTGTGTTCGCTTTTAATACTTTCCTTCTCAACATGTTGAGCCTTATTAGTCAGAGAATCCCTGGTAACCAGTACCTCGGGAATGTTTCTGTTCTCCTGGTTAGATTTCATTGAAATCACAGTTTTGACGCTTCCGGCGCTGTTAGCCGAGTCCACATTCCGCGTGTCCTTTAGATAGGTAACGGGAAGTTCCTGTTTGGGTATTTTGTTCGATTGCGACAAGGGCTTTTTTTTGTCCTTCTTGCAGTACTTGTCAATTATGTCGGACACGTCAACGACGGAGTGGTTTCCTGAAAATAATTATAATTTTCAATTTTCACTCTTGTACATTCGCGGTCACAACTAGCCCAATTAAGAGTGAATATCGTATCTTGTAAATTGTTTATATCGTTTTATTCTAAAGTGATTTTACTTATTCATCACAAAAAAGAAATAAATGTTTGGTCATAGCGAGAGATATTACAATATATTTAAAAAATACTTTGTAACTAACATTCTAATTCTACCTACGGACTGTGTCTGAAATACGTAAAGAACCACAACCTTACCTAAGAATTCAGCTATTTTGGAAAGACTAAGAGAGTTGTCTACCACAGAACTCTCGTCTCCCGTCGCTGCTTTAATAGAGGACTTCGTCACTGCCTTCACAAACAACTCAGTACTGGTACCAGTAGCCCCTATACGTAAATCCGCCTTCAACTGTTTCGGTGGTTCTATTTTCGGCACCGCAAGAGCTTGAGGCTTTTTAAACTCTTCTACGAGTAATTCCGTCCCTGTTTTGAGTCGGTAATCACAGGCAGTGTATGAGTTCCTTAATAAATTGTTAATTTGTTCATGTTGCGCGACTGCTTGTTTTTCTAATTCGTCTGCCTCATTCATTATTCTTGGTTGACGGACTGGTACGTTGTCTAAGGACGGATCTAATTTGCAGGCGTACTGTTGAAGAGGCTCTGGTGCTTCGTAATGCGAAACTAAAAAAAAATACAAAAATTAAATAAACCGAATAAGTATTTTATGGGCTTCCGAAAGCGTTCCAGGTGTCTTTTACAGTAAGTATTGCATTAAATTACTCTCAATGTACTGAGGTATAAAATTCCAGCGATTAGCTGAGGCGAGAATTGAATACAGATGTCAGACAGTCGGCGATAAAACAAATGAGTGTTTTATTGCTTATTTTATGAAATCCTCGCTCAATCTCTGTTCGTGGAACACCACATTTCTTATCAAAATGATTTCGGCCGAAACACTTATTTCTGGAATAACTAAAAAGGTATACAATAAAAATATTATAACTCACCTTCAGTTAAGCTGGGCTGCATACTGGACCGATTAGGGCTGTCCGCAGGACCTAGAACTTTACTGAACTCAAGGCATCTGTCCCTGAAATATCCTCCAATAGATCCAACGGATGTATTTTCCACCCTGGAAAAAATTGGTTGATTGAAACAGCCCGCGCTGTGCAGCTACCTTGAAACGAACACGAGTTCGTTCGTGTAACTTCCTCTCTGTCACTCGAATTAGCAAGTGCGACAAAGATACACGAACAAACTTTGTCTTCTTTTCGCTGTAGCTGCTCTGGTTGGGTTCGGTTACACACAGACTAAATACAGAATCCAACGTAACATAGCCTGCATGGCCTAAGCAAACAGCGGCGCGGCCACTTTTCTTCCTCTCGCAGCGTACATTATTGTACACCAGGAATAATGTACCATTCTCGCTGAGGGACAAAGTCCGGAACGAGATTATAGTTCAGAAGTGTAGCAAACTAAAGTGGCATTGTGGGCTGGTCACATCTGTCGCAGAAGCGATGGTCGGTAGAGTAAACGAATAGAGGCCACGGGCCGGCTTGGCAAACATAGTGTTGGAGCTCCGGCCAGATGGACAGATGACTTGAGGAGGGTAGCTGGTAGTGACTGGATGGCGAAAACGAGAGAGCGGGTCTTGTAACATTGGGAGAGGCCTACGTTACTGCTAGCAGTGCAATGTATGTCTTACTCTCACATCAACTAGCTATATACTATGGAAAGCCCGGTCGTCAAGACACAGATCTCTGGCTCTCAAACACGCTGAGTTGGTATTCTCGTTCAGCAAGGATAGCACAAGACCGCCGCGGACTGTCTCACGCGGGAGATAGACTACCCGTCTCTTACCTACCGAGTGTTCTTATAGAGACGGATAGTATAGCGCGTGCGAGACAATCCACGAGCGGTCTTGTGCTAGCACTATACTACTAGCTTCACGTACAAGAGTGTCTCACGCTTCAATCGTAGTAAGACCATAAAGATAAACGAAGCCTTAACCTACAAGCTATTACGTCACCAATATAAAGAAATTAGAACTCACATTGATGGCTCCTGTATAACCGTACGTGATTGTGGCACTGGTAGGGGGGCGTATTTTGCCACGAAAGATGCCTCACTTGCTGTCATGTTCTGAAAATAAACGATTGAATCATGTATCAATCAAATAAGTAGGTAGACTGACAAGTCCAGTTAGACTATCATCATACAGCACGGTTATCACGAGACGACGTGCGAGCTGTGTCGCGGCGAGTAAACTATCCGTCTCTTTCTAATTACAACACTCAGAAAGAGACGGATTGTCTATTTCGCCGCGACACAGCTCGCCCGCCATCATGTGGTGATCGTGCAGGAACTCCCAATAAGTCCCAGTCATAAAAACTAGTGAGCAGAGAAATGTGACTAAATTAAAAAATAATTATTAATTTTAATATAAGCATGTATCTTATGTAAATACTTTTTTGTATACAAGACACAGGTAGAAATACAGTCAAAATAGGTTAAATCGGTCCAAATATGAGACTAGAATTGTCTCTGTAAACGCAACAGTTTCCGAGATAAGCCTTTTCAAAATTTATATATAACCTTCTTGAAATTTGCAATATTTTAGACGTCACACGAACAACTTTGGAGGAATGAAGTTCCAATTACCCCCGGAGTTTGCTAATGTTGCGAACCTCGAAAAATGATAAAGTGTGCCAATTTAGTCTACTTTTAAAATGTTCTGAGAAGGTACTATAGTATATAAGTTAGGTTTGTACAGTAGTTTTATAAAAAGTAAAATATAAAACTATATATACAAAACATAAAATCATTATAAACACCTAACCTAGGGTGCAGCCGGCAGCGAGGCGGGGCCTAAACTACCGGCGGTCAGGGCGACAGTGGCAGGAACCGCCTGACTATCCGCGCAGTATCCAGGAGTACCGCCTTCTGTATCTGACCCTTGCTCCAGCCATCTAGCGAGAGTCTCTTGAGGTGATGGTCGAGACTCTTCGCTATTAAACCGTTCACCGAAACGACTATCGGGTTGAATCAACATCCCATATGGCGGTTACCTCGCAAGCCAGGTCTAGGTACTTGCTGGCTTTGTCGTTCTCGGCCTTCAAGAGGTTCTCGTCATGGGGGATGGTGATGTCGACGAGCACTGCCTGGCGTTGCGACCGATCTGTCAGCACGATATCAGGCCTATTGGCAAGAATAGTCCTGTCCATGATCATTATTATTATTTTTATTCATTAGATTACAAATATAAAGAACTCACCTTGGAATGAAATGAATAATTTGTAGCAATAGAATGTCTCATGATAGTATTGATTTCATTAGACTGTTCTTCAATCTGCTTTTTGAGACTATCCATGTTAAAACAGGAGTGGCGTTCCATGGGTATGTTGTCTTCGGTGCCAGTGGACCGGCCAGTCATTTCTCCAGGAAAGAAGCCCGTCTGCAATATGAGAAGCTTATCACATATATAGATTTTCAACTTTACCTTTGTTAATATGTATATAGGGTCACAGTACCCTGAAGACATGTTTAGGCCGGTTTACACATTGATTAGTATTTGGTTCCCCGAACTTAGCACTAATGTAGGTGTATGGAACCAATACAAAAGCTGCTTGCAAAACAATTTAACACACGCCTATTCTATGAATTCACACGAAACACTAACTAAAGCATAAACAGTTCAGGTCATAGGACATACCTTAAAAGTCTAAGGTGGCTTAGGTCTTAAGGCACTGGTCCCACCGCGAGCTAGTAAGCTATGAGCTATAAACACGAACAAAAGATAAGCACTCCCATAAAAGAGACACGGCGATATTTATAGTTACTCGCTGAGCTATAAATATCCCCGTGTCTCTTTTATTTACACGGGAGTGCTTATCTTTTGTTTGTGTTTATAGCCGATAGCTCATAGCTTACTAGCTCTCGGTGGGACCAGTGCCTAAAGCACTACAACAGTAATACTCTCAAAATTGACTAGACTAGACAAAGTAGTGCTTTGCAACTAACACAATAATTATTTACCTTTATTTCTGATGATTACGACACGGGTTGCACCAGTCTTAAGCGTGCTGCACACTTTGCAGATACAGTAAGATTTTATCTGCGTGTAATTGGGGAGGGGAGTTAACCCAGCTCGCTCTAAAAGTGAGACACGCTGGTATGCAACACAGTATAATCTCAGATGACAACCTTGATGGGGCAACCTGCGACTCATATGTCAGAAATAAAGGTAAATAAATATTGTGTAAAACCAGTGTAAAACAATCATGTAAATATATATGTACAAAGCTGGAGAGTTTTAAGTGTTACATAGAAAAAGTAATCCATTTCAAGCATAATTTTCACAATGCACATAACAGTGTCCGTCTCATCCTTGTGAGGAGGCCTGTGCTCAGCAGTGAGATAGTACATATAGGTTGATTTATTTTATTTCTTCAATTATTATACATAGCAATAGCCTTTTACACATGTAATATCATTGATAACTTACAGTTTTGCCAATGGACCCCACATCAGACTCACCAAAACCTGGAATTTATTAATGGTGATTGGAGAAAAACTGTCTAGTGAGTGTTGGTTGCAAGCTTGCATGTATAATGTGGTCAAGGCAATATTTTTAAAACTCTGCTGCGTACAATTTATATGCTGCTATAGGGTTGGATAAATTGAGACTACAAATACAATGTCAATCAGCCACACGGCCATCTTATAATAAGCAAAGAAAAACAAATCAATTTACCTTGGATCTGGTCTAAATCTAATAGACCCGATGAAGATTCGCAGGTGCCCGATTCTTTATTGTCCAATGCCACCATATAGTGCCCAAGGCTAATAACGAAAAAAAATTGGTACAGTAAAATATAGCTGTTGACAATGTGCAGAACAGGGTTACATTTTGTACATTTTCTGCAACTAACAATAATGCAAGTTTATTTATTACATCAGCCAAGAAGCAGTAAATAAATCAAATCATTGAACACTGTTGAGAAAGATCATTTCTGAACAGCCATTCCAGTGACGGCATTTTAAATTTGAACTTTGCTGGATAACCATTCCAGTGATGGCATTTTGATATATATTGAAAATAAACCTTAGTAATTACATCGCAACTAGCATTGAGCTTTTGTCTTGGATTATAAAGTATATATATGTTATTTATCTTTACTCACGGCTTCACATCCTGTGGATTTTGAAACTTGCGTTTACCGGGTTGATAAGATGAATCTTCTGCCAAATGCATAAGTCTCTGTATTTTATTCGGCGTTAAAGGATCCATGATAAAATATCAAGAAACTACCACGATTTTTACGGCACAACACAAAATCATACGCCGACCACAACAGTTCGTTCGTTGAGATTCGAATTTTCAAACCATATATATCATATGACATATGACATTTTTTTTTTTTTTTTAAATTCGTCCATTCGGACAGGCTAAGACCATGGGCCATACTGCCTAGTCTTCAGTAAGTATAATTTCATTTGATCGAATCCAGTAATAACGTCTTCAGTAGTTTCAAATCAGAAGTCTCTAGTCCAATAAATATGTCTTCAGTTATTTCCAATTCATATGAACAAATCTAGATATTGAGTCATCAGTATTATCAACATATGTGTCAAATCCAAAAAATAAGTCTTCAGTTGTTCCAATCCAATTCATGAAGTCAAATCCAGTAATAAAGTCTTGAGTATGTTCCAATAAAAACGTCAAATCCAATATTTAGCTCTTCAAAAAAACTTACACCTCATCCAGACATTCCAAAAAGTCATTTGACCAACAAAATATAGGTACAATGCTTCAATAAAAATATATACAATTTTAAGCAAGTTTTAAATTTAGCATCATATTTACAGCATACACACAGTATTATGTACAAAATTAAACAAAGGTAAATAAGTAGACGACTCCTTCAACAAATCAGTTACTGAAAGCGGGATTCGATTAGAAGCTCCATAAATCTCAAGCAACTCATCCATCAGCACTAGGCGCTGAATGCCAAAGGATGAGCAACTAAACAGAATGTGATCTATAGACTGAACCTCTTGCTTTTGACAATGATCGCAATAAGGGGAAGAGACAAAGTTTTTACGATGGAGATGAAAATTTAAACGACAATGACCAATGCGCATACGAGTAATTATGGTGTAAAACCTACGATGCATGTAAGTTTTAAACTTACAAAACCAAGGCTTACTATTAACTTGGTTATCTAACAAAGCATACAAATGAGCCTTATTCTCAACTTCTGTAAAATGATACCAATGTCTTCCCCAAAGAACAGTCATACGCTGTTTTAGATTACTTATAATATCAGAATATGGCAAGGTCACAGCTAAGTCCCTGCTGTCGGGAACCAGGGACAAGTCAGATGCATTAGCAATAGTTCTAGCTAGGTAGTCGGCGTTTTCATTACCAGAAACTCCTTTATGAGACGGAACCCATACAAAATCTATTTTAATACCAATTAAAGATAGTTCTAACCATAATTCTTTAATGGAAAAAATTAGATAGCAAGTGCTAGCATTCATTTTGTTACTCGATAAACTTATTAATACACTCATACTATCGCTTACTATGACCCATTCTTTACTATATTGATTATGTTCTTTAACATGTTTCAAAGCAAATAAGATGGCAGTTGCTTCAGCGGTAAAGATACTTGCATTTTTATTAATATTAAACCCAATACCTTTATTAATTTCAGGTTGATAAATTGCAAAGGAAACAGCATTATTATTTTTGGCACCATCCGTATAAATAAATTTACAATTAGACCATTCTGACAACAATAAATAAGCCTCCTCTTTGGAAGTTAGCTTTGAATCTATTACAATTTTTATATCGGGATATTTACTCTTAAAAGAGCCTGTGTAACAGGGAAGAAGGTCATTATCAAGATGTATATTTAACTCCTGCAAAGAGTGAAAGAAAGAAGTAAAATCCTGAAGAACATACATGTGCCTTTGAAAAGGCGCTGATTGGAAATAAATCAAGTTGTGAAGAAGATCGTTCTTAGGCAAGCTGCATAACTTTAAAATAAATCTTTCTTTTAAATAACGAAATCTAATATGAATAGGAGGAAGATTCGATTCAATTTGCATAGCAGCGATAGGACTAGTTTTAAATGCACCCAGTATTGTCCGCATACATTTGTTTTGTATTTTATCTAATGAATTTACAATTTTATCATCTCCAGCAAAACATAGAAAACCATATTCAAAATGACTTCGAACTAGAGACTTATACAAGATTAACAAAATTTTGGGGTCTGCACCCCATGAAGTGGCGCACAGCGATTTTAACACATTGTATGCTTTGTTAGCTTTGGTTATAATACTGTCAGCATATTTTATCCAGGAAAGTTTTGAAGTAAATATAACACCTAAAAACTTTATTAGATCATATGAAATAGGCAGTGATATGTCATTGTACAAAACTGTGGGCAAACACATGCTTTTGCGACCAAAAATAAAAACTTTGGTTTTAGTCGAATTTACATCTAAGTTCAGATAAGCAAAGTATTTATGTAAGTTGATTAATGCCTCATTAATAGTCAAAGCTAATTGATTTAAATCAGATCCTGACACATAAACAACCAAATCATCTGCATACTGCAGATTTTTAACCTTTGTTCCTAGAATAAGATTTAGTCTCCTAATGTACAAAATAAAAATTAAAGGGGATAAGATACCTCCTTGACAAACCCCTAAAGAAGATAATCTTGGGCCATATAAGTGATTGTTAAATTTAACAAAAACCTTCCTGTTTGTTAAAAACATTTGTAAGAAATTTATTATTTTGCCAGGTAACCCTATCATTGACAGCTCTCTACATAAAACGGAAATATTGACACTGTTAAATGCACCTGCAATGTCAAAGAATACCGAAAGAAGATACTGATTATTATATATGCTGTTAAGTGCATCAAGTTGCAACTGACAAATACTCTCACGAGAAGACCGACCTTTACGAAAACCAAACTGATTGCAGGGTAACAGACCATTTTGTTCGACAAAAAATTCCAACCGTTGCTTTAGAAGCTGTTCAAAAACCTTTCCTACACAAGATGTGAGTGCTATAGGTCGATATGAGTCGGGTAACAATTTATCTTTATCAGGCTTTAAAATTGGGACCAAGCAATCTGTTTTCCAATCATCAGGAATTAAGTTTTCTTCCCACAGCTGATTTAATATGTTTAAAAAGGTCTTTAGATTTTGTGAACTTAAATTTTTCAGTAAAATATATGGTATTCCATCAAGACCAAAGGATGTATCTCTTCTTGAAAATAGGGCAGATTTAAGCTCTTGCAAAGAAAACGGTTCAGTAAGATACTTATCATTATCATTTTCTGTGTGAACATAATTTAAAGACTCATTAAGCACAAAATCAGGAGTGTATTTCTTAAGAAAATCTGATATCCAACTATTATTACTAGCGTGTTTTGAAATGAATGTTTTATTAAATTTCCGCATGTAATTCCATATTAATGTCAAAGGAGTGCACCGGTTAAATGAGTTACACAGATTTATCCAACTATTACGCCGTTCAGTCTTAAGAACAAGCTTTTTAAGAGCTCGAAGTCTTTTAAATTCTATATAATTCTCTTCACTAGGTTCACTTTTAAATTTTATATAAGCATGTTTTGAATTAAGTACAGCTTCTGAACACTTTTGATTCCACCAAGGCAGCCGGGGAAATTTCAAAGATTTTGGTGTACACGTATTAGAACTATTCAAAGACCTATGTCTAGGGATGGACTCTACAGCAGTAGATCGCAAAATATTACAAAACAGATTGAGCGCATCTATCGAAGACATATTTTCAAAATCAATATTAGCCAAACAAAAATCAACTGATTGCCTGTACATTTTCCAATTCACCTGTTTGTAATTTGGGTGAATGGGCAAATGTACATTATTACATATTGGGTTACTTTGTGAGCTATTTTCATTACCAACTATCATTTTTATCATTACAGGCAAATGATAACTGCTGCCAAGAGGACAATCCATAACAGACCAATCACATGAAAGTGCCAATGATGGAGAAACGAAAGTTAAATCCAGAGCATTAGGACGCCAAGAAGAAGAACCAGTTGTAGTAGTTTGACCATTATTTAAAAGAACCAAGTCATTGCCATCAATAATATCTAAGACATCTCTACCTCGAGGCAATGTATCAACACAGCCCCATGACATATGATGAGCATTTAGATCGCCTCCAAAAAGCATTGGCTGCGGAATAGATTTTATCAAAGCATCAAATTTACTTTTATTAAATGGGGGATCAGAATTTGATGGACTATAAAAACTTACTACACTCAACTGCTTGTTGTTTATAATTATTTGTACACAGATATTTTGTAGAGCATTGTCAAAATAAGTTTTAATATTAGAATATACTATATTGTTATGAATAAGTATTGCTACACCATTATGTTTATTACCACAGTCATTTCTAATGACATTGTATCCTTTAATTGAAAATTTTTGATGTTGTTTTAACCAGGTTTCAGAAATTATTGCTATGTGAATGTTATTTTCATATAAGAATCTAGTAAAGATTAGCCTATTGCTTATTATACTCTGAGCATTCCACTGCACTATGTTCAATATGTCCATAAAGAAAAAAATTAAGGTTGTTTCCTGAAAGTGTTTTTAAGTGTTTCTTTTATATTGTTAGAATTTATTGGCGTTTCTTTATCAGCACAAATTTTAACTATAGCTTCCACAAGTAGATTCATAAATCTGTCAGATTTGGTCAGATTACTTAGATGGGTGTCAATATATTTTGAGCCGAGCTGCGGAAATGCAACGTCACAAAACAAATCGGAATATTTAGCACTACGTGATTTTAACTTATTTTCCTCAATTTTCTGTTTTTTAATTGGACATGCAGCAGATATAGCCACGTGATCCCCACCACAGTTTGCGCATTGTGTTTTAACCTTATTACAATTTTTGAAATTATGAGGTTCAGCACAAATTGAACATACTTCATTATTTTTACAATACTTTGCTATATGACCAAATTTCATGCAACGAAGGCATTGCTTTACTGGAGGAATATAGATCCCTACTTCGTGCCTCCAATGGTCAAGTGTTACATATTCAGGCAACTGTACAGAGGCAAAAGTCACGGCAACCGTCTGAGTTGGAACCATTGAGACGATACCCAGCGTGTCTTTTACCCGCCGCATAAACCGTCTTACGCTTATCACCTTTTTACTGGAAGCTATTAATTGGAAAATCTTCTGGTTCGAATAATCAATCGGCACTGAAGTGAGAACACCCGTAACCTCGGTCTCAGATGCTGGGATTGAAGCATTCATGTGAATTTCATTTAATAATTTTTCATTTTTTAGGAAGACATTGGCGTGATTTGGGAGATCGAACATAATCCCAACTTTGTATGCATTAATTGTTCTTAGATGCATCACGCCCGACACGCAATGCTTTCGGATTGCATTGGACTAAGCAAGTCTATCTTTGTCAGAAAATTTGTGGCCATCCTCTCTGTGATTCAGAAAAACAATAAATTCTTTCTTAGCTGAATTTTCGTCGTACAACCTGTAATAACTTTTGGCCCTGAAAGGAGTATACTTCTCTTTGTCATCTTCTTTAGTCTTCTTTTTTGCAGGTATGCGCTCCGAGGGCGCACCTGTATCCGCATCAGAACTACTTTCAGATTGAAGATCTGGCTCCGGCTCCAAGCCCTCCAACCGAGAACGCTTTCCCGTACGCTTCCCCATGACTGGGGAAGCGCACCAAACCGATAACCAAATCAACTATGAATTTAAATTAAAATTAAGACTAAATATGTACAAATTAACACCTAAAATTAATTTACAATAAAATATTTTATCAAGCGCGCCTATCACTTTCAACGTTCCCGCCCCAAATCCGACATATGACATGACAGTAACTGTATTTTTTTTTTTTTTTTTTAATTCGTCCATTCGGACAGGCTCATGACAGTAACATCTGGCTTTGACGTTTCATTTCACGCAACGAAAATTCCAAATTCCATTCTTTTGGAATAGCGAGGAATTTTTTCGATCTATCGATTTCACAAATTCCGAATAATCGGTCGACACGAAATGACGGAAAATTTAATTTACAAAATCAAGTTACCTACTGACTGAGTACAAATAAGAATAGTCCAAATCCAATTTAATTGGTTCCGGATATTACTCACTAGTCACTACATACAAACTTACAATCTCACAAACTTTTCCGCTTTATCATACGAGATCCGATCCGCTCACGTATGGACCCGCGGAATAAAATAAGCCGAATATATATATTCAATATTCTCTTTGAGCCGAACTATGGTCCGGGAGTCCTCTGGATGCATCTGGATGCGGGTGGTGCAGAACCGGTCACTTTGGCACTCTTTGGGGGAGGCTATCCAGCAGCGGACGTCATTCAGCTGATATGATGAAGAATGGTGAATGATTTTTTTTATGATTCGGTAGTTCAGGGGGTATGAACGGGAAGAGTCATACAGACATATTCAATATTCTCTTTGATACAGACTTTCGACGTCACAGACTTTAGCTCTTTAAAATATTTTACAGGAAGTATAAGTCAAATGAACAAGACAGATTTTTCCTCGAGATTTTAGAAAAAATACCTGCATTTGACACAGCTCCATTTGAAATGCACCCTGTTATAGTATAAGTAGATTAAAATGTATAATTGTGTAAAACATTTGGTATTTCAATAAAACATAGAGTGCATCAGCCATATTTTATTAATAATAAGCTAAAATAAATGTTAGAACTTAGTGCTAGTTACACTTAATTAGCTGGTATTGGGGCCTGTAACGGGCATTGAATTAATTTCCTTGTTGAGCCTTATCTGTTCATTGATCGCACGCCATGCATCTTCTTTCTCTTTCTTGGTAATGGGCCTTTTCTTTTGTTTTGCTGCAACCATCTTCTTGTAAATATCAATACATTCCATGTCCACTTGGTCCAATTGCTTTTTCAAGTTGAGACGGATCATCTCCTGCTTACACAAGCCTATAAGGTTCTTCAGGTTACGGCAATTGTCTTTTCTCACAGCCGTTAGTTCAGTCTGGCATTTTTTAATCTCAGCAAGTATTTCATCATCAGCCGGGTTAGTCAGGGGTGGTAAATCCTCAGGGTCTAAGATGCCTTGCTCCACAAGCTCTTTTCTCAAACATTTCTCTAATGTCAGGGAGTTTTTGTAGTTGCTCTTAGCATTAGTTGTCTGCTTCACTTTGATATCAGGCACTTCATACTGCAGTACATTCTCCTCCATGAAGGCTGACACTAGCCGCTGAGTCAATGGACCAGTGATCATGTTTTCATTTAATTTCTCAGATTTCTTGCGCAACATAGAGGCGTCAGGTGACATCCCTGATGACTTCTGCTTGTTTGGGTTTGAAGCATTTTGGTCTTCAGTTAAATGTTCATCAGCCCATACTTCTGAGTAATGCCTGCCAAGAGGTGGTATAGGAGGTAGTGTTGTATTACTGCTTTGAGCCAGTAGGGACTCCAGAAATTTAATGTCATCCAACGTTACAGGTGCACAGTAGGGTTCAACGGAATTCCAAAACTTGTATGGAATATTATTTTTGGGTAGTGCTAACTGGGACATTTCCAGTTTTACAGAATTATCAGAGTTCATCAG
This sequence comes from Epinotia demarniana, assembly GCA_945867215.1. Taxonomy (NCBI): domain Eukaryota; kingdom Metazoa; phylum Arthropoda; class Insecta; order Lepidoptera; family Tortricidae; genus Epinotia; species Epinotia demarniana. The sequence goes on from OX244275.1 coordinate 14,717,753, forward strand.
ATCATTGGAATAATTAGTGTGTGATGCTCCTGATGATGTATTGTTGGGATTGGGGTAATTCTTGAATTTGGGCATTTTAGGCTGGTTTGATAATTTAGTGTAGTCTTTGGTCTTGACAAGTTTATCATCTTGAAATTTTCTTTTAACAGGGTATTGAAGTTGTTTGCCAGCAGCTTTTCCCTTTTTCTCCCGTTTAGATTCGTTGGTGTCAATGCTTTCAATCTCTCCTTGAAAGTATCTCATCCGGAGAGCTGTATTGCAGAGTAAAGATTCAAGCTCCAGTTGAAGAGCATCCAATTCGTCCATACCAATAGGTTCGTCGGCAGATCGTGCCGCGATGGCCGTGTACCGCGGCAAATGGACCACATTATCTTGAGTTTTGATGTAGGGAATTGGGCATGGTTCTACTTTAATTTTTCCCACAGACACTGAACCGGGTATTTTGGCAGGCTTACTGTACGGTGGTATTCCTGGACTAGACGGTTTGCCGTCATGACCCTTGCTGGCTAATCTTCCTTTGCTGTTATGGTGCATCCTCTTTCCCAGCATCTTGTTCAACAATCTAAATTTCCCGCGCCAAACTAATGCACATAAACAAATATATAGGTGTTCACATTACTTGGCTTGTGTCAGTACAACATTATACTGTTAACTTCCAAAGATTTCGTGATTTTCTCAAAACTATTACAAAACAGGACAAGCAGTAAAAGTTATTTAATGGAATCGACGCCCTTGCCTTGCGATACACAAGATAATTCAGAAAAAGAAAATGCCACGAATAATGTCACAAAATGGCCAAAAAATGGCGTTTCACTTTTTTTAAAATTTAATGTTGCCAATGCCAAATTGCCAATGGTTTTAGAATATTTTCTGAATTTTCCTGCTTTTTGTAGGTTAAATTAGAAACCTACATTATTTGCATCAATAGAAATAAAAATTGCCATTACGTGCAAGAAACATAGTTGTATAAAAATAACTAAAAACTACTTCAGGTGGTTTGTTCGACTTTGCACATTGGACGAAAAGAAAAATCAGCGTATTACCACTAAGATTGCGCTTTCTTTTCGTTAATAAAAAAAAAATGTTTTCTAATATTCTAAGCAAATATAATAAGTCTTGAATTAGTAACTAAAACCAAGCATGTGTACAAGTTGACACACGTAAAAAGAGCCCTGGCGGCCATATACAAAGTATGGCCGCCAGGGTTCTTTTTACATGAGTCGACCTGTTATCTGTGGAATCATCATAGACTACGTGACGGGGAAGAGTTCATCATAGACAAATAGATTCTATTCTGTCAAGTCAAGAGTGTCAAGATGTGTCATGTCCGCCGCACTTCGTTGCGTTGAATTGGATTTTCGTTCTTCTAATCTTGTATTAGCGTGAAGTTCTTCAGGTTAAAAAACGTATAAATAATCTGAATCTAGCACTTGGTCGTCACCAAGGAATAATTATGTTTACAAAATAGTGGTTGAACTTTTAAGATCCAAGTTTTCCTGCCATGAAGCATAAATGCATGTAATTTCCTCATAATGGGCGACCTATTGTTAAAATGCCCTTTATGTTGTAGCGAGGTATTTAATTCTAGACAATTATTGGTTGATCACTTGTCAAAAGTTTGGTTTAATTTACGTTGCCCGGCATGCAATGATGAATGTGCCTCTATATCGCATATGATAGAACATCTAAATCAGGATAAATGTGTACCTAAACTTAAGGCTGAAGAAGTAGCTTCGAACCCCATACTTCCAGAAGGAATCCATAATTTAACTGAATCAAGTCAGTCTCTGGACCATCACAATGGGACAGGTATGTTGCTTCATATTGGCCTGGCACAGTAAACTATAATCAGCTCGGCGAACCTTGATCCCTATGACACTGACAGTTATTCCCACGACACAATCTTGTAGTAGCGTCACCGTTATATTATAATCGAATTGGCGGTGTCTAAAAATGATATTTATTAATTTTAGGCAGATATATGCAATTACAATAATATCCCGTTGGAATTATAATAATTATTAACACTTACAAGAAATTATCTCAATCAGACTTTACGTTGACGTCCTGCAAAAGTTACTCCGTTTGGAAGATATCGACTAGTGCGGAAAAGTATCGATAAACAAATATCGAAAATGGAAACGAGTGTACAAAATACATCAATAGAGTACCTACGCTCTTAGTGTCAGATTTATAATCATTTAAGTTGTTTGCGATAATAAAATAAAGGAGATTTAACAAATTTATTGTATATACCTACTCAAATAAAACAAAAGCGGTTTATTAATGATTTTTTAATATACATTAATTAATCTGAATCTGACAATGATGTCACTGATTGCGTCTCAGACTCGGAATCCGAACTGCAGCTGCTTTCTCCTATGTTTATTAAAAACGGCTGGTCTACTATATTGTCGTATCGCACGTCTCGATTCCAATCATCTAAGCATAGTTTTTTCGTCTTTTCAACCACTTTCCTCCAATTGTCCGGAGTCACTTGACTACATGCCTCTTGTAGCAACGTAAGCATTTTATTAGCTGTGAATGGCGGAGTGGTGTTAAGCCTGGCTGCACAACCTGAAACAATAATGGTTTAGATTAAAAATGATGCAAAGTCAAAGAGCGAGATCGGGGTAAGTACATTATAAGTACATAATTTTGTACGTTAAAAGTGTGTAATTGATATAAGCACATGGATAAAAATAAAAATGCAATTTGCTAGTGAAATAAAATAGCTTTAAATAGTACTAGCCGACTAGACAGTCACCAGTGACCTAAATAAAAACATGTTAAAATAAATACAAATCAACCCACCTTTGATCTGCGCCCATATCATTTCGATTGCATTATATTGGCAGTGGTAGGGCGGTAGCCGAATCACGGTGTGCCCTTTTGATTTTGCCATCTCATCCAAGAAATATTTCTTCTTTGTTTGCTGTTTATGAAGGTTCAACAATCTAACTAATTCCTTTTTCAGCATTTGAGTATTAGCTGCCACACCATTGTTTTGCAGCCACTCTATTATTTCGCCTTTATTGTTGTTCGCGGTAGGCGCTTTATTAATTTGCACAGAGTGGTATGGGGCGTTGTCCATTAAAATGTAGTGGGGCTCGTTTAAATTGTCTAATAGTTTTGTGAACCATTTCTTGAAATTCTCAAAATTCATCTCTTCGTGATAATCAGTTGTTTTCACGGATTTGAAGGCCCACAAGCAGTTAGGTACAAAACCTTTGGCTGTGCCAGCGTGGCAGATAATCAAACGCTGGCCCTTGCCTTCTGGTGCTTTGGTACAGGATTTCTCTGTGTCGTCTGTCCATGTTTTGGAGACTGAGTGATTGGCGTTGAGCCACGTTTCGTCCAGATAAACCACCTTGTCCCAGTTCTCGATGTTTTTTATTTGTCGTAGAAAATCACACCTCATCAATCCAATGTCTTTCCGCTCCATTATCACTTTTCTTTTGTCACACTTCCCATAACGAAATCCACATTTTTTTATAACCTGTCTGAGAGAAGTGAATCCACCTTTAAATAAATCAGCCGATTTCAGCGACGCTAATAATTTTGTGCAAGTCGGCAGTTCACCTCGAAAATAATAGCCGTAAATATGGTTTCGTATCGCTGCCATGTCGAAATCATCGGGGTTAGTTACGGGTCGTGCCCTATTATGTTTTTTCTTCTTTGGAGTTGATAGTTTGTTCTCCTCCATCGACGATTCGCCGAACTTCTCCTTTGTAATTCGGGAAACGGTAGCTTTGCCAATTCCCAAAGCATCAGCAACACGGTCGCGTACGTTGTCAAGTGGCAACAAAGGTCCGCCATTTTGTTGTTCGCGAGCAAAATAGTCACGCAAGCGTACAACAAACTCCCGCGTTTCACTGTTGAGTACAGTTTTTCTCAGTCTTTTCGGCATTTTGAAACACCAACAAAAACAAAACAGCAACAATAACAAAAACAGAAAACAACAATAGTAACAAACAAAGGATTCCGATGACACAACAAAACACGTGGCGCATACAAGGCGTTAGCACTCGTACTGGCGTAGCGAACTGACAGTACTAGCGTAGTGACAGATCAGATAGTGTTGCTATAACTAAAATTTTAATTCACATTAAAATTATACAGTCCGACCATGTTACCTCTGCATCGGAATATTGGCAACCCCATATACAAATACACGGATACTTGTAAATATAACAAGCATTATAATTATAGTAATGTAGATTATATTTTAAAAACATGTTTATCGATGTGGCTGAATGCAAGTCACGCCATTGCCTATAAAAAGTTGCGATATATCGACACGACCCGTCACTAGTATGAACTGTCATAGGGATCAAGGTTCGCCGAGCTGATTATAATTGTCGGTCTGTACAGGCTTCCCTGATCTTAATAGAAATAAAAATAAGATCTTAAAGTTTACATTCCTAGAAGTAAATCAAATATATAATTTGATTATAAAATGCTTCACTGTGGCTTTTATTTAAAATATATTTATTGACTTTTATACCATATCTTTCAGAAAGCCAAACAGGTCAGATGATAAATCAAGCACATGTGTCTGATGTTAGTAGAATGTATGTAGAACTTCTAAGTAAGCAGCTAGCCAAGCCCTGCCTTCAGACCCAGGAATTAAAGTTGGTCAAGGAAGATGGTGAGAGCCGGTATGTCATTGTCACACAGACAGACTCCCTCCTGAAGTCTGGCAACACAGTGTTTACTAAACAGAACAGTGATGGGACTATCTCTTTGACTACAGTTAAAGGTAAATAGAATTATCCTAAATCATGTCCAATTATACTGAAAAATAGATCACATTTTCAATTTTTAAGTTAACATTTACTGAACTGATCTACCTAATTTCAACAATAAAGGCTTTTTTGGATTGTCTACTTAATATACTTTTTTGATTAAATCTGATATTATTGATTCTGTGAACAATAAATAGCATTCTGATTTGGCAAATTCAATGACAGCAAACTAGATTTTTTATTTTTATTTATATCTGTATCAAATCTCAACCTGAGGAGCTACCGCGAAACAAAAACGAACTTAGGTAGCCTCTCTGAAACAAGAATACTTTTCTCAAATGAGCTTACAAAAATAAATATTCGGCATATTGCAGACATGAAAATAGAGCCAGATCAGCCAGAGCCGGCTCTCCTCCCAGAGAATGAGCCGGAGGAGACCCAAGAAATCTACAGCTGCAACACCTGTGGAGTCTCCTTTTCCTCCGTCATAGACCACATACAGAACTACCACAATGACCAGGATGTTGTAGTTGAGGTGAATATCACTTTAATTGGCCCTAGATTGAGCATAGAAAGAATAAATTTTCTTCACATAAGTTGGAGAAACTTTCCACAGAATACATTAAATGTTTTTATTTTTGTAAAGTTCTAAAAAATTCGTTTTTTAATTATTGCAGAGTTTCATTCTCTCTTATAATATCTACTAGCTTCTGCCCGCGACTCCGTCCGCGTGGAACTCGTTTATATCGCAGCTCCATACGAACTTTTAACCCCCCATTTTATCCCCTTAGGGGATGATTTCGGGGATAAAAACTATCCTATGTCACTCCTCCATCCCTTCAACTATCTCCACTTAAAAAATCACGTCACTTCGTTGCTCTGTTTTGCCGTGAAAGACGCACAAACAAACACACACATACACTTTCCCATTTATAATATTAGTATGGATATATGACCATGAACCACTCCACATGCATCATATGTTACTGGAAAGGTGTAAAAAACTACAAGATTTTACGTAAAGTTTTAAAAATGTATTGCAACTATGAAGGTATGGTATAGGGTCTACATGAAGGTATAAAGTTTGTATTTTTAGGGTTTAATTTTCCTAGTCAAGCCTGATCAACTTAAAGTCCCATTGAGTTGAAATTTGGTAATTTAAGTATTTAAGTCAGAAACAATCCAATTTTATGAGACCATTGAGCTGGTCTGATGATGGAGCCAAAACATAGCCATAGAAACTTCTAAATTACACTGTGTAGTCTTTAGGAATCACTTAACATGTGGTCATAACTACAAAAAAAGGAAAATTCGGCAATAGAAGTTTGTCTCAGAAATGTGATTCTTGATACCCTGTTTGTCAATTTCAGGAGTCACTGGAGAACTGCCAATTGCCTATCGACTATGAACAGTTGAACGGTGAAGAAATAATCACCGGTGACCAGCAGACATCGCGACGCGTCATTACGGATACGGGAGACATTGTGGAGGCGCCAGTGCTGCTCAATGCTACTGTCGACGACAGTTGTAACATTTAGCTGTGTTTACGTATTTAGATAACCACTTAAAAAAACAAAAAATATTCAATTATCTACAATAATAAGGAAATCTATAAAAAGGCAGAATGTAAATTATAAGCCCAATCGGAGAAAAGTTCTATTCTATGTTAAGTTACCTTACCTGTTGGCTATATTGTTTAATCTCGGGTATTTTTCAGTACTAAAGTTCTGTTTTTATAGACCAGTTGGGCAGTAGCCTACGGAGACAGCAGATACTATTACATACTTTATTGCAATAATTGGGTATGATCAGAGAACCCACCTAATGTAGGTTCCTGGTAGCAAGCACGAAATTGTCTTGCCTTCTGTCTTTACATACTACAATTTTCATTTAGAAAATGTATAATTACGACGACCGCTTTAGCCTAGTTGGTAGTGACCCTGCCTACGAAGCGAGAGGGCTCGAATCCCGGTAAGGGAATTTATTTGTTCCTGAGTCTTGGATGTTTTCTATGTATTTAAGTACTCATTTATCGAATGATGCTTCAGCTTGGGCCGAAAATCGTTTGTTGTGTCCAGATGTCCGGATGTCCTGCCTCCCTGTTCGCAGGTCGCATTTCTGAACCGATTTTCATGAAATTTTGTGAGCAGCTTCGTTAATTATTTTAAAAAATCTATATTTTTTTAAATCAAGCCACTTTTAAAAATATTTTTGATTTAAATAATGGCTCGCCTGTTCATATAAGTTTGTAAATCGTCGTCTAGTACCCATAGTACAGTCGCCATCACATACATCTGAGCGATCAAGGTGTTCACAAACATCTGAACACGACTTTATTGTCAAAGCCATAGAGTGCATGTTCAGATATTTAAAAACACCCTAAAGAGTACAGATGTATGTGACGCTGACTGTACAAGCTACGCTTAGTTTGAGACAAGGTCAACTTGTGTAAGATTATCCGCAAATATTAATTTTATTATTTATAAATTCCTGTTGCAGTAACAATGGAACCAATAAACACGGCGAACTTGGTTGTAAGACAAGCCCCGAAGCCGGCCCGGCCCGCCACTACGGAAAAGCGACTTGTACAAGTTGACAGTGTTGTGAGGAATTTGAAGAACAAAGACGGTGAGTTGATTACTTGAATACGGTATTTAACACTAAGAATAAGTTAATTTGACATGAGCATGACCAATAAACAAAATAAACAAGCTTTGACGTACATATTTTTGCTATTTGAAAGGGTTTTAAATAGGCGGACCCGCACCGGACGAGTGGCTCGCCCGTATGCGCTCGGTCGAATTTAGTCGGTGTGGACACGCCATGGGCAAACGCGCCCGGCAAGTCAGAGCCAAATTGGCTTGGCAGAAGTTACTTACGGCCCACTAGTTGAGCTCGCGATTGTCATGAAGCCGCACGTACTCACAGCTCGATATTTATAAGGCAAAAATGTTATCGTATGTCCAGCTGTCCCCTCTTACAGAACACATTCTCGTGAAATTTTGTGAGCGGCATCCATATTTGTAGGGCAAAAATGCTTTCGTATTTCCGGCTGCCGGCTGTCCCCTCTATAGGTCGCATCTCTCAATAGATTCACGTGAAATTTTGTGAGTTCGATATTTAAAGGGCAAATTTGCTTTCGTATGTCCGGCCCGGATCTCGGTCAATAAGCCAAGACAACGCTGGGTGAGGCGTGCGGCCGAACAAAACACCCGCCGAGCTGCTCGTCCGGTGTGGACCCGCCTTATGAATAAAGATTTTAAAAAAGGTCTTTGAGTATAGGAAATGGTCACTTAGGGTGGGTTGCATCGACTTACGATTACAGACCGATCAACGTTAAATATGGCGCTGACAGCTGTCAGTCCATAGAAACTTGTCAAACGTTTTCATACATTCAGATTTTAACGAACACCGCTTACTATTACAGACGGTTTGGTGCAACTCACCCTTAGTCTGTATTTTCCTACCAACTTTCCCTACTACAATTCATAGGTACTAACTTCTCAGTGTTTCATTAAAAGTTGCTAATGTTATTATATTCGGGAAACTACTACTATTAACTATCATTTTAATCGATAATTGGCACCTATAAGGTATAAGACGGCAAATGCTTTTGACTATGCCCTGTCAATTTTATACTGCTATCGACGGATGGTGGATTGTGGGCGTTTATTACACTAGGGGTAGCAAGCGCGTTGTCGATTTTTTATACAAAACGAATACTCTTGAATGCACACCTCAATAAAATAACACTTTATAAGACATAACGCAACGGCCTACGCAATGGATTGGTGGAACACGATAAAGATTTGTTTGATCTCTTATCCTATAGACGCCAATTAAGACACCAACGCTGTTGCCCTTCCTCTTTCATCTCCAGGCAGCGGGGCTACCGCGAGGTGAAAACGAATTTCGTTAGAGTATCTACCTCTCTTTCGCTCAAACTAGCAAGTGCAACAGAGAGTGAGATGCACGACCGAAGTTCGTTTTCGTTTCGCGGTAGGCTCTCAGGACATTTACTTGCCAATTATGCGGTCGTGGCTGTCGCTCCCGTATTGTCCTTACAAGCTTCGTACGTAAGTGCCGCGCCTCTAATATGGACGCAGTTTAAATCATCTTTTCATAGATGCATAAGGCCAATAATGAAGATATAAAATACTACTAATAAATCCACTACCGGCGACATGTTTCGAACTCTTCGGGAGTTTTTCAGTGTAACCGTGGATTTATTAGTAGTATCTTAGACATGTCTCACGAAAGTTTAAGTTTAAGATACATTTGAAATTGTAGATGTGAAGAAGGGTCCATACCACAAGGTGGTAGTGAAAGAGATGCAGATGCTGGATGGCGGCAACAAGGTGAAGGTGTACAACTGCATGACCTGCAACATCTACGTAACTACACTGGATGAGTTCAAGTCGCACCCCTGTAAACCTCGTAAGTTAACCACCCTTACGGAAGAACTTAATTGGCAGTGGGCACGGCACATAGCACGTAGAACCTCGTTCTCCAGTGGCGACCACGTACCGGAAGGCGCGGCGTGGGTAGTCCCAACAAGGTAGACTGATGACCTGGTAAAGGTTGCGGGAGGCCGCTGGATGCGGGTGGCGCAGGACCGTTCACTTTCGCACTGTTTAGGGGGGCCTTTGTCCAGCAGTGGACGTTTTTCGGCTGATATGATGATGATGATGAACTTTCCAGCTTTCTGCACTTTATTCTAAACTAGCTTCCGCCCGCGACTTCGTCTACGTGGACCCGGGATAAAAACTATCATATATTTTAATCCTGCGTATAAACTATCTACGTGCAAAATTTCATCCAAATAGGTCGAGCCGTTTTAGCCAGATTGAGTAACAAACATATAAACATCCAAACTTTCACATCTATAATATTAGTAAGATATACGGCGGTGCCACTGCCGCCGCCGTTCGAAATCGTTGCAAAGTCCTAATATTTATATATTAGGACTTTGCAACGATTTCGAACGGCGCGGCGGCGGCAGTGGCAGCGGTTTGCCGTATGTGTGAGAAAGAGGCCGCGCTTGGATGTCTCGCTCTCACGTATTATTACTACCTACCGTTTGAAGTCGCCGAATATAATATTCCTAAACCTCATGTGGATTAATATTGTTTTTGTTTCAGAAAAATTCCAATGCCCGCACTGTTCCGTTGCGTATGAAAATTCAAAGTCATTGAGTGCCCACATGAAAATCCACAAGGTTCACGCTGGTACGTTGGCTTATACTGTAATATTCTTTGGGTCTGGTTTTATAGAAGTTTTAAGAGAAGAAGATAAGTAATGTCAAAGAAATACGGTGTGCGTATTATTTGATCTGACATGACGGATCAGTTAGGAAACAGTGACAGATTTTCTTTCATTTCTTAGGTAGGTTATTCTTAGGTGTGGGTGCAGACTCAACAATTATTATTACTCCAAAAGAAAGAAGGCAAAAAAATATGCATAGTAACGAAAATCCCATTCGGATATCTCAAAAAATTACGAAGCTACATCCGTTTTAATATTGCTTGTTAGAGAGAGAAAACGCAAACAGAGTGTGACGTCACGTTACGGGATGCTGCCGGGGGGCCGCGTCGACGGCGGGGCCGAACACGACGAGGCAGTGACTTCACAATCTTCAAGCGTCATCGTTTCATATGAAGTTCCGCTTTGCGAAAAAGGGACAGACCATATCCCTTCTTAGCGAACTGGACACTTATAACGACGACGAATTTCTTGTAGCCATGGCCAGGTATAGCGTCGATATAATGGCTATTAACTCTCGTGGTTGCGTGCGGATGAAGAAGCCCGCGCGCCCGCACCCCTCGGCTCCCGCCCGCGCCCGCACCCCCCGGCTCCCGCCCGCGCCCGCACCCCCCGGCTCCCGCCCGCGCCCGCACCCCCCGGCTCCCGCCCGCGCCCGCACCCCCCGGCTCCCGCCCGCGCCCGCACCCCCCGGCTCCCGCCCGCGCCCGCACCCCCCGGCTCCCGCCCGCGCCCGCACCCCCCGGCTCCCGCCCGCGCCCGCACCCCCCGGCTCCCGCCCGCGCCCGCACCCCCCGGCTCCCGCCCGCGCCCGCACCCCCCGGCTCCCGCCCGCGCCCGCACCCCCCGGCTCCCGCCCGCGCCCGCACCCCCCGGCTCCCGCCCGCGCCCGCACCCCCCGGCTCCCGCCCGCGCCCGCACCCCCCGGCTCCCGCCCGCGCCCGCACCCCCCGGCTCCCGCCCGCGCCCGCACCCCCCGGCTCCCGCCCGCGCCCGCACCCCCCGGCTCCCGCCCGCGCCCGCACCCCCCGGCTCCCGCCCGCGCCGCACCCCCCGGCTCCCGCCCGCGCCCGCACCCCCCGGCTCCCGCCCGCGCCCGCACCCCCCGGCTCCCGCCCGCGCCCGCACCCCCCGGCTCCCGCCCGCGCCCGCACCCCCCGGCTCCCGCCCGCGCCCGCACCCCCCGGCTCCCGCCCGCGCCCGCACCCCCCGGCTCCCGCCCGCGCCCGCACCCCCCGGCTCCCGCCCGCGCCCGCACCCCCCCGGCTCCCGCCCGCGCCCGCGCCCGCACCCCCCGGCTCCCGCCCGCGCCCGCACCCCCCGGCTCCCGCCCGCGCCCGCACCCCCCGGCTCCCGCCCGCGCCCGCACCCCCCCGGCTCCCGCCCGCGCTACACCCCCCGGCTCCCGCCCGCGCCCGCACCCCCCGGCTCCCGCCCGCGCCCGCACCCCCCGGCTCCCGCCCGCGCCACACCCCCCGGCTCCCGCCCGCGCCCGCACCCCCCGGCTCCCGCCCGCGCCACACCCCCCGGCTCCCGCCCGCGCCCGCACCCCCCGGCTCCCGCCCGCGCCCGCGCCCCCCGGCTCCCGCCCGCGCCCGCGCCCCCCGGCTCCCGCCCGCGCCCGCACCCCCCGGCTCCCGCCCGCGCCACACCCCCCGGCTCCCGCCCGCGCCCGCACCCCCCGGCTCCCGCCCGCGCCCGCGCCCGCACCCCCCGGCTCCCGCCCGCGCCCGCACCCCCCGGCTCCCGCCCGCGCCCGCACCCCCCGGCTCCCGCCCGCGCCCGCACCCCCCGGCTCCAGCCCGCGCCCGCACCCCCCGGCTCCCGCCCGCGCCCGCACCCCCCGGCTCCCGCCCGCGCCCGCGCCCCCCGGCTCCCGCCCGCGCCCGCGCCCCCCGGCTCCCGCCCGCGCCCGCACCCCCCGGCTCCCGCCCGCGCCACACCCCCCGGCTCCCGCCCGCGCCCGCACCCCCCGGCTCCCGCCCGCGCCCGCGCCCGCACCCCCCGGCTCCCGCCCGCGCCCGCACCCCCCGGCTCCCGCCCGCGCCACACCCCCCGGCTCCCGCCCGCGCCCGCACCCCCCGGCTCCCGCCCGCGCCCGCACCCCCCGGCTCCCGCCCGCGCCCGCACCCCCCGGCTCCCGCCCGCGCCCGCACCCCCCGGCTACCGCCCGCGCCCGCGCCCGCACCCCCCGGCTCCCGCCCGCGCCCGCACCCCCCGGCTCCCGCCCGCGCCCGCACCCCCCGGCTCCCGCCCGCGCCCGCACCCCCCGGCTCCCGCCCGCGCCCGCACCCCCCGGCTCCCGCCCGCGCCCGCACCCCCCGGCTCCCGCCCGCGCCACACCCCCCGGCTCCCGCCCGCGCCCGCACCCCCCGGCTCCCGCCCGCGCCCGCACCCCCCGGCTCCCGCCCGCGCCCGCACCCCCCGGCTCCCGCCCGCGCCACACCCCCCGGCTCCCGCCCGCGCCCGCACCCCCCGGCTCCCGCCCGCGCCCGCGCCCCCCGGCTCCCGCCCGCGCCCGCGCCCCCCGGCTCCCGCCCCGCGCCCGCACCCCCCGGCTCCCGCCCGCGCCACACCCCCCGGCTCCCGCCCGCGCCCGCACCCCCCGGCTCCCGCCCGCGCCCGCGCCCGCACCCCCCGGCTCCCGCCCGCGCCCGCACCCCCCGGCTCCCGCCCGCGCCCGCACCCCCCGGCTCCCGCCCGCGCCCGCACCCCCCGGCTCCAGCCCGCGCCCGCACCCCCCGGCTCCCGCCCGCGCCCGCACCCCCCGGCTCCCGCCCGCGCCCGCACCCCCCGGCTCCCGCCCGCGCCCGCACCCCCCGGCTCCCGCCCGCGCCCGCACCCCCCGGCTCCCGCCCGCGCCCGCACCCCCCGGCTCCCGCCCGCGCCCGCACCCCCCGGCTCCCGCCCGCGCCACACCCCCCGGCTCCCGACCGCGCCCGCACCCCCCGGCTCCCGCCCGCGCCCGCACCCCCCGGCTCCCGCCCGCGCCCGCACCCCCCGGCTCCCGCCCGCGCCCGCACCCCCCGGCTCCCGCCCGCGCCCGCACCCCCCGGCTCCCGTCCGCGCCCGCACCCCCCGGCTCCCGCCCGCGCCCGCACCCCCCGGCTCCCGCCCGCGCCACACCCCCCGGCTCCCGCCCGCGCCACACCCCCCGGCTCCCGACCGCGCCCGCACCCCCCGGCTCCCGCCCGCGCCCGCACCCCCCGGCTCCCGCCCGCGCCCGCACCCCCCGGCTCCCGCCCGCGCCACACCCCCCGGCTCCCGACCGCGCCCGCACCCCCCGGCTCCCGCCCGCGCCACACCCCCCGGCTCCCGCCCGCGCCCGCACCCCCCGGCTCCCGCCCGCGCCCGCACCCCCCGGCTCCCGCCCGCGCCCGCACCCCCCGGCTCCCGCCCGCGCCACACCCCCCGGCTCCCGACCGCGCCCGCACCCCCCGGCTCCCGCCCGTGCCACACCCCCCGGCTCCCGCCCGCGCCCCCGCACCCCCCGGCTCCCGCCCGCGCCCGCACCCCCCGGCTCCCGCCCGCGCCCGCACCCCCCGGCTCCCGCCCGCGCCACACCCCCCGGCTCCCGCCCGCGCCCCCGCACCCCCCGGCTCCCGCCCGCGCAGCACCCCCCGGCTCCCGCCCGCGCCACACCCCCCGGCTCCCGCCCGCGCCCCCGCACCCCCCGGCTCCCGCCCGCGCCCGCACCCCCCGGCTCCCGCCCGCGCCACACCCCCCGGCTCCCGCCCGCGCCCGCACCCCCCGGCTCCCGCCCGCGCCACACCCCCCGGCTCCCGCCCGCGCCCGCACCCCCCGGCTCCCGCCCGCGCCACACCCCCCGGCTCCCGCCCGCGCCCGCACCCCCCGGCTCCCGCCCGCGCCACACCCCCCGGCTCCCGCCCGCGCCCGCACCCCCCGGCTCCCGCCCGCGCCACACCCCCCGGCTCCCGCCCGCGCCCGCACCCCCCGGCTCCCGCCCGCGCCCGCACCCCCCGGCTCCCGCCCGCGCCGCACCCCCGGCCCGCGGACGTGCGCGCGCGGCGGGGGTGTCGGTTTCCATCTTAAACGCGGTCTGAATGCGCCTCTTATTGCTCACCCACCTGTCAATTTCGTGGAACAAATGTGGCTAGGACTTAATATTAATGGTATCAAGTTTGCAATCGGCACGGTGTGCCGACCACCGTGGCTCAGCACTGACGTATTTATTGACGCCCTCACAGAATCTATTGCTTCGTTAGCAGAGTTCGATAATCTAATTTTGCTGGGGGATTTTAATATCAATATGAACAACGCTAATGACAGAAATTTAAGACAATTTAAAGAATTCTTGACCTGTATGAATCTTATACGATATGTGAATCAACCAACGCACTTTACAGAACATAGTGAAACATTAATTGATGTCATATGTTCTAACATGCGCGTAAACAATGTATCTGTTAATTATATTCCTACTCTTAGTAACCACGGATTTCTTACACGTGAAATTAATATAAAGAAAAAAAAACCTCGCAAACTTTTGTCATACAGGCCCCTTAAAGATATAGTAGAGGAGATATTCATCCAGGATATGAACACTATCGCGTTAGTAAACTTGTCCGGAAACGTGAATGAAATGGTGGAGGCTCTTAATATGGACCTACTTGCGTTGTTTGACGTGCACGCTCCTGTCAAGCGAACATATGTAAGAGAAGGTTCCTATCCCTGGATCACTTATACTATTAGGGAGATGATGAAGTTACGTGATGAAGCGCACTCTAGAAGTAGGCTAACTAAACTTGATGCACATAAAAAATACTACAAAGATTTAAAAAGCATAGTCAATATCGCAATGTTTCGTGAAAAAACTGCGTATTTCAATCGCAACATAAATTGTATAAAGAATCGTCGTAAACTGTGGAAAAACATCAAACAAAATGTAGTAAATTTTAAGAAAACCGATTCTCAATTTAGTGGGTGTGCTATTGCTATCTGTTGTATGGGAACCTTGCACTTTTTGACTATGCGCTGAAACTTGGCACAGTTGATCCTTAGGTGGTCTTGAGTGGATTCGGACCGGGAGCCATCGAGAGCCACCCCGCATTTAGGGGGGGGGAGGTGGGGGGGGGGGGGGGGGGAGGGGGGGGGAAGTTCGACTCCGCCGCGCTTTATTTAAAGCCATTTTTTTCTGAAACTGTACACACCAAGGCAAGTGTTATATCATTTTCGGATAAATAAAGGATGAGGAATCTATTTTACGAACCAAAATAATACATTTTCGAACAAAAAAAATAAAATAATGGAGAAAAACATATACAGCGTAAATTATTTTTATTCAATATTACTAATTTTTTTTAACTACATAAGTTACATAAAAACAAAAAATGCGGCCATAAAGCCACATTAACTCGGTTTTAGAAAATATATTATTTTGTATATAAATATGTTAACAGACCGGGAAAAAAACCGTGAAGGAAATGAAGGTACAGTTTTAAAATACGATAGATGTCAATTATATGTGATTACTTTGGGTGTTTCGGTATTTAACATGAAATATTTTAAATGAAACTACGCCCTGTCAATTAATTATATATCATATATATCACACGCTTCACTGCAAAGACACTGCAAGGAATCCTCATATATCAAAAACCATCAAGCCGTTTGGACTGTAGCCCTTGAAATAGAATTTTCATGTCCACAATCCACATATACATACATTCATGTATACATAAATACATGTATACCTACATTCATACATGTATTCACACACACGCTCGAAAAACATAACCGTCCTTCGAATCAACCAATCAGCACGGCTATCACAAGACGGCGATTTTTCTCGTGGGATCTTTTGTGCATTTGCCTTCTCATTTCCACAAAACGGATAATGCAGCTCAGCGGAAGCACCTTGAATTCCTTTGGTTGCGGATAGCCTTTACCAAAGTAATTCATTATTTGTCTGGCAAGGGCATGACATTCACACAATAAGTGTTCCATAGTCTCATCCTCCTTGCCAAACATTCTACAATCTAAACTATCCGATAGTCCCATCTTGGCCAAAAGATTCTTCCCCTCGTTCCTTCCCCGAAGTGACCTGTTAACACCCCATATATGATTCTGAGGTGCTTCCTACTGGATCTCCAGAGTTTCTTAGTCTTGCCGGAGTCCAGTCCTTCTATGAAGAGCTTAGAGTGCATGCCTTAAGCACGCCTAACTCCTCCGCTCGTGTTGGTGTTTGATTTTGGCGGCTTTAAAGGCCGAAATTACAGTTCCCTGGGAGAGCACAAATGGTTCTGGACCTACAAAGACCCCCCTCTTGCAAGCTCTCGATGAAGCCCTCGTGCCCTGGTGTCCAAATTAGTTGCACCTTATTGTGCTTTCCAAGCTTGTTCAGTGTCTGGACGCCATTATAGACTAGTCTAGAATTCACTTTCGGCGCCGTAAGCGCTTTAAGGGCCGCTTGACTGTCACTGAGTATATAGATAGCCTGCTCTCTGGTTTGCCTCCTGTGCACAGGCAATTATGGCGTATGTCTCCGCCTGGAACACGGTTGCCAAACTACCCATGCCTACACTAATGTAAGTTGTGTAATCCCAAGATTTGGCATAGGCACTAGTTTTACGAAAGCGACTGCCATCTGACCTTCCAACCCAGAGGGAAAACTAGACCTTATTGGGATTAGACCGGTTTCCTCACGATGTTTTCCTTCACCGAA
The DNA here is from genome assembly GCA_945867215.1 of Epinotia demarniana. Classification (NCBI taxonomy): domain Eukaryota; kingdom Metazoa; phylum Arthropoda; class Insecta; order Lepidoptera; family Tortricidae; genus Epinotia; species Epinotia demarniana. Next base: position 14,734,448 of record OX244275.1, read on the forward strand.
AAGCTAACGGTAAATATTCCGTACATAAGTTCCGAAAAACTCATTGGTACGAGCCGGGATTCGAACCCACGACCGCCGCTTGACAGCCGCATGCCTGAACCACTAGGCTACCGTAGCTCTACCGTAGCTGTATTTATTTAAACCGACCGTTGAATAATAAAACACATGAGGGTCGCTACACTCGCTAAGTACTGAGAGTGTAAATAGCTGACACGCGCCGATGGTGCTGCGTCGGCGTGGGATTTTGGTCGGCGGCGGCGGCGCGGCTCTCATATCTTGTGTAATTATGTATGCATGTATGTTTGTATGTGGATTGTGGACATGAAAATTCTATTTCACGGGCTACAGTCCAAACGGCTTTTTTGATATATGAGGTGTCGTTGGATTCCTTGCAGTGTCTTTGCAGTGGAGCGTGTGATATGATATATATTATATATAATTAATTGACAGGGCGTAGTTTCATTTAAAATATTTCATGTTAAATACCGAAACACCCAAAGTAATCACATATAATTGACAACTATCGTATTTTAAAACTGTACCTTCATTTCCTTCACGGACGACACATGCATTGAGGTCGCCCTGACTCACGCTTTTTTTTTTTCCAGTCTGTTAACATATTTATATACAAAATAATATATTTTCTAAAACCGAATTAATGTGGCTTTATGGCCGTATTTTTTGTTTTTATGTATCTTATGTAGTTAAAAAAAAATAGTAATATTAAATAAAAATAATTTATGTTGTATATGTTTTTCTCCTTTACTTTATTTTTTGTACCAAAATGTATTATTTTGGTTCGTAAAATAGATTCCTCATCCTTTATTTATCCGAAAATGATATAACACTTGCCTTGGTGTGTATAGTTTCAGAAAAAAATGGCTTTAAATAAAGCGCGGCGGAGCCGAACTTCCCCCCCCCCCCCCCTAAATGCGGGATGGCTCTTGATGGCTCCCGGTCTGAATCCACTCAAGACCACCTAAGGATCAACTGTGCCAAGTTTCAGCGCATAGTCAAAAAGTGCAAGGTATCCTGCAATAGCACACCCACTAATTGCCTACACATTTAAGTAAAGCTGATAAAATAAATGAGCACTTTTTAAATCTTCCTAGTAATAATGAAATTAGCATATCCCTTCTCACATACTATGAATTCCATCATTTTGACACAAATGTTTTTAAACTCAGTCCTGTCAGTGAATCATTGGTGTTCAATATAATAAAATCCATAACAACCAATGCGCAAGGTGACGACGGCCTTAATATAAATATGATTTCGCTAACTTTACCAGTAACTCTGACATCAATTACGGCTATAGTTAACAATTCTATAGAAACCGGCATATTCCCCGATCAGTGGAAAGTTGCAGTTATAAAACCTATTCCTAAAATTCCAAATCCCAATCAATACAAAGATTGTCGTCCTATTAGTATACTTCCGGTCATATCAAAAATAATGGAAAAAGTTGCTGCATGCAAATGACACAGTACCTTGAGGCAAATAACATCCTGCCTAAAAAGCAATCAGGTTTTAGGAAGTCCCACAGCACTGCGACTGCTCTTTTAGATGTGGTAGATAACGTTCTAGCTGCTCAAGACGTAGATGAGGCAACAGTACTAGTCCTGCTTGACTTCTCCCGTGCTTTCGACACAATCGATACGTCCCTCCTCCTCTCTAAATTAGCTTTCTATGGTTTTGACAGTCTTTCTTTGAAATGGTTTCACAGCTACCTCAGTGGTCGTACGCAGTATGTCAAAATTTGTAATGAAGATGGTACAGATTCAGTTTCAAGCAGATTACCAGTTACTAGGGGAGTACCTCAAGGCTCGATCTTGGGCCCCACTCTATTTTGTTTTTATTGTGCCGATATAATTGACCGTATAAAGCACTGCAATAGGCATGACGACTCATGTTCAAATTGATAACGTAGTGATGCTAAATGTATAGTAAACCATCGAATTATCGTAATTAAGTATACATTATAAAATATGGTTAAAATCGTAAAAAGATATGAACATTGAAAGTTAAGAAAAAATATGCATTTGTTTTTATTGTCCTAGAGTAATTTGAAAGTTACCAATAGAATCCTTGCGCTTTTATAGAAACAAAATTGTACTACAACTATGTACTTAAACGCAGTATTTCGCGACCGAAACAACAATTTACCTGATTTTCCATACTACGATACTTTGTACTAACAATATTGTGACGTCACAATTAGCTGTCTATTAATATGGAGCGTTTTTCGCTACCGCCAGCGAGGTAAATCTTTGTCTCATTTTTTTGGGTATTTATGTTCTTTAATTGTAGTTACTCCCATACAAACATTTGTTCCTCTCCAAAAACTGATTCGATTGACATCATAAAAAAATCTTAGTCGTCATCTCTATTATCAAATATATGCCGATGATATTCAACTGTAAAGGATAGGTTAAAATAGATGAAACAAGTATAGCTGTAAATAAAGTCAATAAAGACTTGAATAATATAGTCAGTTGGAGTCACCAAAATAACCTCCTACTAAATCCCTCCAAATCCAAATTTATGTTGTTAGGTACAGGGAAACAGATTGACAAAATTTCATCACATGACCTACGCGTCTCTATAGAAGGTTCTCATTTGGAGAGAGTTGCAGAAGCTCGTAATGTGGGTCTGGTAATGGATGAATCCTTGAGATTTGAGAAGCATGTCGCGGAGACGATGCGAAACTGCTTTTATAGACTCAAGGTGCTGTACAGAATTCGGGAGAGTATTTCTGTTGATATGCGCATACAACTGTGTGATTCGCTTATACTTTCTAAACTCACTTACGGTGATGTTGTATTCCCGCGACGTGCCCATATTACGCCGTTCTTAAATCGATACGATATAATGAACATGAGCTCGCGTAGGAATCTCTATTTCGCCACATTACTCTTCGGGGTGATATAATATAAAGAACCAGCGTACCTTTTCGAAAAACTAAACTTTCGCGGTAGCTTTCGTTTTGCTACCACCAAGTGTTGGAATGATTTGCCACCACCAATACGAAACTCCAACACAGTCGCTTCTTTTAAAATGTCCCTTCGAAAATGTTTGATTGATAGGCAGAATATGTAGTCTTTAGGCAGCCATGCACACATTTACATTATATTACCGCGCAATTTCATCTGTTATATGTTGCAACTTCAGAAATAAAATATATATGGACAAAATATATACCGACATATTAGAGCTTAAGTCTAAAAGAGTAATTTTTATTTGTTCTGTTTTTTGTATTGTTTTATGTTTAGTTTTGGTTTAAAGATTTTGTGTTTCTTTTATTATTACCGACTGTTCTCTCAGTGACATGCCATCTAGTCCAAATGCTGGCTTCACTGAAAATCAGCGTCACGGAATGTGTCCTCTGGCTAGCTCCGTGACATTAAGCTGAGTGCAAGCCCTTTAGCGCAAATTACTTAGAATAATGTGCATTAAGATTTGTTACACTTTTATCTATGTATAGTTTTTGCACTAATAAATTATTTTCTTTCTTTCTATAACTTCGTGATTATTTAACCTTTTGCGTTTTTTCTCCATTTGACTACATTTTTAATCTTTTTTCGAGAAAATATGACTTTATTGATTATATTATTTAGTGGCTACACCCCTATTGTCACGATAATGTGTTTGATAGATTGTAAACATGTAAATCATTCTCAATCGTTACCGAGGAGGCATAACTGACGTGTATGAGAGTACAAAAGTGACGGACGTCTGTTCCACAAGAACAGAGGCTCTAGTATAAGTTTTTACCGAAACAAAACTGTACGATCGCGTTTGCGTTTTATCCTCAATTTGTATGGGATTTGACATCTAAACGCGAACGCGGTAGTAACGTTTTGTTTTGGTAAAACTTATACTATGGCCTCAGCTTACGGCTGCTGGTAAAACAGAAGTATAGGGTTCCGTTCTAGTTTAGAACAAGTTGGGAAAAAGTTATGAATTAACAAATTCACAATTTTTTAGAGCTCTGCTCTTTGTATCAATGATTTCAAATTTGTGATGCATTGTGACTTGATTGTGAGCTCAATCTAACTTTGTTCAAACGCTGTATTCACGGTCTAGAGTACCTGGGCGTGATCATTGTGTTTCTCAGAGAAAACAATTTTTCCAATATAGATATTGCAAACCTCGTCAAAATCTTTAGAGCCATTTTCGAGAACGTGATTACAAATATATATGCAAAGATTACTCATTTAAAAGTATAGGATGGGACAGCATGTACCCGATTGCCATATATCTACAGTGTGATTTCGTTTGGTTTCAGAAGAAACGGACTCAACGGGACCTTTCAAATGTGATATTTGCTCCACCGTGTTCCCCAGTAACAAATCATTGAAGTTGCACAAACGAATGCACGACCCAGTCAAGTATGTGTCATTTTTAGTCTTAGTTTTAAGTTTTTGTTTCCCTATGTGCCCCTTAGTCCAAGTTTAGTGTTAGTTTATATTTTTACAAGCTTCATATTGTATGTAAGTGGTCCGTCAAAATTTGCAATCCATTTTTGTGTCACTTGCCGTTATCCGATTGAGGTGAAATTTTGGGTATTAGTATAGTTTGGATGACAATTCAATATTACGGTACCATCGAGCTGATCAGATGATGAAGACAGAAGGTGGCCATGGGAATTCAGTATTAAACCGTCGTAACCCCGTTGAGTTCGGGCTCGTTTGAATCGTCTCAATGAGTAGTCGATAATGGTTTACAGAAAAGTACAGTCGGCAATAAAACCTACCAGGAATGACATTTTGGACAGAAACTTATTTGTGGTGTATTTTTATATAGATCCATTCTGATTGTGATTAAATAGATTTCACCCCATTTAAAAGTATTTATTCAATTAACTTCTAATTTGAATTGCTATTAGGTAGTAGGGTAAACGAACTGGGTTAAATTTTGATATAATATTTTAAATAGTTGCTATGATAAGCATTGGGTTAACAATTCATAAATATATCGTGTCAATCATACACAAATCGAATTTGTATGTTCTCATAGTATGCTCAACAGGGTTTGTGTTATGGGTACTAGACGACGATATATTATACATGTAAATTACATAGAAAACACCTAAGACTCTGAAACAAATACTGAGTGTTGTCATGTGTTGAAATAGACAAGTTAGAAGCTTTGTAGGTAGGGTATATACTCACTAGGGTAAACCCGTCTCTCTATCTACCCGTCAACCAACCAATAGTATTTTATGCAATCGTTATATAATGTATGCTTTTTCAGTCGAGTACCACGTTTAGGCCACGAAGCTAAGCTGTTGGTGGCCTAATTAAGGTACGAGACTTAAAAAGCTAATTATATAACTATCGTATACAATACTTTTTCTACGAGTCAACTGAACTAATTAAACAAACTTGGTATCTTTTGAAAATCTAAGCCCTGCTGAAACGAAGCGCAGCTAACGGCTTTTTTCTTTTTTGTCGTTGACGTATTTTACTTTTCTGTAGTCAAGACGCCGTCCTATTGGTCAAATTCATTATGGTTCAGTAAAGGCGCCACGTGATTGGTCGAATTTATTTTAGTTGTCGAAACTGTTGTAAAATGTTCAATTGGGACCTCCATAGTGTGAATTTAGTTTGGTATACGAAGTCGACGAGTATAAAAAACATGTTTTCCAACAGAGCGCGACCAATTGAGCTACCAGTCGAATCCGAAGGCACGGAGACAAGTAACAACAAGTTCATCTGCGCGATATGCGACAAGCTGATCCCGACCGACTACCGCGCCGTGCACCACAACTCGCACAAGACCAATAACAAATACAACTGTGATATCTGCAACAGAAAGTTCTTTTCCAGCGAGTATCTGGAAATGCATATGAGTGTGCATAATTTGGATAAGGTTTGTATACAATTGTAAGAGTCAGAAGTAGTGAAAAGGTACACACCAAGCCTACGAATGGCTATGTATCTCACTCTAACAAATAGCTGGCACATAAATGCTTCGCGTTCGTTGGTCGTTCGTTTGCTTAATGTGTGCCCACCAATAGCAACACGCAGTTTTTTTTATTTTATTTGCCGTTCCTATCTAGGCTCAGTTTTTCCTGGCCAGAGTATGCAGAAGAGCACTGTTATGACAGTGATCGTAACTTTTGTAGCATTTTTGGCGCAGCGTAGTGTTGTTAACGGAATTGGTATGGACAATATCAATCAAAATTGTTAATTAACGTTATTAACGCTAATTAAGCATTAGGATTGAAATTATTTATACCAATTCTGTTCATAACACTATGCTGCACCAAAAATGCTTCAAAAGTTACGATCACTGTTCATAACAGTGCCCTTGTGCATATTATTCTGGCCAGGGAGAAATGAGCCTAGATAAGGGCAAATAAAAAATACAGCATGTTGCGAAATTGTATAATGCGATAAAATAATAATGATACTTGATTGATTTTCTTCAATTCACACAATGCAACGAATGAAGCAGAAGGAAATAAAGTTGAATGAAATAAAACTCTTTAACTTCATTTTACTTTATACTTATTTAAGACAAATAATCAATGTGAATAATATTAGCAGTAAGCCACCCTTTAAAGCAAAAACGCTTTTTAAGAGAATTAAAGTGTGCCCAGTTTATTATGGAACAGTTACCTTCTTAGTTACCATATCAAGTATCAAGATTAGGACATCATAGTAATTTAAGACGTTTGACAATGATATTATTGCAGCCATATAAAATTAGTCTAATTAATATTTGATTTTGATAGTCAGCACAGATATCACAGACAAGGCGAAATGGTTTTATGGCCATGTAAGTCAAATTTGAAAGGAAGCTTGTTTTGTTCGTTAAATGCTCCAAATTCCTTTGAATTTTTTGTATGGGGTCCCGGGAGGATTTGTATAAATTCACACATTAGACATGTTAACATCGTTACTTCAAGAAAACTAATAATCCTTAATTATAAAAATGAATGTAATTTTGATTGTGAACACTAACCAAAAGTCAGCGAACACAATATATTCACAACAATTTACGACACCCTTCGATGTTCTTGGCTTCAAAGGGTACAACAATGTGTTGAAAGTAATTCTATTTTTGAATCTAAATATATGAAGAAATGTATAACTTATTTAACACTGTAAAATACACATCAGACATGTTTACACTTTTACGCCTTATTTCATACTGGATACATATTTTAGACGTCTATTTTTAAATACCTAGTGATCATGTAATGTGTGCGTTTCGACTTTCGACCATAGAGTAATCTAAATTACACCTTATACACGGTGGGAATGAGTAACCCGCCAAATTTTAACCACGCATTCCTTAGGTCACTAGGAGCAAAAAATGTCATATGAACCTCCGTCAAATCCGGCGTAGTTTTGAAGATATTTGCAATTTTCATGTAAACTATTTGTCGTGATTACTGAGTGCATTTAACTCTTTTGATTGCGACGTTGCTACCGATGTTGGCCAGTTCCGCGTCGCTATTGACAGATATCAAAGTGCCAGCTAACACTCCCAAAATTGATCCTTTTTTGAAAAAAAAAATCGACAGCGTTTTATTAAACGGGATAATTTCCATGGAGAAGCGATAGTTATCCAAGTTTTATTTACATAAACCGACAAATCAAGAAAAAAAAAATATTTTTTTGCTGAATTTGAGTTAGAAATTTAATATTTTTTTTTACTCCTAATGACCTCAGGAATGCGTGGTTAAAATTTGGCGGGTTACTCATTCCCACCGTGTATATAATAAGCAATAGCATTCATATCCAATTCGTTTCAGGTACAAGTGAATAGGCAAGACAAGACCCTGCCATACAACTGCATGTATTGCACCAGGCAGTTCGCGCGGCCGCACGAGAAGGTCAAACATGAGAGGATACACACAGGTATATTGGCACACCAATGGCGATCTCTTTCACACTTGCTTAGAGCGTGGAAGCATGAAAGGGATAGCATTCTGACCTCGGTCATCAGTTTATATTGCAGATCGTATAGGTATAGGTAATCTTATTGCGCACTAAAAAGTATTGTAGCATTTGTAGCGAACATCAGCTTGGTATTCTAATTACCAACCAACTAAGTTAAGCATAAAATGGTACTTACGCCTTATCTACAGAGGTTGATTATCGAGTTGAGACCAAAGACATTCAATAAAAATGTTTCTTGCTTCAACTTTCACAATTTGCTTGTTGTTGATGACTTAATAATACGTAAGCATAATAATTAGGCGTAGTGTCATTATATGCTTCCTATTTTAATAACATGACGTGGAAGGTGGTAAACAAGCAAACGGCCTACCCATTGGTCGTTCGTGGGCCCCTGGGCAAACGCGTTGCGTAGCCTTTATTGGTTTAATGAGGAGGACGAATTATTGGACAAGGACTGAATTAATAACGTAGGTAGAAGATTCCATAACTGGAGTAGGACTAAATTAAGAAGTACCTATCAGACGATCATACTGTACAACTACTCCCGTGGAACCACAAAATCGCCAAAAAATAAGAGAAAAAACTGAGTTAATGAAAGGCTTGGTCAAACAGCGGGCGCAACGTGGCGCTGGCGGGAATAGTTAATGTTCCATACATTACACCAGTTACAAAATCAGCTATTCCATAATAGCTGATTTTGTAACTGGTCTCATTGGAGAAGTTGTTCAGTATGATCATCTTATTCGCATTTGGTCATTCCGTAACACGACCTCGATGCCACTGTGTATACTTTTGTCGTATTAAATACATGACGTCACATTTAATTGATTTTTCACATTCTTGTGACATGCAGAAGAGCCTACGCGACGAGGGACAGGAGACACAACATTGTATCTCGTTCGCACTTGTATGGTCTATACTTTCATCTTTGTCAGTCATGTGTGTTTCATTATTTATCTTCCCTATGATTAATAAACTGTTTGTTCGTTCAGGAGAGAAACCACACTCGTGTGAAATCTGCGGCAAGTCGTTCCGGGTGTCTTACTGTCTCACGTTGCACATGAGGACGCACACCGGGGCGCGGCCCTACGCGTGTCCACACTGCAACAAGAGGTGTGTGTCCAATACTTTAGAAAACAAACTCGTGTGATATCTGCAGCAAGTCGTTCCGGGTGTCATACTGTCTGACGTTGCACATGAGTACGCACACCGGGGCGCGGCCCTACGCGTGACCACACTGCAACAAGAGGTGTGTGTCCAACACTTTAGAAAACAAACTCGTGTGATATCTGCAGCAAGTCGTTCCGGGTGTCATACTGTCTGACGTTGCACATGAGTACGTATACCGGGGCGCGGCCCTACGCGTGTCCACACTGCAACAAGAGGTGTGTGTCCAACACTTTAGAAAACAAACTCGTGTGATATCTGCAGCAAGTCGTTCCGGGTGTCATACTGTCTGACGTTGCACATGAGTACGCATACCGGGGCGCGGCCCTACGCGTGTCCACACTGCAACAAGAGGTGTGTGTCCAACACTTTAGAAAACAAACTCGTGTGATATCTGCAGCAAGTCGTTCCGGGTGTCATACTGTCTGACGTTGCACATGAGTACGCATACCGGGGCGCGGCCCTACGCGTGTCCACACTGCAACAAGAGGTGTGTGTCCAACACTTTAGAAAACAAACTCGTGTGATATCTGCAGCAAGTCGTTCCGGGTGTCATACTGTCTGACGTTGCACATGAGTACGCATACCGGGGCGCGGCCCTACGCGTGTCCACACTGCAACAAGAGGTGTGTGTCCAATACCTACTTTAGAAACCACACTCGTGTGAAATCTGCGGCAAGTCGTTCCGGGTGTCGTACTGTCTGACGTTGCACATGAGTACGCACACCGGGCCGCGGCCCTACGCGTGTCCACACTGCAGCAAGAGGTGTGTGTCCAATACCTACTTTAGAAACCACACTCGTGTGAAATCTGCGGCAAGTCGTTTCGGGTGTCATACTGTCTGACGTTGCACATGAGTACGCACACTGGGGCGCGGCCCTACGCGTGTCCATACTGCAACAAGAGGTGTGTGTCCAATACTTTAGAAACCACACTCGTGTGATATCTGCGGCAAGTCGTTCCGGGTGTCATACTGACTGACAATGCACATGAGGACGCACACCGGGGCGCGGCCCTACGCGTGTCCACACTGCAACAAGAGGTGTGTGTCGAAAACTTTAGAAAACAAACTCCTGTGATATCTGCAGCAAGTCGTTCCGGGTGTCATACCGTCTGACGTTGCATATGAGTACGCACACCGGGGCGCGGCCCTACGCGTGTCCGCACTGCAACAAGAGGTGTCTGTCCAATACTTTAGAAACCACACTCTGTGACATCTGCGGGAAGTTGTCTGGCGTTGCACAGTATAGTTACCTTTTGCTTGAAAAAACGAATGATTTATCCATGTAGAAACGCGGTGTATATATATTTATGTAAAGCAGTGTGGATTCTTCGTATACTTCATGAGTTATTGTTAAAAAATTTTTTTACTTGATATAACTAATTCCATATAACTATTTACACAGGTTCAAAGCCCACAGCGTGTACAACCACCACCTGCTCACACACTCCGAAGTGCGCGCCTACAAATGCCCGTACTGCCCTAAAGCGTTCAAGACCAGCGTTCAACTGGCGGGGCACAAGAACTCGCACACTAAGCCCTTCTCCTGCCAGCACTGTAACAGGTAAGTGTTCAGAATAGTTCCATACAAACATTCACACACGTTCAAAGCTCGCAGAAAACATCGTGAGAAAACCGGTCTAATCCAACCAAGGTCTAGTTTTCCATCTGGGTTGGAAGATGACAGGCGCTTTCATTAAAGTAGTATCTACACAAAACCTTGGGATTACCCAAAGCGGACAATAGGTGTGGTAGAGTATAACCTAACCAGGAAAACGCTAGGAAGTAATAGTATGATGACTGTCGCCTGCAAATGTATCTGTACCCTTTAATGTGCTTAAAAATATGTGAACATGCACTCTAGCAATAGAGACGTGGTCAAATATTTGCTCGCTTAGATGAGTTAGCTTGTTTCAAGTATTTTTAAGCCGCGTTAAAGTTTCTACTAGACGCTAATGATAACGTAATTTGTTATAATTCGTCAAGTGATTTAATATATTTCTGCCAAAAACTCAATAGATATCAAACTTTATCTCCCCAGGCCTTTCGCGTCTCTTTACGCGGTTCGAGCTCACACGGAAACGCACGCGCGGCAGAACAATCTAAAGTTCTCGTGTACGCTGTGCGGGGCGAGCTACGCGCGAACATTCGCTCTAAAGGACCATATCAAACAGGTGCACAACAAGGAGTTAGATACAGTCGATAAAACGGTAAGTTTCTTATGTATAGCTATCGTCAACGTGAAAACGCACGTATCTCTTACTATTATGCGGTCCGACTCACACGCGGGGCAATCTCAAGTCCTATGTACGATGTGCGGGGCGAGCTACGCGCGAACATTCGCTCTGCAGGACCACACAAACAGGTGCACAACAAGGAGTTAGATACCGTCGATAAAACGGCAAATTTCTTATCTGTATGTATCGTCGCTACTATCAAATAAGTTTATATAAGTTTATCTTCTTAGCTTCAACGGAAGCGCACGTAAGTACAGCAGAACCATTTCTATACCAAGTAATTTATTGCGTAAACAGAAAAAAACAATTTCAATATTTTTTTCTAATGATAGAGCGAAACTAAAGAGCTAAAACGAATTATATCTTCCGTTTAAATTATAATCCAAAAAATGCAGTATATTTCACAAAGATGCGTCGTTTTGTTATATAATTTTTAACTCTTTCACTGCTGAAGACGCGATATAGCGTCATTCCCAAACATTACCCATTCGCGAGACACGCTATATCGAGGCATGACATTTTAATGATATGGTGGCTAAATTAAAAATAAATAGTAATTATTTTTTCAGTAATCTGCATCTTAAAACTTATAGTTACTATTATGAAGAGAAAAAAGTAAAACTGTTAAAAGTCTGGACGCGAGTATCGCGTCATTCAGCGATATGGGTGCTGCTCGAATCTGCACTACATTTTATAAGGTCCTAAATAGTGAGCGGTCGTGATTTTCAACCTTTACAAGAGCTTTCAAAAATATTTTTCTTTAAAATTTGTTTGAATTTAGACTGACAATGTTATGCCAACCATTTTTAAACCACATTTTTTAAAACTTAGTATAAATCAACAATTATGTTTATTAAGATATAATGTGTAATTATTGTTATCATTATTTTATAAAGAATAAATAATTTATTGCAAAGACCAAATAATTACACATTGTAAATAAATATTTTACTTTATCTTTGTGTACCTATTGAGTGGGAAATTTCTCTGTTCGGCATAAATACCATGCATGTTTGTTAGTCCTTGACGAAAGGTATTAAAGTTGCGAACACCTGCATTATCGTTGATTTAATAAAAAATAAACACTTGCATCTCTTTCTTGTCTTTAGTGTTATCGCCTATTGTTAGTTGTTTCACTTTTTGTTTACGACTTATCCATCTGGCCTACTTTAAATAGATACATATAAAGGTGTTATCCTAGGTAGGTACATTCCATTGGGCAGTACCAGTGGTAAATTCAACTAACCCTTCGGGGTGTTTTGGAATAAAGATCCAATTTACTTCTTGTCTGTCTTCGTTTGACCCTGTGCTGTGACTGAGCAGTTATACCACTGCGACCATTGCTGAGTGCAGTTCCTAGTCAAGTCCTGCAAAGTTCTCCAGGTACTTTATAATTATTTTGCTATTTGTGGTATACCTAGATAAGATTTTAAACAACATTTTATAAGCACTCAAAAATATTAAACAATTTTTTTACGACTCTTTGAATTGTCTTGGCCAAGCGAAATATGTGCATAAATATAGATTTACACATATACTGGAGATACAATATATGTAACCGACGCGCGACGTGCTGAATGACGCGACAGTCGCGTCAAGCTAATCAATACGCACATTTATTTGTCTTTGACATTTAGGACGTACAAACTATACCACATAACGCAAAACTATGTTTTAAATGCGTGGTTTTTAAAAGATGAGAAAATCGACTTTAATTTATTAAATCGTATGCCATACTTTCAAATTAGGCAACTAGAATCATTTTAACAAAATTTGATTCAAGAGTGACAAATGACAGGACCTTAACTTAGTCAGTATTAACCCCTTACCGCATGAAATAATAAAGGATTTAATAAAAAAATATTTTTTTCAGAATATTTTCTTTATTAGCTGTGTCCACACCGGGCGAACGGTTCGCCCGAGCGGCTCGGGCCAGCCGTCAAAAGACGCGGCCGCAAGCGCTCGGTCGGTGTGGACGGGCGTTCGGGCAAACGCGCGCGGCTCGTTTTACCTACCGTTAGTTGAGCTCACGATCGCAATGAAGCCGCACGTGCGCACAGCTGTCGCTGCGACAACTTTAATTTTGCTCCTACATTTAGTACGAAATCGAAGGAAATGTATTAAAAAAAAGCCCGCCATACCTACATCAACTTTTTTTTCCCCAGAGCCAATTTACCTACTATTTTACTTACTTTCAAACGAGCAATAGGTACCTATTCGTATAAATACTTGTAATCACGTTCTCGGAAAAAGCTCTAACGATTTCGATGAAATCTGCAATACAGAGGTTTTCGCGGCCGAAAAATCGATTTAGCCAAGTCTCATATGTCACAACTCATATTTATAATCGCTTCCATTCGCTTTTTTTTCCGCCGCTACATAAAGTAAGTAAAGTCAAGGTCACCAATATGTATAGGTACACCACAAACTTACAGAAATATGTATACAGACCTTGTTACTACCGAAATAAGGTTGTTGTATATATATATTTTTGCAGCTTTGGGTATATACATATCTTTGACCTCGACTGTACATACCTGTCTGACATTTATTTTTCTGTGTCAAAACTTGGATAACTACCGATATTTACAACTGTCCTACAAAGGTACATGGATATAATAGTACACTCTATGTTTAAATAAAATACGTAGGGCAAAAATCGCCCTCGCCTTCTGTCGTTCGGCCGACCAAAAAACCACCGTCCACATAGGCCAAGCCGCTCGCGGCTCGGGCAAACCGTTCGGGCAAGCATTCGGAGGCTCACCCGAACGGCTCGGGCGAGCTGCCTATCGCCCGAATCACGTCCACACCGGGCGAGCACGTTTGGGCGAACGGTGTTCGGGCGAGCCGTTCGTCCGGTGTGGACACGGCTATTGACTATTTGTAATAGTTTTTCAAGATTTTTATTTTTTTTGCTTTAATTATATAGAAATTACAAAATAATACCATATATGGCTTTATATGCGTTGCAGTGAAATAATTTTTAGTCGTATTTGGCTTCATATGCAATCAAGCTTTGTCGCGTATGATGGTTATCATTATGATTGAACTTTAGTTATATTCTGTAAAAATCTGTAAAACAGTTACGTTTGTCACTAAAACATAAATATACTAAGCATTTCTCACACTTTGTAAAATAACGGTATTTCCACATTTTTTGAAATGCTGACGAATATTTTTCGTCCAAATGGGAAAATGGTCAACATTATAGCAACAAACCGATTTAGCTCAATTCGATCGCCCATTAAAAGAAACTTGAAAATATCTGCTGGTACTTCTAATTCTTTTATAATTTGTGGTATGATTCCACTTTCTCATTTTTGAACCGACTTCAAATAAAAGGAGGAGGTTTCTCAATTCGTTTGTATTTTTTGTTTGTAAATATATGTTTCCAGATGGGTTCCATTTTTTCTAAAATTCAGTTTGATGATGGGATCCATGAGGAATTGAGGGAATTCCTCAATTTTATTAGGCATCCATGTAGTGATTTTGGTATTTTCTATTAGCATTTTATTTAAAATATTCCATGCTCCATAAAACCGCGAAGGATTATTTTCTGCAATCAATAAGAAAAAACCTTAATGCATGGGAAGCCAAATATGACTGTTACAGTTTTTGACTCAAATACATAGGAAGCCAAATATGGCCTTTACAAAAACAAGATCAAATCTATTACGAAAACGATATCTAGAACAAAATACATACGCAATATAAGTTACTGAATGTTTGAACTCTATGTTTATATTTTTGTTATGTTATTTACTCACCTTTATTTAGTTGTTTTTAGTAGGTTTATCTATTTACTCCGCACTGCACCGATGTAACACATCTCACTTACCCTCAACATTTTTATAAGAAATTACTTAACCACAAAAATAAAAAAGATACGTTCCGATTAATGGAACGTGGCTTCTTACGAATGACAATTGTTTGCTGAAGAATCAATTAAAACATTATCTTTAAAAAAATGTTTAACTTCGGTGATCATATATGGCTTTCCATGAGGTAAGGGGTTAAATACCTCACTTAAAGTTAAAACTCCATGGGAAAATGGATTAAATAAAAGACACTCTATAAGGTATTTTGCCATCATCTCTGACAATGCCAGGCGGCTCAAGAAGAGCAGGCACATTGATAGTGGCAAGAGACCGGCGGATTACGTCATTAAGAGGCGCACGGCTACTGCACTTACTATAGATTATTTCAATGATCTAGAGTCTAGCTATAACATCGTTATAAGTACGATTACTAAGATTCTAGTTAATCTTACTAATGCGGTTGGGGACTTTAATTTAATTATTACTCCAAAAGAAAGAAGGCAAAGTAAATGTGCCTAATAACGAAACGCCTATTGTAATATCTCCAAGAATTACGAACATACAACCTTAAACTGCTTGACAGAGAGGAAAAGCGCTTGAGACCAGTGACGTCACGGGATTCGAACGTCATTTAATGACAATCCTTTTATGTGAAGGTGTGTTTTGCGGAAAAGGGACAGAATAAACCCCCTCTTGAAACTTTGGACACTTGTTTTGTGATTAGATTATTTATTGCCTTGTGTTACTTTGTTCTCCAACTGACTATTTTATTAATATTGAGAAAATTCAACTTTGTTGATTATTTTATTTGGGGTCACCATCCCTGTTACAGGGCAAAATATATGTGTTTCCGCTTTCCGCACAATAAGTATAGTTGCGGTATTGTTATATTCAAGTCGCGTGAATGCCATTTGTGCCATATAGGTGCCTAAATGCTCTTAAAATATCATTAAAAACCTAGATACTAGTTGTTACTTTGTTGTATCATTTGTTGTAGACGGTGGATCTCAAAGAAGAAGGATGGATATTGTCGGAAGGGGACGGCGATGTCATGCAGGTGGCTCTAGACAATTCTGTGCCAAGTGAGGTAAGCGTCTTGCCGAACAGCAATATTTCTGGCCTACTTGGAATAATTTGAGCGCCAAGCGTGTAATACTAAATTATGTGGCTGGAAAGAACCTATTTTTAAGACCTTTTGTACAAGATAAAATGCACAAAGGATAATTGAATTGAAGCCACCGTATTATACCAAAACTGATATGTATTAATGTGTTTACCTCAAAGCATTCTTAGTTTTCGATATTTATTAAATTGCAATTTTCTTAGCCCTAATTAAAACGTGTGAGGATGCGTTGATCTACAATCGTCCCTTTAAGGTATCGCTATTATTCATTGAATTTGTAATGTAATAAAAATGATTATGGAAGTCGATTTGTGTAACCTCCCGTTTATGAATTGTGTGTAATAGTACATTACGTAACTAGGGCGGTGAATTCGTGAATGCCCTAGATCGCAGGTGTTTGTGGCCCGAACCGAAGGTGAGGGCCATAAATATGCGCTCTGGGGCTTTACGAATTACCGCCCGTGTTGAGTACAAAATTTTACGTCTTCACCTGGCCACAATGCGAGTTTTCCGGTACGCGCAGCGTGCAGTAAAACTCGCATTATGGCCAGGTGTGACGTAAAAGATATTATGCTTATGTAAGAAAGTCGATGTGATCCAATATTTTTACTCGACTGCCGAGAAGGGTAATGATGTGCAAAATGAACAATTCAAAGTGAAAATCCGTGTATTTCTAGAACTTTTTACCATATGTACATTTTGACACATGTCTAGTATGAAATTGTAGATTTCGTAGTCTATTTATGCCATAGTCGACCCCCCAGGGCTTGACGCATGGCTAGTACAAGGTTATACATTTAAAGTAATTCTCTTTTGTTTGCAGATGAATCAATTGGTGATAAATACAAGTGAAGCGGAGTCTGTGATGATTTATGAGACCCATAAATGAAATAATATACAAGAAAGGCTAAACCTTAGGGACATTCGTTAGAATGCCTTGGTTGACCGCTTATATTAAAAATCTCGATATTTTATAATTTTGTATGTATTTGTACGGCCAGCAATAATTTGTGAACACGAAATTATTTTTTTATAAAACTTTTATAATTTGTATACATATAAATCAAATGGAGAGCGGCATTTTTTACGTATATATTTGTATACTTGTTTCGAAAAGTAACACATTTGTTGAGGGGATTATTTTATTTCTGTTTAATGAGCTCATTAGAGACAATAGGTTTTATCAGTGGAGCCACCTGGTAGTTATTGCCCGTTTGTTATCGACAATAAACCCGTGGTCATTTACTGGACCTCCTACAAACAATACCGATCCTTCGCTCCGATTTGCGTATGATGTTTGTGACATTCTTTACTTTTATTACTGCTGCTACGTGCGCTCTCTAAGGCTTTGGGAAGGAATATCAAGGTTCAGTGGTGGCGGCACAAGATGAAACGATTGTGAGAGAAATTGCAATAATTCACTAAGGTTCAAAGTGCAAATTATGACGACTATATTTTTATACGTTAACATGTTATTATTGGTTGAGTGCCACCTTTTTGTGGTATTACTTGTCAGAAAATCTATCTTGAATATGGAATAAGGACCGGTTAATTTTTTAGACAGAATAAGACTGGATTCTACCAGACCGGAATAGGTGGACTTAACCTCAGGTTAACGTCAATTGTATTGGCTAATCTCGGACTAGTCTATTCCGGTTTAGTAGAATTGATATTGTTCTTATTATTGTAATATATGATAAGATTTAATTACCAAATAAAAATGTATGCGCGTAATCAATAAATTGATTTAATCTAATTTGAATTGTTTTAATTCATTGAACTGGATATTAACAAGGGACAGGAACACAAAACAAAAAGGCGTTATATTGATGAAAAATTTATTGGAATTGGAAAACACGATTCTGAAGGTTCTAAATATTTAATACCTACCTACATTGTGTTTTACTTTTTTGGTAATCAGATTCTTAAATTATAATCACTTAAGGTTAACATACTAATAGTAAATTTAACACGATTTCGCGATTCTTTGGACTGTCCGAATTTGGAAATTATTTACACCGTGCAAAACTCGTATACTTACACAATTTCTTTGGTACATTCAAAAATACCTAGTTACTTAATTACTATCACAATATTGGATTTTAACAATGATTATGTACAAAATCACTTGGCTCGGAGGACGGTCGTCCTCTAATACAACATTGTGGAGAGTTCCTATCATTTCATTTCACATTAAAATTAATCAACAATTCTTAATAATATGGAATAAGTAAGCGTCTTTCTTTGGTTAAACATGCACGATGTGTCAGGTCACGTTTGTCCGTTCCACTCTCCTTCCATTCTCCACACGGAGAAGGCATAGCTGAGCTTATCCTGCGCTAGGTACTTGCCGTGTTCGCCGCCGGCGTCGCCCTCGCCCGGCGCGCACTCGTTATTAGACAAAATCTGATACAAAAAGTCGATGTACTGCGTCGCTAGTTGTAGAGTCTGTATCTTGGACAGTTTGTCGCTGGGCAGCGAGGGTATGATCTGCCGTAAGCTGGCGAAGGCCTCGTTGAGGCTCTGCGTCCGCTGTCGCTCTCTCACGTTGGCCATCATCCGCTGTATCTGCATTTCTTGGAACGACTGCGCTTTCTTTCGGGACGATTTCGAGGAACGCTTCCTCGATCTCCGCTGCTCGTCGCTTCCGTCGCTCCGCTCTTCCGTTGACGCGCGGTACTCTCCGTTCTCGTTCGGTTCGTAGAACGTCCGCACCGTGTCCTGGGAGTTGGAATCGTCGAAGTAGAAAGTCCTGTTTTGCCGTCGCTGGTCAGCTGGAGCGTACTCGGGGTCGTAGGTTTGGTACTGGGGGTATTCTCGCTCGTCGCTATCGAATATGACGTTCGCTGGCCACTGTTGCTGCGTCGGTCGCTCGGTGCCGTTGCTGAGATCCATTAAGTGTGTGGGGGAGGAAGGGGCGAAGCCTTGTTCCGCCGTCTGCCTCTTGATCTCCATGGCGGGGTAGCTGTAGAAGTTCTCGTCGTCTGGATATTCCGAGTCCTTCTCACGCTTAATGGGCACTGTTCTGTAGTCGCAGTGTTCGTAATTCATAATTCGCGCTTCCCGGTGGTAGTCGTGAAACATGGGCGCGCGGCGGGTGCAGGCGGGTGCAACTGACTCGAGTCCTGAGGCGTCCCTTCATTGACAAGACACAAAAAATAACCATTTCCATCGCGCCTCCCTCCACGCGCCGCCCCGCCTCCGGGCGGGTGCGAGCGGGACGGCGGCACCGTTGATCGTCGCGTGTTTATCTTGTCCATCATCTTCGGAACGTATTTACCTACTGCGGTATATATATGTGGGTTCGGTCGCCATTCCGATCGCATCGGTGATCGCGCATCCTGTATAAGACACCCGTTGTGTAGAAATTAATCTTTTTCTTTCCTTCACGTGACGAAAAGTATTGAGATTCATGAACGCAGTTAATTTATTTAATCCTTTCTTATTTGTATACGAGATTTGTAGATACTAGTCGGTAGGTATATTTTCATGTATAGGTAGTTAGGTACATACTTACCTACTTTAGTTTTTAGGGTTCCGTATTCTAATCTCCTGATTGATTTAGTACCTATGGTATACCTAAATCTCACAGCACTAACTAAGTAGGTACTTATGCATTTGCTATGTACCTAATAGTTGTGGAAGAACGCTACTTCGGTAACCTAACTTGCTTTGGAAAAGCATTCTAGGATATTTTACAAAAACAGCCCCTTGTCTAAACCCGTCGATAGTATTATTTAAAATGGCTTTTGTGTAGGTAGGTCTATCTAATGTTGCATTTATTCATTTCGGGACTAGACTATTTCCTCGTGAGTTGAACCATATATTTCTGATTAATTAGGTAGGTTAATCTAATCTAATCTACTTAATAATCTTTTAGTTTATAATATTTCGGCGCCGAAATTAAGTTAGCCGCTTTCCTATTCAAAAATACGAAAAATAACGAATGTCACCCCAACCTAACCGCCAACCAAGCGATGCCTCCGGCGCCACCCAAGCTCGAGAGAAGTTTTTTGTTTGTCTTGTCCTGCTAGCTCCTGCTAGGCTATTTACAATCCGTCTCGCCTACACTCACTACTCGCCCATTATATCTTGACGCAGAAAATCATAACTACTACGCGTCATCGAAGGTCAGCCGTATGTTGGATCGCCTGACATGTATTTTCGGTAGGCGTTTGTAAATACCAAGCTCCTGAACTAAAAATACCCGTGACGTAATCGGACCACGGCGGTGATCCCACGGCGTAGCCTGCTCTTTGTTACAACTCATTATAAATATTTAATTTATTTATCTCACGCTCCTTATACACTGATGGCATCTGGGCAACGTTAAAATTGAGCTAGCCGCCGTTATCGTTATAAAAATACTTTGAGTTAACTTTTCATTATAATTCTTCAACGTAAACTTTAAAGGCAACCAGCCATACAATTGGCAGCTTCGCATGCTTCGCGCAGATTGTCATATCTTAGAATTTAGATACCTATATGAAATCACGGCTTAGCAAAAAAAACAGCCTTTATTACTACAGATACGCAGCTTAATTAATGGGTAACTTTTATTACCAATAAATCCGTCAATGTTAAAGTTCAAAAATCGTAAAGTCGGCACTAAAACCTGTCTCAAAAATATTGACGGATGCGAGTTTCGCCCTCTTTTTCTACTTCATATATTTCCGTAGTCCAAAAGCATAGGTTTATGAAATCGTTCAGTTAAGTATTATTTTCATAAGGAGACACTAAGTGCTTCCACTGATCCGCACCGTATGGGTCTCGCGAATTGGTGGGGCAACTATTCCGGCGCGCATTATCATGTGTTGCGGATATACAGCTGCATCAGTTACCGCTCGGCCACGACTTTGGTCTTAAGCGACCTGCGACCAGCGTTTTATCTGTTCATTGCGCGGTCGAGATGCGCAACGCACTGTGGTTAGTTGGGATCACGCGCAATGAACAGATAAAACGCTGGTCGCAGGTCGCTTAAGACCAAAGTCGTGGCCGAGCGGTTAGGACCCACACCGCCTTTGATTCTTTAATACCCAATCGAGGCCTATAGCAAATTCACGCTAGATAATATAAGCGTATAATAATGAAGCTTTTAATTTTGTTACCCAGTTTTTAAGTAAGTTTATATGAATTTGCTATCTATATTTGATAATTAAGGTTCTGTTTATACTTTCTTAATGCTACAGAATTTTTCAAAAAATTTGAAGTATCAGAAATAACAAAAAAATGGCAACATAAGAGGAAAACTAAAACATTAATTTGCGTGCTAATATGTAAATGATGTAGATATGTTAGCAAATGTAACGTTGCCAGGCAGCCTGGCCTAGGCCTCTAATGGATCAAAGGCGTCGTGGTTCCCGATGCAGCTGCATTGCCGTAAAATTGTTGCCTACGCACCGGAATAGGTAGTTGTCCCACCATTTAACGCTACCCATACGGTCACATACGGTGCGGTTAGTTTTAAATGTTGTAATTGTAACTACTGACTTACAGGTATTGATGGTAGGCGAAAAGTAGTAATTTCACACAAAACTTATATCGAACATACGTTCTATTAACATCATATGCCAGATTACTCGCTGGCCAGGCACTGGCTATCTCTACCCAAATTCTGTCGACTACCAGGCAAAAGCAAAACTTAATAAAATTGTCGTCAGAAAACTAAATATGCGTTTCATGGGGCATATCTAGTGATAAATAAAGGTAGGTACTACTATATACGAAAATAAGTTTGAGTTAACGTTGATTTAACACGAGTTAAATCAAAGCAACGGATTCAAGTTTCAAGTTAAAAGGTTAACCCTCGTATTAGTAGCCGGCACGGTATTCCACTGTATTTCGGGATTCTTACCGCACGGTGAAGCAGGATTATTAATAACTCGATTATTATTTGACAGTTTAATAATTAAAACGGCCGCTCAATTTAGAATAGGCATTATACATTTTTTTGTTTTTTTTTTATAGTTTTGTGATTTGTCTCGAATAGTAAAAGAAACCTAAACATATTATAGGTAGACAGTACCTAACTTTGGATATGTATGTATATGTGTACTAAATATTTAATTTATTCCTTACTTAAATATATCTCTCAGCATGGCCCAATGGATTATTTAGCACTAGCTTCTGCCCGCGACTCCGTCCGCGTGGAACTCGTATATATCGCAGCTCCATACTAACTTTCACCTTTCCCCCCCCCATTGCACCCCCTTAGGGGCCGATTTCGGGGATAAAAACTATCCTATGTCCTGCTGCTGACTGCTTAACGATTTGCCTCGAGTCCTGAATTCCTGCCACTCTTGAGTTACCTACTTATGGAACAAACAAACTTAAAAGTCGCAATTGAAAGCAGGTATTCATGTTTCAGAAATGTATAGCTTCTCTTACCATAATGTCCGTTATCCTTTTTTTCCGAAAAACGCACATCATAAATATGTATACTACGTTATCTCACAAAGCTTTTCAGTTTGTCACCGCAACGGAAAGATTGCAGTGATTACGACACAACGTAGCTACCCATCATAAAATGCACCTGCGTTTTATTGGCGGGCACGGGAGGCGCATTGTGTCTCCTTGTCCAATGCGGGCCGAGGGATTCAAAGGAGGGACTGTGCAAACGGTCGCCATGTCTATTCTGACGTGCAATCAAATTCTAATGGAACGGTGGCTTTGTTTTTGTGTTGTTATAACTTTATACCTAGGTATTTAGTTACCTATACTTATAATTTTTTTGCAGTTTAATTTTTGTGCAAGTAAGTGTAAGGATGCGCTAATATTTTAAAGAGGTGCAACTAGATTTGTTTTTTTTTTTCTATAACTGATAGGAAGGACTGATGACCTGGTAAAGGTTGCGGGCACAGACTAATAAGAATACAGACGCGCAGTATAAAGCAAGACAATGTTTCATATAGTTGTCTCTGTCACTGCTTATGGTCAGCTGATGTGAGTTAGAATGAGACGAATAGTATGGTATTTTGAGTCTATTGGCGACTTGTCTCCAAAAACTGTTAACCACGGTGTTAAATGCTAAACAATCTGTCAAAGTCAAATCAACGTCAAATCTCTTGTGAATCTTGAGGAAAGTTGGTTATTTCAAGAATATTGTGTTGAAAAACTAAATATTTCTGTAATAAGTTAATGATTTAAGTTGTATGAAGTGGCACAATGGCTTGTGCAGTTCCGTACTGCCGAAGTTACGCTAGATTGTTAAAAAAGACCGGAGAAACAATCGGATTTCATCGGTAAGAATCATTTGGTTGTTTTTCAAATATTTCATGTACATTACGCAATATAATGGTCTGAGATTACAGCAGATGCTTGATACTATCGGATAAGTACTTTTTACATGGATCAAACTTGATATTTTTGGGATTATTAGTAAAAATACAATTGTCGTAAACATGGGTAGTGTTGTTACCATGTATATATCGATATTTCGTCGACATGAATTATTCATGTAGGCGTTTAGACAAAATATTTTAATGTTACATGTCTTAACTTAACTGTTAACTTCAGGTTTCCGGTAAATAATAACCTTCGAAAAAAATGGATTGACGCAGTAGGGCGCAATAATTGGACGCCGAAAAAACACCATAGAATATGTTCGAAACATTTCGAAACTAACTGTTTCGTTATTATTAAAAACATAAAACACTTGCTGCCGGATGCGATACCTACAGTTTTTCTGAGGCCGCTTGAGGAAATTTGGTATAGTGAGTTTTATTTATTTTATTACTTGACATTTCTGAGGTCCCTCCAGATGAGTTCGTTTCATTTAAGTTTCTGTATATGCAACGAATTTGTATTAGTACATTGGTTTTCTTTATATATCCATAACTACTATAATATATATTATACATGCGAAAGTAACTCTGTGTCGGTTTGTTGTTTACCTGTTCATACTTAAGCAGCTCAACTGATAGAGATTGTATAATAATGTTTACAGTACATAT
Organism: Epinotia demarniana; assembly: GCA_945867215.1. Taxonomy (NCBI): domain Eukaryota; kingdom Metazoa; phylum Arthropoda; class Insecta; order Lepidoptera; family Tortricidae; genus Epinotia; species Epinotia demarniana. The sequence goes on from OX244275.1 coordinate 14,758,662, forward strand.
GGTGCTACTTTCCCGCACTAGTGCGGAAAAGAGCACTTTTCGTGCATATGTCGAAACTTTAAAGAGCCATATGTACAGTAAAACGTTGTACGATACACGTGCGAATAGGTAATTCGCAACTCGTGTCGATTTAAAACACTCCCTTCGGTCGTGTTTTAATTTATCACCACTCGTTGCGAATTTCCTATTTTCGGCACTTGTATCGTAAATAACTATTTCTTTACTGTATTTAAAGCAGGGATCTCACCAGGATCAACAATTAGAAGGCAACTACAACAAAATGATGCTGAGCAGTAATAAAAGGCTACCAGATACAATACCTAAGACATCTGCATTGCCTCTTCAGGTGATGCAAGTTTACTGATTGCAAAAAGTTCTATATAATTGGATATTTATTATTTAAAGCATTAGATGTAACTTTCTTATTAAAATGAGATATTTTCAGGAATATAATTGCGTTGTTATTTTGTGTTAGCTTACTTTAATAACAAAGTTTTAATCGACTTAAAATCAATACTTCACGAAGCCACATTCCATATTACCGCATGAACTGCTTTCTGAAAGCAAATGCACGATTTCAAAGTACACAAATCGTTTCAAAATAAGATTTGAAGATTGCCCTGGTTTTCTCCAGGATCGCATCTTCAGATCCTGACCTGCCTAGGACCACCTTTTCTAACAAAACACCATTCTTATCGGTCCAGGCGTCTAAGATTAATCGAGGAACATACATAAAAAAATAAAAAGCCAGCGGAATTGATAAGTTTCAGAAGTCGGTTAAAAATAAATGTGTTCCACTAAAGATCCACAAAATAGTGAGACTTAAAAAGTAACTCGTATGAAACATGAATGCAGTTTATTATATTCGTAGTCGTGTAATGGTTTTTGTTTTCTATTTGGTAAGTACCATATTAATTTTGGCATAGTATGGATAGAGATACAATTTACTTACGAGTATCGCATATTACGAATTTATTAACAGTTAATATCGATATCGATAACTTGTAAGAAAATATCTTTCTTACAAGAAAATATCTGCTTTTCTCTGTAATCTGTGGTTGCGGGAGTCCGCTGGATGCGGGTGGCGAAGGAAGGATAGGAAGGTAGGTATACAATATATAATCATTTAAGTAATTAGGTAGGTACCTAAAGAAACAACACGGTAGCCTAGTGGTTCAGGCATGCGGCGGTCGAGGGTTCAAATCCCGGCTCGTACCAATGAGTTTTTCGTAACTTATGTACGGAATATATACCGTTAGCTTTTCGGTGAAGGAAAACATCGTGAGGAAACCGGTCTAATCCCAATAAGGTCTAGTTTTCCCTCTGGGTTGGAAGGTCAGATGGCAGTCGCTTTCGTAAAACTAGTGCCTATGCCAAAAAATTGTAGGTCATGAAAAGTCTTAAAAAATGTATGAATCTAATCGTTTTGAATACTACCTATCCAGCATAGCCAGCTATTGGTAGACGTTTATATAATATTCATCTAATTTGAACTGATTGGTACAGTCAGCGTCATATAGTTATAGTAGCAGCCAAGGTAGCCAAATATTTCGTAACACACCCTTATTCTTACAGTAATAAAGACGTGTAGGTAAAATCTTTGGCTACCTTGGCTGCTACTAAATATATGACGCTGACTGTACCTGCGTGGGTCGAAGGTTTTTCTCTACGCCCAGTTGCGATTTGTCGTTTGAGTTTGCAGTTGTGATTTATTTGTATATGTATACTTCTGCTATCTACGTGTCTATCTACGTGATTGGTCGTAAGTTTATTGTTCTTACGAAATAGACATTCGGCGTATTCCATGAGTCATTAAATTTGCCAGATGTCGTCCCTGTATTTCCCAAAGGATGCAAAGTGTCGCAGCCGCTCAGCTTCAAAATACCGCCCCACTTACCGTTATCTCGCTTTTTAAGTCTTCAGTTCACACGCATTTTGTCCGACCGCCGCACTTACTAACAGGAAATGATCCTCTCACCAATTTGACAAAGTAAACTAAGTATCTTTAGTAACTTCTATAAGATTGCGATTTTACCATAGGCATAAGGTTTTTAAACCACGTTATGTTTATAAAAGCACGAGGCCTCTAATGTGGGTAAATTCACTATTAGATATAAAGGCCAATAAATAATTAAGGGAGGCCACCGTAATTTTTTCCCCTGAATTGCACAAAGTGATACTGCAATTTTACAATCTATTGCGCGAGTTTAAGTATCTAAAGCAATAATACACATGTTTGCTATTTTAATTAACTAAACTATTATTTTACAACGTTCAACTTCAGCCCGAGATAAGGCAGACGTCCTAGATGAAAATCTCATTGTTAAATAATCGGTACATGTAAGTAGTATTATATTTATACAGTCGGACGATTAATTTCAATATACTTACGCACAGTTCTATTATTGTTACGGTGGTGATAGGTAGGGACATAAATGCTAATATTTTATTCTTCTAATTAGTTCTTATATTCATAAGTTACTTAACACCGACTTTATAAGTTAGGATAAAATTTTTTCACCTCAGCAGCTCGAACAAGCATGTTTTGCTGCGTGAAAACAGTGTGCAAAATGCGATTTTGCTCACTCCGTGAGACAAAGTAACTTTTTAATTTTGGTGCGGAGCACTGACATTTCGTCGTATGGGGTCTATTACAAGTTCGGAATATTTTAGCACTGTCCCTTTCATTCCATTAGGAAAAAAGAAAATGGCAGACATAAGTCGATGCATAGTCCGACAATCGAATTTCAAAGTAGACCCCCAATAAAGCGGATAACAACAACACGTTCGAAAACTATCAAATTAACAAGTTTAAATTACCAAAATAATTATACATAGGAATTTTAAATTGAAGAATATGCAATTAAAAGATCTCAAAACAAACTCCATTTTTCATAACAATTAGGTAAATATGATTTTTATTATGCTAGCTAATAAAAAAATCTAGTTTAAACAATTTAAATTCTATGAACGTATATTCCGAACGCAAGCGCGGGGCCCTGCCCCTTTTAAAAAGTTGCGCGCTGTTAATTTGTTCAAGATTTTATTATGTAGAATTTATTCGTCATTCTAGCGTTATTAATATTGGTTTTAAATGTAAAAACTACTAGGATAAATCAATTCTCTCTCTAACTAGGAAATATAGTGAAGTCAGTGACGTGACGAAGGCAGTATTTTAACAACAGTACCTATGGCTAGTTTTTGGTGTGCACGCCAAATACACGTAATATGCTAATGTGTGCCCTTTGTGATAATGATAAATATTTCAAATATATCTCGAAGATATTAGTAAAATCTGAGAATTTTAACAATAACACGGTTAGTTTTTAGTGATGTGTTAGTGTCACGCGAGACTCGTATTATACCTACTTACTTAGATACTGAAATATCCTTTGGTTTCTCGCGCCTTTTGTCTCGCCTTTCTGGTATTGAATAACGGCGCGGCCGGAGCTGAGGAGTTAAAACAAGCAGTAACTAACGCCTAATTAAGTTTTCTTCCTGAATAATTTTGAGACGAATAGGTACGTGATACTATGATATATTTTTTGATGTGAATATGTTCTCACTACTGAGGTGAAAAGTTGTATGTGTTACTCGAGAGCAAAGTATTTGCATCTCGTGCTTTTGAGTCCTTCGCTGCGCTCAAGATTCAAACTTTGAATCACTCGCTACACTCGTGATTCAATTTTAGAATCTTTCGCTTCCTCAGGACTCAAAATTAGCACTCGCAGCAAAAACAAACTTTGCTCTCTTGTTGCACAAATAACTATTAATTTTCCGTCTGTGTTTTTTTCACTTTCCTCGGATTCGATATGAAAAGTAGAGTATTTAACTCGGGTCTTAAAGTATCGAGTATTAAAGTCACCCATTTCTGACTCGAACCATTGGCGCTCGAACGAATATTTCAGCTGACTCTACCGCTATGAGAATGTAACCTGTGCGTTCTTTACACAAAATAACAAATTGGCTCTAGGGTGCCTACTTAGCATACCTACTAATTCTTTTCTTGAACTCAGAAGTTTTATCGTCGCATAGATTCGCATTCGTTTTACGAGAATAGGCATGTAGAGTCAAAACGCTGCGTGTTGAATATGACCATTGCATTGAAATATAACTTACCTAACTGGACTGACCACTGGCAAAATGTCCATCTTCCCAACCCGTAGGTTAGATATAGGTACCATATTTCATTTTTTTTTCTTGATATGTCATCAAAAGAAACCCACCATTATGGCCACAGACGCCATAGTACGCCTATGACTGGTATAATTAGAAAGTAATAATGTAACGCTTTTTAACGCTAATCTCCAAAGATTAGTAAAGCATGTCACGACGGGTTTGGATGAGTTGTCGTCTCGTTTTCATCCCCTCGAGTACAGATGTTTGAACTGTGGGTTTAACGCCTCACCAGTTTATTTTGTTAAGAGTTTTACGGCATTGTGGTTTACGTATGCCAGTTTTTGTGTGAAAGTGACACCTGCTTCAGATAAGACTTGGATAAGACGTTTACGATCACTTACGCACTCGTAGCGTCATTTTGACTTGCGGTCACAACAAGGCTTGGCAGGACAATATGTTAATAGAAAAGTAATTTCTAGCCTAACATAAATAAGGGCGTAGAGTAGTGAAATCCGCATTTTGCCGAAACCTAGGGATTTCGCGAAATCCCGGTTTTTACCTACCGTAAAATCACTTTTTCAACGCGACCCCTGTTTTGCCCTACGTTTTCGCGGAAACTCGGATTTAAATGGTTTTCAATTTTCATGAAACTCGGAAACTACCTAAGACGGAGTTGGCCGGGTATCCTGAATAATGGAGGATGTTGAAAATGGCCTGAATGGCTTCGAGAAAAGGATAGTACCTACAGCCGTGCCTCTTTGTTTTGCTCGACTTGGCGAGGGCACTGCACATAATATAATGCTGATATACTTATAAAATACCAGATTTTATACAAATTTCACCTGTTTAGCACGCTAAGCAGCACGCAAACTGCTGTGTTCGCATGTTTCGGTAGGCCTACATTTAAAATTTCGGTATCCTTAAACTGCCATTTCACCCACAGGGATGTGTCACGTTACGTCCCAGCCCCGTGCTTTTGTTTTGTAACCTATTGTAACGACATCGACATACGTATGCTTTGCAAGAGTCGCACTTTTATGGATGCTTTTTTATTTTAGTATTATGGTTCTGCCATAGTGTAGCGACTAGCCATAGCGTGGCATCTGGCTGGGCAAGACTGAGATGAGTAATATCCAAACAAAAGCTGTGTAGGTACCTATTAGGCAACATCTGGCTTACGGCCTTGTTGTATTTACTTTTTTAAACTGGTCATTGTGCGACAAACGGAACCAAAACGGAAATCATTAAAGGGCGTAATTATGGTTATTTTAGTGAAATGCCGAAGACGGTCCAGCGCGCTTTCCCACGTCCACATCTGCTCGCCGTATGCCAAAATGGCCGACGACGCCGATGACCATTGTTTCTCGATAATAAAAACGAAGATTAGGTTCTAAACGGCACGGCGCATCGTAATAAAGTCTTGGAATTGTTGGAGTCATAAAACATCTGCACGCGCAGCTGTGCAGTGCATCACACGTGTGGCTATGGCTAATCTATAGGAACTGTCTAGGCTAACGATCGATACCTGCTGATAACGGCTATTGTTCTAGGCGGATTGGGACCCGGACACCTGAACTTTGAATCGAATCAATCCTTGGAAATGTAAGCGGTGCATTTGGCTTTTAAGTCTGAGAAGCCTTACCTCACAGCGTGATAATGATCACGTAGATTTTTACCTACCCAACTAAATGGCGATTGCCGCGATTGAATAGAAATTAAAAACGTAGGTATGGTTTTAAATTATTGTTCTTGCACTCGGTACTTTAAATGCAGGATTACTGGTAAAGTGCCTCAATCATTTTATCCTATGCATAGGTACTTTATGTTAGATAATATGTTGGCGCCGAGGCCGGTGATAGATGTAGCTCTTAAATAAAACTTCGATGAAAAGTTGACTGTATTATAATATTTATAATTATAATTTCCCAAAAAGCTCTGATGATAATTACAAAATAAAAATTGCTAAACAAATGATTTGCCAGTTGTAGTAGGTATCTGTAGAGGTTAATTACTTTGATCGTAAATAATTAAGCGGTATATTTTCGAACAATATTTCTTTATTTTAATCGTATGGCATAAGTAGGTACATTATTTCGCCTTTCAAGTTCAACTCTTTAGCACCACCAAATAAACAATCATTTAAATCGATACTTAGATAGGTTAACTACTTTATCTGAGGTGCTATGGGCGCTTGCATTGCTACATGTTTGAAATGAACAAAATCTTATAATTAATTGAGTGTTGTTTCAGATCCTTCTTGAGTAGGTATATAACAATCGTGACGAGTTACACTTACCCATGAAACCCTTACCCTTAGGTTCCTTGAAGATACTGAAAAACGAAAAGATTTTTCATCAGTCAGGCCATTCTAGAAATATATTTAGGTATATATGCGCAATCGGGAGATCGTAGCCTGGGGCGGGCGGAGGAAATGTTATCTTAATGATGCACCTGCCTACGTAACGACAATGAAAACAAAAGATTTCGTAGCCATTCTAGGAAGATATTGGTAAGATTGTCGGCCGGGCGGGCGGGGTACCGCGCAGATGCGGCCCATGTGTGCGCACCCGCACCGGCGCCCCCGCCGGTGACCAAGCTGCGGGGAAACTAAGGACAGTCCCGACGAGATCCTACTAATATTATAAATGCAAAAGTCAGGATGGAGGATAAAGAATAGTTTTTATCTCGTGTCCACGCAGTCGAAGTCGTGGGCGGAAGCTAATAATAGTTACCTACATAATAAATTTGCACACACAAGGATGGATTACTACTTGTAGGTGTGATTAAAATGTTTAACTATGCCTAATTGCAGTTTTGTAGTAGTACCTAAAGATCAATGAGTGGACGAGTATCGAGAAATTATTATGGTTCCATGTTGACTACCTCTGCCTAAGTAAACTTAAAAAATACTGTTAAGGTATATATAAATTCATCTGTAATTTTATTTTCATCACACTTGCTCGTCAAAGGCATTTTTACTTGCGTGCGTTCAGAGCAGTTATAGCCGTTTTACCTCCCACGGGATGTTAAGTTTAGTTTTAAAATATAGAACACACTCATACTTCACTTCGGACTGAGGATGTTTCCAATCAGCCAAGTGTATTTCATATCTTCAAAAGTTTGCTACAACCAACTTTTAATATGTATAAAACATATCTTTATATTAAATTTGACTGCAATTTAATGTTTAATATGTAGTTAATAAGTGTCTATGTAAAACGTTTTAAGTGTTTTTAAATCGTGGCTGTATACCTAAGGGTCTTGGCCATACGCGCCTCACGTCAAATTCAACAAAATGGACGACTGACATGTTGCAGTTTTTATTACGATTTGCATTAATTTCTTCTAAAATGTATTTGTTTCCTCGCAAATGTGATGAAAAACATTGTGTATAACACGGGGCGTAAGAATATTGCAAACTCGAGTCATCAAAAGCCCTCCGCCTTCGGCGTCTTTGGGCTTCTGATAGACTCTTGTTCGCAATATTCCACTTACGCCCCTCGTTAAACAATGTACTATAATTCCACTGTGTATTCATTTTGGATCATTTCAAAGTTTCAAGAAGAGGTGACAATGCTGAAAAGGTAGGTGCCTCGTTAAAAATAACTGATTCTTGGTGATCTTTTTTGGACATTCATGCAAATCAGGCAATGTGCGAATAATTTCAGATTTTGCATTATTAGGGATAAATATGGAATAATGAATCTTCGCACCTCTTCGCATTGCTTAGGCTTCTTGATCGCTTAGCGAATATGCAGTCAATATTGTTAAGACAATGAACACTCATAATTTAAAAAATACTACTAGTATTCATTTGTCCCAGTAAATACACTGTATGATGGTCTCAACAGCGGCTCTCTCGCGGCGGGTCTCGGCAGGGCTGCATTGTCCGGCGTTCACACGACGTTTGGTTTCAGGGGTATTATTCACAACACAACGGTTGCGCACGCATCGCCTCACCCAGTCATATAAGTCTGATTCATCTATATGCTAAGTATTTACTATTCTAGAGGTAAAATTATACTTGGAACGAACTCACAGTCGAGCTTAAAATGTGGCGTCCATTTCTGAATAAAATACCTAGGTAGCGGCTGATATTATAAGGCTTATACCTAACGCTATCAGTAGGTCTGATCTCATATTAAGCGTGGACGAATCTAGGGGTCAGATTATGCTAGCGAGGTGCCCTCGGCCGAGTTTAATTTTTTTATAAGTAATTACTTAGGTGGCAGATGCGCGTAGGCACGGCTTACTCGGAGCCCTGCCAACTGAAACACAATACAAACAACCTAACATAATCTGATAATGGTTGATTCATTAGTCTAGCTCTAATTGCAAGTGTTAGAAGATATCGGTTTACAATACAACATTTAACGATCCGTTGACGAATTATGCCTCTCCGGCTGAGTAACTGATCTATAGGTCCCGTCAGAATTTTCGTACTAGTTTAGGTATTTGATTTTTCTTGATTGCCATCGGCTATTTATTTAGGTATCTCGGAAATGCCTACTGACTTCAAGAACTGAAACCATGACATATGCCTACCAAATTAAGTTAGGTACCTAATAGAACTAATTAATGTACCAACCTATGTATCGTTACTGAAATCTTATAGCACTTACGTCCTTTTCTTTAAGGAAGGTGATTTTTTAAAAATATCTCGAAAACCTTTGAACCGATCTTGTTCAAAACAATTTTCGCTGATAGAATTTAATAAGCCCTATTTGCATGATTTTTTTCATATTTTTAAAATACACGGTTCAAAAATTACAATTTTAGTGACTTTCGGGGCGATTATCTCCGACTCTATTCACTTAATCAAAAAAATTGCTTGGAAACCTTAATTATATTTATTTTGAAAGGCCTATCGATTGATGTGCCACAAGTGGGCATGCAATGATTTTTTTTTTTGACTTTCAGTTTTATAGATGGAGTGTACCCCTAAAAAAATTTGTTTTGTAATTTCATTACATAACTATGTTGCTGTTAACAAAATACATCTATCCTCAAAGTTTTATTCTAATACAGCTTATAGTTTTCGAGTCAAATGCCTGTGACATACGGACGGATAGACAGACAGACAGACATGACGAATCTATAAGGGTTCCGTTTTTTGCCATTTGGCTACGGAACCCTAAAAACTGTATAATTGCATGCATTCAAACAATTTTAGATTCATATTATGCTGGCGTGTCACCAAAAGCTTCCGCATAGACCTATACCACAAGGTTCGCTTTACAAGGTAAATATCCTCTTATTGCGTTAAGACTAAAGTCTGGATTCCTTAAATCAATCGCATTCCAGAGCCGCAAAATGGAACAGTACCTACCCTGTTATTCTAAAAGGTTGTGGTGTTATTTTAGTTTGAATGCATTTACGAGTTTTCAGTGCAAGGCGATAGCGACAGATGAGAGACATTCGCTAATTTTGCCGTTTCCTGCGATCGATTCCGCGTGTCACAAACACAAATACGTTGCAACGGTAAGGCGACAGGCAAACAGTACAGACATTAGAGGAGGACGCGTCGCATACGGGATACAGACGTGAGGACGCAACTTTTTAGGCTTCCGTAGTCAACAACACGTTCGTCCGTCCCTCCTCTTCGGCTTAGCTCATTAACCATTACTACTAGAAAACTTTAATTCGGCATGGGTATATAAATCAAACACGCCGACAAAACAGAAGAATAAAATCTATCGTATCGTAGGATAGCTTGTATAAAAATATTATGGGTTTCTTAAAACGATTTTTCAAATTACTTAGTGATTCGTTTACGAGATATTGGGCTTTTGGCTCAAGTCATTCTAAAATCAAATAATTTACTTTAAAAACAAAGTTTTAAGCGACTTCAATTTAGTACTCCGCCAAGCCATGAGAACATTTCCTATTTTTTTTACAATTTACCACATGAACTGATTTCCGATAGCAAATGCGTTGATTACTATAGAAAAAAACCGAATCGCTATATGTGGGCCGATAATATTTGAAGACTTCCATCGATTCCCCAAGATCATCACCAATGGCACTTCATTAGTTCCTATTTCAACGGAATCTTATCAGAACCTGTGACGTACTTTTGCACTTTTAAGTACATAATTGAGGAATTCGATAAGTCATCTATGGTCTTCATCATCAATTCCTCGCCACCAAATTTATGATTCCGGATGTAAATACACGAGTTATAACAGAAAATACCAAAATCACTACATTATACTATTAGGCACGCGTAATAAAATTGAGGAGTCCCCTCAATTCCTCATGGATCCCATCATCTAACTGAATTAAAAAAAAATGGGACCCACCTATAAGTATATACATACGAACAAAAAAAATAATTTCGAATCGGCTCATCAATGACGGAGTTCTGAGGTAACAAACATTAAAAAAAAAATACAGCCGAATTGAGAACCTCCTCCTTTTTTTTTAAAGTTGGTTAACAAAACAATGGCAACACTTTTCTTTTATTGAATGAAATTCCGCTTTCATCGATCTTGTTATAGAATTATAGGATTAGGTAATCTAAGGGTTTACCCAATATAAAATTACGCTGAAAAGACGCACTGCCTCGTCTTATTTGTCTTTTTTAGGTCCGCTCCTTATGTCCGCTTGTTTGTGGCGTTTGTTTGTGAGTATTTTTGGGAGTTATGTCCAGATACTTCAGCGGTAGCTCAATGTAACTGCTGTATTGGGGTCAAATATTATTGCGTGTGCAGTATGAATTGGTGACAGAAGTTATTTTAAATGTCACTTTATTGTGATGACGTCGGGTCGGTTTCGTGCCAATTGTAAACGATGGGATTTGTCTACCGGTCGGAAAGGACCTTTTGTCTACCGGTATAATTCATCTTATAACCAGCGAATATAGTGATTATGCAATAGTGACCTACATTTAAGATGGACAATAGGTAGAGTCCGCGGTATCAAAATATTTTGGACACAATTTGCATTACCTATCCATTATATCATAATAAAGCGCACAAATATTAAACACTCTATTTCTAAGGATAGTCATATCAGATATTAAGCTTGCTCGTGGCTGACATTATAATGCCTAAACTGTACTTAATGCCGCCTAGAGCCTCATTCACTCCCCTTGTGGTCTCCTGTGATGGTATTGTCGGAATGGAATATGAATCCTTTATAAAGAAAACTCTAAAGCTATGTGAAAAATGATCCAAACCATACTCACAAATAATAAGCTGGATCAAAGTAAAAATACAGATATCAATCATCAGAGCGGTCTCTATGAGAATTAGAGGAACGAGAAGGAGAATAGAAAGATTTGGATTTGGATGTGAAGACGGCTGTGGTTTGCCCATCATAGAACATTAAATTCCTCCTCTTTTTATGATGTTATTTCATATAATATGATGTATTATTTAACGTAATAAAGTATTTATCAATACCGCACTTACCTATAAGCAGTTCAATTAAATGACAAAATACCTAATCGTGAATACCAATAAGGACGGTTTAATGACTCTCCTTGAAGCAGCTAAGCTTTTCATAACCTTTCTCTACTACACCTACCCTTGGTATGTCTTGACACCGAAAATCGTATCATCTAAACGTAATTAGAGGTCGTGCGCTACTGGTTCACCTGAAGGCACGTTGTCAGTAAAAGTGGTAAAAGTTTTGAATACTACCAGCACGGCTATTACAAGACGGCGCGCGAGCTCTCGATTTTTCTCGCACTATCCGGCTCTCTCTTATTAAAAAACTTAGAAAGAATGATATAGTGCGAGAAAAATCGAGAGAGCTCGCGCGCCGTCTTGTGATAGCCGTGCAGTGAGTAAGCAAGTACGAATTTGTATCAAAACGGTTTTAATTCTCCGCCGTTAAATATCGCAACCGATGAAAATAAGTTCATATTTACTTTGAAAGCAGTCGAGTGTTGATTCGTTTAGTATCTGCTTCCGTTGGCATTCGAGTCCTCGAATAAAATGTTATTATACCCAATATCCCGCCTGGAACATCTATTATTTCATTTTAATGCTGCGATCTTGCGAAAATCAGTTACTGCAGTTTAAATAAAGTCATATTTCTGAGCAATAAAGTTTGCTAAGTTTACGTATTGCTTAATTTGAATCTTTCGGTTGATTTGGTTAGGTACCTCTGATGGTTGATTTGGTTAGGTACCTATCAAACGTAGATATTGTGATCATTTGAGTCTTGAAGAGAATAACTCCTTTTTTTCATGCCTAATATTATATAGCCTCTACTTACAGTGTTCACTCATGGCAAAATAGAGCTCATTAAAACGGCACTTTTGTAGATTGACGCGTAAGCGCCTACTTACAACAAGATTGACTGATGACCTCATATATCGCCTGGCATCGAGGAATGGTTTCTGTCACAGCTTGCTTCTGAAATATAGCATTTCCACTGCCCTAACCAACTATCTCAATTTTGCTCAACATTGAAAAGTGAACTTTATGGCAAATGCTTTAAGTTTGCCTTTGCTGTACCTGTGGTAGTGATTTACGAGGTTGAAGAAGTAAGAGGTGTAATGAAATTCGTGTACGGGTTACGTGTTACGTCAAGAGAATCTGCACAGAGGGGCTCTGAAACGATAATAACACTGTCTTGTCCGTCTGTCTACAGATCACGTTACTTTAGCTTTAACTGCGAGGTTATTTAGGAATGTTCTTGCTGATGGAATCGTAGCCATATTATTTTAATTGAATGCCAAACTGAAATTAATTACCTATAGATGCATTTGTGGCAGGTACCTAGTTGCACCTATAATACCTACGTTTTCTTCACTCGGCTGAATGTTTGTCTTTCAATTACTTAAATTGAATTTGGTTCCGGATGACCCACGCTAAGGGGGATACAATATTTCAGTCTACCTAGCCAAGTAGGTAGGTGACAAAATATACATGTAAGTATTAATATATTACCTCGGACGAAATTATGCAAATATTAATAAATTCATGAATTCTAGTACCTAGTTAGTACCTACCTAGTTAGTACCTACATACTAAAATCAATGAGAAAAAAACCGGCCAAGTGTGTGTCGGGCCATGCGCAGTGTAGGGTTCCGTAGTTGCATGTTTGTCTTAGTTACATACTCTTATGCCTACTTGTCCGTGATAGTTTTCCTTTTAAATTCATTATATGTACCTACTAAAATACCTCGATTTTTTTCACATCCCTAGTAGGTAGTAGGTAGCCATTTAGCCGGCAGGGGAGTGAGGACACATGACTCGAACAAAAATTAGGGCTTTAAAGCCCAATATCTCGCAAACGAATCACTAATTTGAAGTTTTAGGAAACCCATCATATTTTTGAACGAGCTATTCAACGATACCCCACACCTAAGAGCATTAAACCAACAGGAGCGGCCATGGGTCCGGCCCCACACTATGGGTTTAACGAGGAAAAAAAATATATCCGCACTTTAGGTGTAAAAATATTTTTAAAGACTGTATTGTACCTTTTTGTCGCCGTGATTGATTTATATATATGTACCCATGCCGAATCACAGTTTTCTAGTAGTAAAGGTTACTGAGCTAAGCCAAAGACGACGGACATGGCGAAAGTATAAGGGTTCCTTGTTGACTACGGAACCCTAAAAAGATCATGTTTTTTTGTTAAAAACCGTAAAAGGCTCAATAAAACGAAGCACTCACAGCTACACTGCGCTTCCTTCATAATAATTATATTCATTCTAGATTTGAATGTATGGGCAAGACGGCAAAATTTATAATGAAGTACTTTTTTTAAGTAGAATTTTAAGTAACAAATAAATAAAAATAAAATATATTTTTATTTATTTGTTACTTAAAATTCTACAAAAACACTAACTACTTAAAGTCCTGCAAAACTGTTTTAACAGTTTGACTATTAATAACGTATCTAATTTTACAAAACTAGTTAATAGTTCGACTTAAACATTATTCTACAGTAGTAATATGTACATATGCTTTGTTAATATATATCTAATGGTATATTTATGTAGGTATGAATAAATATTTAGGGTAAGGATTCTAGAAAATGTTTTTTTTAAATTTCTTTTAAATACGCGTGCATTTTGTTCAAGTCTGATGTCTTCAGGCAAGTTGTTATCAGATACATGGCAAACGTTTTTTTAATGTTCTATCTCCATAGTAGTGATAAACTCTTGGCACATAAAATTTGCCAGTGGACACCGACCTAGTGCTATGAAGATGAGTACTTAGTCCTTTGCAGGGTTTGCTCCCGACTTACGTACCTATGTTTTATTGCTGCTGTAGGTGAGTAGGTAGGTACATTATAATAGTTATAATACACACGTAAGCACGCAAGATAGAACGCTTCTCTTTTTTTTTGTAGTAGTGATTAGTAGTGATAAACTCTTGGCACATCAAATTTGCCAGTGGACACCGACCTAGCGCTATAAAGATGAGTAGTCCTTTGCAGGGTTTGCTCCCGACTTACGTACCTATGTTTTATTGCTGCTGTAGGTGAGTCTCTCTTCTCAGTCGTAGCACTCTTGACAGAGCGGTCGTGGTCGTCATTTCGGTCGAGTAACCCGCCTCACAATTCGGGTAGGTGAGTAGGTACATTATAATAGTTATAATACACACGTAAGCACGCAAGATAGAACGGTTCTCATTTTTTTTGAGTTTTTTCTGATTAAGGAGAGTACGTGTAGGTTCTATAGTTATGTACTCGTTATTAACTACGATATTTTGCGCGCCGGTTTGTCTACACCTGCCTGCGTTTTTACAATTCGCCAGCGGAGTCAAGTACTACAAGTACTTATATGTACCAACCTAATCCATACTTCCATACTAAATATCATCTATTCGAAACTAACTTTGTCTATCGGTCTGCATGCTACCTTTTCACGCTTAAGCCGCTGAACCTATTTGGATTAAAATTGGTAAAGCGAATTAGAAAATCATCACTTAATGGGCTGAAATGGAGGGATGAAGAATTGTATGGGGGTTAGTTAGTTAGTTATAGGTACTGGGCGTTTCCGCAAGGCGACATCCAGTGTGCCTATTTTGCGTGAATCGGTGGGGTATTGGGGGTATTACGATATTAAACGAGTTCCAAGCAGCGGTTCCAAACGGACCAAGTCGTGGGCAGAAACTTAGTTATGCATATTTTCCGATTTTGATCACAAACGAACAAGTCGACGAAAAGTCTAAAACTGGGTTAAATACCTAAACAAAAATCTGTTGATATTGATTGTATTATGAATTTTGTTTACCTAACCATGTCGCAAATGTCGCAATGCAATAAACTACAATTACATCCATATCTGTAGGTAAGTAAAAAAGTGTTTTGAAACACATAATGAGCTATTTCTGTTTAGTTCTGACAGTGTGTTTATCTTTAGCCGCGCTTTACGAACCGCCGATGAATTATTAGCCGTCGAGTCTGACAGCCTGTCTCCGGGAATGAAATAAAATGGAAATAAATACGAAATTTGTACTGTTTTATTGATCCATTAACGAGAACTGTGCCTACCACGCGCGCAGTGGGATTTGTGGATTTACGAAGTTATGATACCTGGACTGTATTTGTTATTAGGACTCGCATTCATTGTAGCTGAAGCATAGATATATACATATATATATTACTTTCGATATCATTGAGCTGAAGTGTCCGTTTCTCATTAATTCTTTCGAATTTAGGAAGGCAGCTGTTTGTGAGATAAATTAAAGTATAATAATAATAATAGTTTTATTTAGATTCCATCAACCATCAATAGTCCCTATACACCCCAGCGGGTGCTGTCTCTGTGTGCGTCCCATGACACGGGCAGGGACAGCATCCGCTCGGTGTACTCCTTGCATTTCATTAAATTGTCAAAAGGGCCTCTACGTGTTGGCTCAGTTGGTACTTTGTAGGTACCTAGCTCCACGCACGCCTCCCAAAGGTCCGGGACATCATTGTCCCGTGAACGGGAAAGACATAACATAATAATAGCATTTTATTTCCAATAGCTAGCTTACAAATTTAATGACACCTAGTTTTATAATTTACTATAAGTAGGTATTGCAAATTACAATATTATAATGCGCATAATGATAAATTTTTATAAATCGAATAATAAATTATGTAATGTTCATATTCTTAAGTAGGTACCTAATCTATTTATAATGACAATTTTGATCTTAATCTATTGGTTTATCCATTTCTGGACATAGGCCTCCTCCATCTTTTGCCATAGGTCTCTGTCTGCCGCGATGCGGGTCCAAGTCCTCGGGCGGCCTCGCGGCCGGTGGCTGTCCCTCGGGTACCAGTGTAGTAACTTTTCACTCCATCTTCTGTCTGTGGTTCTGGCCGTGTGTCCTGCCCATCTCCATTTGAATCGGCACGCCATCTCTGCCGTGTCAGCTATATTAGTTCTATTGCGTATTTCTGTGTTTTTAATTCTATCGCTCAATCTTAGCCCTAACATGCTCCTTTCAGCCTTTCTTTGGAATACTTGATGTAGCTTTTTTATAGTTAACTTAGTGATGGGCCAGGTTTTAAGTCAGGAAATTAAAGTAACACATATTAACAAAAAATACTTAGTTTTATGAGTTTTATCGCCCTATAGGGCTACCAGGGCGATAAAACTCATAAAACAATGTATTTTTTTTACTAAGCAGACGTGTCTCAGATTACGATCAGAGTCACGGTAGTAGTAGACATAGTATGTAACCAGGCTTTCTTAACTACCGCCCGTGGCAAGATTTTGCGTGATTTTTCGGTTTCTCTGACAAGAACAGGAATTTTCACTGAACGAAATAAACCGTGCAATGTGTCGTTCGCCTTTTTTCTTCGAACTTGGTCTTGTGAGTCTATTTTAACAGGACCCGAGCTCATAATACCTACTATAACTTATATTCAGCCAGGCCGCGCCAATGTGATGCAGGCCTAAGGCCTCTCACAGACTGGCGCTGCCTGGCCGCGGCGGACAATAGTAAACTTGGCATTAGCTGTCAAATTTACTATTGTCCGCCACCGCAGGCCGCGCCAGTGTGTTGCAGGCCTAAAGCAACACGACACAATTAATTTACGTATAGCGCAGATTACGAATATAACATATTATATGAACATTAAATATCAATGTCGATAACTTGTAAAAATACTAAAAATAATATAGATGCCGTCAAACTTCTTGAACATTTGACCTTGCCTGCGCAAAGGCGAATTGTACCTGCGAGCTGCCCCCCCACTTCGTCCCGCATGTTCAAGAAGTTTGACGGCATCTGTACCTTCCGCTGCACTAAATCTCGAGCGAGCGAGACAGCGAGATACATCGTGCAAGCGAGAAAGCGGGGACAATGGCGTAAGTAGGCTCATTATTTGTCAATGAAAACAACAATTTCAATGCTATTGGCAATAATGTTACTGACTACCATCATCCAAAATTGTCTAATATAGTAAAGTAACACAAGATTCCATTATTTTTTTCACAATATTTACTTACTTCTCGCTTGACAGCTGTGACAATATTGTCCATAATGGCCACCTATCAAGTGGCGCTGTCGTCGCGCACGGTCCCACTTCAAATTCCTTTTGCAACTTGCAAGAAACGCGTAGGCGCGCTCTGGCCCGGCCCGGTCGGTGAGAATCGTACATAAGTGTTCTAATAAGAGAGAGACATATAGTGTGAGAAACATCGAGGGAGCTCGCGCGGCTTCGCGTGATAGCCGTGCTGATATCCCATTCCTTTGTTCATTCAAAAAGTGACATATCCGTTTCCGACGTTTTGTGGTCCGTATTGCTCCTAAATACGCTGTGAACTTAAACGCTAGGAAAATTTGTGATGGTCACGCACAGACTAATAAGAATACAGACGCGCAGTATAAAGCAAGACAATGTTTCATATAGTTGTCTCTGTCACTGCTTATGGTCAGCTGATGTGAGTTAGAATGAGACGAATAGTATGGTATTTTGAGTCTATTGACGACTTGTCTCCAAAAACTGTTAACCACGGTGTTAAATGCTAAACAATCTGTCAATGTCAAATCAACGTCAAATCTCTTGTGAATCTTGAGGAAAGTTGGTTATTTCAAGAATATTGTGTTGAAAAACTAAATATTTCTGTAATAAGTTAATGATTTAAGTTGTATGAAGTGGCACAATGGCTTGTGCAGTTCCGTACTGCCGAAGTTACGCTAGATTGTTAAAAAAGACCGTAGCAACAATCGGATTTCATCGGTAAGAATCATTTGGTTATTTTTCAAATATTTCATGTACATTACGCAATATAATGGTCTGGGATTACAGCAGATGCTTGATACTATCGGATAAGTACTTTTTACATGGATCAAACTTGATATTTTTGGGATTTTTAGTAAAAATACAATTGTCGTAAACATGGGTAGTGTTGTTACCATGTATATATCGATATTTCGTCGACATGAATTATTCATGTAGGCGTTTAGACAAAATATTTTAATGTCACATGTCTTAACTGTTAACTTCAGGTTTCCGGTAAATAATAATCTTCGAAAAAAATGGATTGACGCAGTAGGGCGCAATAATTGGACGCCAAAAAAACACCATAGAATATGTTCGAAACATTTCGAAACTAACTGTTTCGTTATTATTAAAAATATAAAACACTTGCTGCCAGATGCGATACCTACAGTTTTTCAGAGGCCGCTTGAGGTAAGTTGGTATAGTGAGTTTTATTTATTTTATTACTTGACATTTCTGAGGTCCCTCCAGATGAGTTCGTTTCATTTAAGTTTTGTATATGCAAAGAATTTGTATTAGTACATTGATTTTCTTTATATATCCATAACTACTATAATATGTATTATACATGCGAAAGTAACTCTGTGTCGGTTTGTTGTTTACCTGTTCATACTTAAGCAGCTCAACTGATAGATATTGTATAATAATGTTTTCGTTACTGTATTTAATGCAGGGATCTCACCAGGATCAACAATTAGAAGGCAACTACAACAAAATGATGCTGAGCAGTAATGAAAGGCTACCAGATACAATACCTAAGACATCTGCATTGCCTCTTCAGGTGATGCAAGTTTACTGATTGCAAAAAGTTCTATATAATTGGATATTTATTATTTAAGGCATTAGATGTAACTTTCTTATTAAAATGAGATATTTTCAGGAATATAATTGCGTTGTTATTTTGTGTTAGCTTACTTTAAAAACAAAGTTTTAATCGACTTCAAATCAATACTTCACGAAGCCACATTCCATATTACCGCATGAACTGCCTTCTGAAAGCAAATGCACGATTTCAAAGGACCTAAATCGTTTCAAAATAAGATTTGAAGATTGCCCTGGATTTCTCCAGGATCCCATCTTCAGATCCTGACCTGCCTAGGACCACCTTTTCTAACAAAACACCATTCTTATCGGTCCAGGCATCTAAGAGTAATCGAGGAACATACATAAAAAAATAAAGAGCCAGCGGAATTGATAAGTTTCAGAAGTCGGTTAAAAATAAATGTGTTCCACTAAAGATCCACAAAATAGTGAGACTTAAAAAGTAACTCGTCTGACTACCTATGTATTTGCATAATTTAACTTGTAGCGAACATATGAAACATGAATGCAGTTTATTATATTCGTAGTCGTGTAATGGTTTTTGTTTTCTATTTGGTAAGTACCATATTAATTTTTGCATAGTATGGATAGAGATACAATTTACTTACGAGTATCGCATATTACGAATTTATTAACAGTAAATATCGATATCGATAACTTGTAAGAAAATATCTTTCTGTGCACTAAATCTCGAGCGAGCGAGAGAGCGAATTACATCGTGCGAGCGAGAAAGCGGAGACAATGACGTATGAAGACCTGTCAGATAACATGGTTCTATCCCTTTCTTACTCGGCGTTCAGTACGTAAGTGAGAAGAGATCGGATGTATAGAAAACGTTCAATTTATTAGGGCCTATCTGCTTTTCTCTGTAATCTGTGTGGTCACGTCATGAAGTGTATAAAATTGTTATATTCAAATTACAACTAATATTGATGATGTGACGTAAATTGATTACCAGTTCAGAGGCCCTACCGCGAAACGAAAACGAATTTCTTTCGTGTATCTCCCTCTCTGTTGCACTCGCTAGTTCGAGCGGCAGAGACGGAGATACTCAAACGAAGTTCGTTTTCACTTCGCGGTAGAGCGGTAGTAAAGCATTTCGGACCGTTTGAGGTTGAGGTTAATGAACTTGCGTCTGTCACCTGCCAATCGAGCATTGTATATATTTGTTGGTCAAATGACTTTAAGTCAGCATTTAACCAACCGGAGTGGCCATGAGTCATTTTCTATACATAAAAAGTCTGCCGATTTTTGCGGGGGAGGGGAACGTCAAATGTATGCGTAACGTGAAAATAGCTACGTCAGTCCATACAATGTGTATGACCACTGGTCATATACTTTTGGCAGAGGGGAACGCCTGTCAATGACCACTCCGGTTGGTTTAATGCTCTAAGCTTTAAGTATATTGGAATGTCTGGATGAGGTGTAAGCTTTATTGAAGAGCTAAATATTGGATTTGACGCTTTTATTGGAACATACTGAAGATTTCATTACTGGATTTGACTTTATGAATTGGATTGGAACAACTGAAGACTTATTCTTTGGATTTGACACATATGTTGATAATACTGATGACTTAATATCTAGATTTGTTCATATGCATTGGAAATAACTGAAGACATATTTATTGTAATAGACACTTCTGATTTGAAACTACTGAAGACGTTATTACTGGATTCGATCAAATGAAATTATACTTACTGAAGACGAGGCAGTATGGCCCATGGTCTTAGCCTGTCCGAATGGACGAATTAAAAAAAAATGTCACCTGCCTGTGCCTGCCAAGCAAGCCGACAGCCGGCAGCTGTCATTGCAAATGGCGTTGGCGCCGTTGCCATAGAGGAAATTATTATATACTGAGATAGAGTCATCAGCTTCCTCCATGTACTAGTGCCATCTATTGGCCGACTCTCGAGCTATCTGTATCGAGTTATTCGTACAATGCTATGCAATGGTATATAGTACACACACACATATATATATATATATATATATATATATATATATATATATATATACATGCATAGCATTGTACGTTCACTACTTGTAGGCCACTTTTCCACAAGCTGTGTTTCCATATTAGGCTTGATACTTAGCTTAATAGCTAAACACAATAAGAACACCTTCTTCCGTCACCTTTCCGTATTTAACATAATGGAAAAATACAGCTTCGCACATCTCTGGCGGATACAGGTCCTTAATATCCAATGGGTACGACGGGATTCGGATTTACATTCCTGATTATATACAAAATAATAAAAAGTGCGAGATCATAATATTTCCTATTACGATAAGCGTATCTTTAATATTTGTGACTGACTGACTGACTGACTCCGCCATTGGAATGAAATTAAAAAAAAAACAAGACTGCGTTCCTCTACACTGAATTGTATTATGTGGTTAATGCACACAATATTTGTACTTGTTACTAGGGCTGTTGTTTTTAAATAAAAATATTTAATTATATTTCTTGGTAAATTTACAGTACTCTGGAACATTTACGGTTGTTTTCATATAATAATTGCAATTTAGAAACTTTAAACAAGTTAGTGGAATGGAACGGAAAACAAATCTAATCTGTGCTTTATGCAGTAAAGTTGCCAGTTATGCAAAATTACAATCATAATTCATGATATTTCCAAATAACGTCTTTTTGTGTTTTTAGAATGTGTTTATTTATAAATAAAATAAGAATTTAAAATCAGATCTCACATCACATCACATCATCAGCCTATATACGTCCCACTGCTGGGCACAGGCCTCCTCTCATGTATGAGAGGGAAATCAGATCTCATCTTAATAATAATAATTAAAATTATAGAAATAGCTCCATCTGTTGAGTGAGTCTCACACTGAAACATGCAAGTTTTAATGTATGGGAGCTGTCAAGTACTAAGTGAATTGAAATGCAAAGGTGAAATGCCCCTGGCCGTTGCGTTAGCGCATTGTTGCAGTTTCTTTGTGCATTTTTAATTAAAGTTTTAATGTGATAAAAGATTTAAGTATAACTTTAATCATGGAGGGAGGAGACTCTTTTTTGTCTTGTGCAACAACATTAGAATGGACAACTCCCCAAGGTTCAATCATAAGAAAAGTAAACTACAGAACTGCATCACTTAGACTAATTCGTAATGAATTTCGTGAAATGTATATGGAAATATCAACTGAGAAAAACGCGGCTATTAGGTTGGCATTGAAAGGAATTAACGTTTTCAAAAAGTTCATGGCAGAAGGTAAAGCCAGCGTAAAATTCCAAGATGCGGGTTGCACGCTTTTCATATCTAACGCGCCGCCTATGAATCTCGTGTCATTTTTAAGGACCATTTTCGTGAAGATGACGGGAGATAAAGAAGCATCTTCAACTACTACTCCATCCAAACAGTCCATGAGAGCCAAATTACTCAGTGGAAAAGCACAATCTTTTGAGGAAATAAGTCCAGTAACTGTAGCTGATCTACATAATGCTAAAAGTAAAGTTCCTAAATCTACTACGACTACGCCTTCTCCTCCTTCAAAGAAACGCAAGAATGATGATCCTACAAGAGGCCCTGCACCTAAAAAGCTCTATTCTCCATCACCACTTACAACAACTAGCTCTTTGAACCCGGAGCAGCAACAAGTACTAGAAGCTTGCCTCGGGGGGAAAAATGTGTTCTTCACAGGATCTGCAGGAACTGGCAAAAGCTTTCTGCTTAAAAGGATTGTAGCAGCACTACCCCCCGATGTCACAGTGGCCACTGCTTCTACTGGAGTTGCAGCTTGCCATGTTGGTAAGAGATTATTCACCATTTTTAAATAAATACTGAGATTAATACAGTGTTTGGGATTGTTCCATGGAACAACAAATTAATACATTATTGCTATTTTAGGAGGTACAACTCTACATGCATTTGCTGGTATTGGAGATGGAAGTGGCTCTGTGGAAACTTTGTGTGTGAGAGCATTGAAGCTACCACTTGTTGCTCAGAAGTGGAGGAAATGCAAACATCTGATCATTGACGAAATATCCATGGTTGATGGCTCATTCTTTGAGGTAAATACATAACTTTTATTTATTCATCTCAACATTCATAATTTCTATAACATACTACCTCTTCATTTCTGTGTGATCTGTTAACTAACATGATCATTTCAAATTACAGAAAGTAGAAGCAGTTGCAAGACATGTAAGGAAAAATGATAAGCCATTTGGAGGCATCCAACTTATACTCTGTGGAGATTTCCTTCAGTTACCACCAGTGGTTGACAAAGGAAAGACAGAAAAGAGATTCTGTTTTCAAACACAATGCTGGGATAGATGTGTACAGCTGTGTTATGAACTGAAGGAAGTCCATAGGCAAAAGGATCAAGAATTTATTTCCATATTGAATAGCATAAGGATAGGTAGAGTGACTAAGGAGATTAGTGAGAGACTTATAAGTACAGCTAGGCAGAAGATTGAAAGTGATGGCATCCTTGCTACAAGATTGTGTTCACACACCAATGACTCTAAAATGATAAATAGCTCCAAATTACAGGATTTGGAAGGTGAAGAAAAAGTGTTCACATCTCAAGATAGTGAGAATTCTAGCAAGACACTTGATATGCAAACTATAGCTCCATCAAAACTAGTATTGAAAACTGGAGCACAAGTCATGTTACTCAAAAATATAAATGTGAATGCAGGTCTAGTGAATGGGGCTAGAGGAGTGGTAGTTAGA
Source organism: Epinotia demarniana (assembly GCA_945867215.1). NCBI lineage: Eukaryota > Metazoa > Arthropoda > Insecta > Lepidoptera > Tortricidae > Epinotia > Epinotia demarniana. Next base: position 14,782,496 of record OX244275.1, read on the forward strand.
TTTGAAGAAGGATATCCTGTAGTGAGATTTAAGAACAAAAAAGAGTACACAGCTAGGTCTGAGCGTTGGTATGTGAAGAACTCCAGTGGAAACCTGTTGTGTAGGCGTCAAGTTCCATTGAACTTGGCTTGGGCATTCTCCATACACAAATCACAAGGTTTGACATTAGATTGTGTGGAAATGTCTCTATCAAAGATATTTGAAGCTGGGCAGGCTTATGTAGCTCTAAGCAGGGCACAGAGTTTAGACACATTGCGGGTATTAGATTTTGATTCCAGACATGTTTGGGCTGACACCAGTGTGCTGGAATTCTACCAAAAGTTTAGGCGCCGCTTGCTACAAATGGAAGTTGTGCCCCTTGGTAGACCCTTGGCTGACAAAACCAATAAGAAATTAAAAGTAAGAGAAATATTGGAAAAACAAATGAGAAAGAAATAGTTTTAATAGTGTAATTTTTTATGTAAGACTGAATTGTATTGGATGTTTTATTGTATGTCTTATTATTAACATCTCATAGATGAAGGTTAAGTTATTTTGTTATAAAATAAGACTTAGCTTACGGGTTTGAAATAAAATAGGTATAATACATGTCTGCGTATTTATTTACAGGAGACAAACAAATTATTGATACCATAATGCCAATGAAAGGATTTTGTGAAGTAATTATTGGTGTTTCAACTTAATTCTATTAATAGTACTACCGAGACTCGATAGCAGTCAAAATCTCCACTTGTTCTTCTAAAGTAGCTTGCTTTTCCTGTAGGCATTTAACAACATACTTATAATTCTCAATGTTTTGTTCCATTTCCCTTCTCCCTGATTTAGTATCTGACATATTCTTCTGTAGAACTTCCAGGTGTTTGTTATTCTTCACAACAGCCTCAGTCAGCATATTATTCAAATATTCTTGTTTCTTAATCAGTACCCAAAGTTTGGCTTCCATTGGGGCGTCAGGCTTGCATTTCAAGTCATCATTGATAAATTCACTTAAATTAATGGGCTCCTTCATTCTAACTAGAGTAAACTTGATGTCAGACATGAGTTCAGCTTGAGTTAGTTTACTGAGAGCCCTATCTAGCTTAGACTTTGCATCTGCATTCTGTAACATAAATAACAACATCAAATTAATCTTCTGCTTATTTAAGAGCTAAACTCTTGTCAGTGTAGCTCAAAGTAGGGCCTCCATCTACTCCAATCCCAAGAAACCTCTTTAACCCTATATAGACTATTTGTCAATACATTCAAATTTGAGCCTTAAATCAGCCAAAATTCCATCACTTGTATTTCATCTAGGACGGCAAATATGTCGCCGTTACTAATTTAAGGGTTAACATACGAGATTAACACTTTCGCAACCAGGCAAAATTTCGAACAATACCCCAGAAACCGCCAGTACTCGCTAGTCAGGCAACGACGTGCAACTCAATGCCGCACGTCGCGAACCCGCTAGTCGGGCAAGCGGCGGACGCTCAGGGCTGTGTTAACGTAACCAACTAATAATCATTTTTATTTTAATCGCATTAGGTAAAGTAAATAAAAATACAAAGTGAAGTAATAAAATATAATAATCAACTGTGCCAACTTTTCGACCACATAAGTACATAATAATCAGAAGACTTACAAATTTTCCTGTTAGTGGCAGTGGCAGCCCTGAGGTAGCGAAGATGCAATGCTTGCCCGCCTGTCGGGCACTTTGGCGTCGCGTGTAGATTTATAGCTCTTGTCCAACTACCGGGTATGCCGGTATCTGAGTAAAGTTTACGAGTGCCCGAGTGTCGGGTACGCGGTGTCGAATGTGTTAAGAAACAGAATGTACTAATCTACTGAATTATTGACTGAATAAAAATATACTTATAAAAAAAATGTTATACCCGCACCGAAAACCCCAGGGTTCGGACATAACATCAACACTTTTTTAGCTGCTCTATGTAGTTTATTCTAGGCCTTCCTCTTCTTCACTTCCCCTCTATCTTTCCTTCAATTATATTGAGTATGAACTTGTCATGTCATATGAGGTGCCCTATCATCTTCCCTCTTCTATTTTCTAAGTTTCTCATTAACTACCTGGTTTGCCTCACTCCATTCAGCATGAAATGACTAGATAATGGACATTACAAAATATTATGGCCAGTTATTCACAATTCAGCCTATGTGATGTTCATATTCTATGTTGAGTTTATTAAATTGCCAACCACAAATTTCAACATCTTGCTCATGTGATAAAATAGCATCACTAAAATGACTATGTAAATATTCTATTACTTACCTTAATAATAGTCTTAGATACCGAATCCGATCCTATTGCAGGGAACAGTGTAGGTATAGCATTCGGTTTAAGTCGTCTTTGGGCATCAAAGTGCTTGTTATCAAAATGTTTTGAGCAAATTCTACTTTTGGACCAGTCCAATATGGTGCATCTAGTTTTTAGAATTTGAAGCCACCTGTTTCTCATTTCGAGCGAAGATGGGCATCTAAAAGCAAAAAAAAAATACTGTAAGTATATCTTACTTTTGAAGGTTATGTTTATCGTATAATGTGGGAGGTGCGCGGTTTAAGAGAGCTATAAAGTAATTCTGATTTATATCATACGAATATTTTTACTTACGGATGGAATGCCGTGCCGGGAGCTTTGTTGAAAAGCGTCGTTTTGCATCCTTTCACAACACAATGTACCGGTGGTGCCATATTATTGTTGGTTTGTATTGATTGATTATTTCACGTACTTAATGTCTTTAAATTACAATTACTTTAGTTCTTCAGTAACACAATTTATGAACTTGAATACAAACAACAACTAAGTATTAATCTGTGCAAACAACATCGGTTGGGTATGGGTTGGCGATTGAGTATTGAGTGACACTAATGACAGTGACAGTTTTTTTTTATAAAGGGGTCGCCACATTAAACTTGATTGAATAAGTCGCAATCGATTCATTACATTCGATTCGGACGACCGCTTTAGCGTAGTTGGTAGTGACCCTGCCTACGAAGCAAGAGGTCCTGGGTTCGAATCCCGGTAAGGGCATTTATTTGTGTGATGAGCACGAATATTTGTTCCTGAGTCTATAAGTATCTTTATCGTCGTCTAGTACCCATAGTACAAGCTTTGCTTAGTTTGGGACTAGGTCGATATGTGTAAGATTGTCCGCAAAATATTATTATTATATTGAACTTGAGAATTATAGTCCACACGACACCCGCTCCCCCATTATAACCCCCACGCATCTCCAGACGAGGACCGAGTCAAGTGGTAAGAAGAGAATATTTGGAGGAAAAACACAATAGCCATCAGTACCATTATAGTAGAAAAATGTATTCGATGGACACAAAGTAATTCAGGATGAGAATACTGCTTGTAGCCAAAGAGAATATTTAATATATTTGTATGTCGAAGCGCCATTTACCGTGGTACCCTAGCAAGTGACGATACTAAAGGGCTCTATTATTAAACAACTTTTAGTAAGCGGTTACCCTCGTTTATAGACACTTGCAAAAAGCATATTTCCTGAAGGAGGCACTACACTTCCGGAATTTCTGGATGGCCAAGCAAGGGACAGAAAATCAAGTACGGAGTGACTTGATATGGCCGCCATGCTCCTTTGCATACTTACTTACTTGCTCTGAAAGTGCGCCTTTACATGGGTCAACATGAACACGGGAAGCCCTCCATGCCGGCACGGAGCGGCGCGCCGGGGGGCGGCCGTGCGGGAATGGATTTCGGGCCAAAATTCCCACACGCATGCGAGAATGAGATTTCATGACAATTCAAATTTCACGTTTTTTGTATATTTTTTTATTTCCTCGCATGATGCATTGTAAAATGTTGTATAATACACTTGCGGATAGGTAATTTCCAACTCGTGTCGATCAAAAACACTCCCTGACGGTCGTGTTTTTGGTGATCGCCACTCGTTGGGAATTACCAACTTTTCGCACTTGTATCATAAATAACTATTATCTACGCACATGTCATTAATGCTCTAAAATGCGTTCAGAAACCGTAGGAAATGACCAGCATTACTACAACCGATTTTAATTTGAGAACTTTCTTGTCTGTGGTAGTAGGTAAAATCTGTACTGTAATGTTGTTACAGTACAGATTTTTGTATCGTTATGGATTTAAATTTGGAACAGCTGTCAAAACTCAAGTGGGTCTCCATTCTAGTATCCATAGATATTAAAACAGTTATCGATACGAAACGTCAATTCAGTACGTTTTTTGATACAAACCACGCGACATATTTGATCTCGAGTGATATGAGTATAGGGACTTCATTCGTTTTTCTATGATTTAAAAAAAAAAATTGTTATGACGGATGGTCGAATTGCCGCCATTGCTGTTGTCATTTTATAGTTGGTGATTTTGCTGTTACTTACTACTATTTATGATATGGGTGTAGATAAAGTAGTGTATGCAACTGTACATAATTAGGCCTTAAAACACTCGTGTGATCATATTATGAAACTCGCTGGCGCTCGTTTCATAAAACCACACTCGTATTTTAAGGCCTCTCATTATGGATCAGTCGCATAAACTACTATTACACCTTAACCATTGGCGCAGGCTATTCACTTAGTTTTAGTTGTGGAAGGTTTTAGAATATAACAAAATACAACCAGAACAGAAATCATAATTTTCTAGCATCCTAAGCTAAGTAAACTGTGCTTCACAAATGATAAAGAGGCTCAAAATAAAATAATAAACTTGCCAATATACATATACTTCAAATTCATAACAAACAATAAATAATTACTCTTATAATTAATCAGTTACACTAATAGCGACCGGCGGTATGAATCTCCAAGTGTGGCTGACCTCTGCACAGGCCGGTATCAGGGAATGATGATCTGTCTCCCGTATAGAGGACGGGTCATCTAACACTGGTTCTGATGTGGAGCACTGGATATCAATTTTATATTCGCCGGGTGTCAGAAACACGACCGTGCACTCGTGATAAGCTTTTGCTGATTCCGGCAGTGTGCTGAGGACAATTCTGAAAAAACAATCAAATTATGAGGAAAAATCTCAGGGATGATAACGGTAGTATTAGATACGTGCTGGGGACCGATTTACGACTTTTGAGCGCTCGAAATCAAGAGCGAGCGGCAGAAAATATTCGCACACGAATATTTGTCACTATTATTTTCGGATGAACCCCTATTATAGCTATTTTTGAAATCATCACTCGTAAGCTAGTGATTGGCTGTGTGTTGGCTGTCAATACTTTTGCGTTTCGTTGTATGCAAAAAGTAGATAATACCCGGTTTTTCAAATTTGAATTTTTAGCTTACCTAGTATGGAGAATGAAGAAAATATGGAGAATCGAATATGTTAAACACGCTACAAACCATGCAATTTGTCACACCAACAGACAGAAACGCAGCTATAGTTGGAATGAGACCGGAATCATTAAATTCATAGTAACGTGATAAATTAGAATATGTCTTAAGCCGCGTACACACTAGGCTAACGACGGTTAACAAATGGGAACGAATTATAATGTCGGAATGAGATTGTCGGCATACATATAAGCTGACGGTGAGTGGCGACACCGCGGACCCGTAACCTCCAGAGGGCTCGAGTGATCTGACCCTCGCCTCTGTGCTTGCCTTAACCGGCCGGCCAGAGTGGAGTCGCAAGAGCGGAACCTGGAGCATAGGTTAACCGTCGTTAGCCTAGTGTGTACGCGGCTTAAGACATATTCTAATTTATCACGTTACTATGAATTTAATGATTCCGGTCTCATTCCAACTATAGCTGCGTTTCTGTCTGTTGGTGTGACAAATTGCATGGTTTGTAGCGTGTTTAACATATTCGATTTCGTACAAGCCGGGTGTACACTATCATCGCGTGTGGGAACCCTGGCTATAACCATGCAGATATTCTTTTTTGAAAATCATATATTTTAAAACGGCTTTTGGACTCTTAGGGACAATGCCACCCTCATAGGAGAACACGATTTCAATACATTTCAGCAACAAATTATTTGAGGATTACTCTTAATATAACTAATTTTGATTCACGAGTAATCAGGTGGCTCGCGATTCCATCTTCGTGTTTCGTCGTCTATGGCACTACTCATATCCAGCAGCCGGATCAAGTACAACAACTAGAATGCAGCGATAAAGATAAAGGCAGCAACGTTTTACTATCACTTTTCCACCCATCTTGCGCTGGCGCAGCCATATGCGGTATGATTGCTACTCGACGAGTTACGTGCTCGTTGTGTGGGTATGAGATCATTAATCTACAGGTCACAGCTCATTAGAGTGACCCGGCGCCCGAACCACACCGCCTCGCCTCGAGCGGTTAGTATTCACAACATCAACTCCGTAGTTAGTACATTTACGAGGCGAAGCGGTGCGGCTCGGGCGCCGGGTGGCTCTAATTTAATTTTAATTTTTAATTTATTTATTTATTTCAAGTAACTATGACTCATACATTCATAAAAATACAAATATAATTTTAACACAATAAATTACAATTATGAGCTGCTCAGCGACTCACTTGTTATTCCCTGCAGTAGCGACCCTGTTATCTAGCTTATAGCTAAGCACGCCATTGTTGTAGTCCTGGTAGAACTGCACGGACAGTGAGAGTCGGTGCAGGGGTCGGCTGAGGTGGTTCCACACGGCCACGCCAAGCGAGAGGCACTCGCCCGCCGTGCAGCTGTACTCTTCTTGCGCCTTGATGCATTGGGAGTTCACGCTTACTTCTGTAAAGGTAAAACATTGGTGCAACGTCAAATGGGGTAACTCAAGACATGTGGTGGTTACTTTAGGCAGCGGTTTTTGCCAGGAATTAGTGTGTTTTTGTAGGAATAACTTCGACGGTGGATATTATTAGTAAACCGTCTGTAATCGTAAGCGGTGTTCGCAATCTAAAATCTGAATGTATGGAAAGTTTGACAAGTTTCTATGGAATGACAGCTGCCGACGCCACATTTAAGCTAAAGTCTATTTTTTTATTCCGTAGACTAAAATGACAACCACAAATGTCAAACGTAGAAATAATGTGACCAGCTATATGCAAACAGTGCTGATCTCTGATATCGGTGTCGCGAATGCTGGGCATCGCGATGACGTTTAAACACCATCCACAACTGGCAACACTAACCGGAAGGTAGAACGTCTATGGTGAGTGAACTATTATATCTATGACTCTACTCTATGGTAGATGGGCTTTGTCAATCACTCAGTGCTTCCGTTGCGGGAGCCAGTTAACCGTTGAACGTAACCGCCTCAAGATGTGATAGAGTGAATTGTGCCTGTGAGGTTGCCGATGCTCATTCCATGGAGAAGGAAGCCGCGCCAGCTGGCTTCCTGCAAGCTAAGTGTCTCAACTTTCTAAGATTTCATATAGTTTTAGCTTCAATTACACTCTGACTTACTGTAACGTATAACTCGCTACCCAGGTGAAACTACCCCCTTTGGCCACCACTAGGGTGTCGTGTGTGGTAACGCTCTATGTTGTACTCGGTGATATTATAGATATTGACCCCCCTAGTTTGACCCTGACACTCTCACTCTCAAGGGAGGAGTGAGGAACCACCATGCTCTCGCGGGAACTCGTGGAGACCGTGTTGTATTGTGGCTAGAAGGGCATCCAATTTTCTCCCGTGAAAGCGGGGAAAGATACCCCACCGTACCGGTGCTGGTGACGGCGCTGCTGCGGGCAGGACTGGCTTAGGTACTGCATTTGGGTACGGTGGGATGTGGAGCGAGTATGGTTGGGTGACGTTCTGAAGCTGATACCTGTCCGGGCTCCCCGGAGGTGCGTAGGTATAGTGCCGTAAAGCCCGTGTATGCCGGGTGCGCCCGGGTGCTGGGTGGTAAGACGCTGTAGGGGTGGCATGTCACACTTCGGTGCCTCGTAGGTTGGTAGAGGACAACTCGAATATAACGGCGGCCTTAGAAGGCACCGGTATATTCGTGAAGGATCGCTTGATGGGAACTAGGAGGGCTTTATAATACCTAATAACAATACTGACTGACTTACTTAGCGAGCCCTAATAGGACGCCCTCTATATTAATGTACTCTTTGTGTCATGGCTGAAGCCCTGGCATCAGGTAGCTTGAGGCACTTGGTGACAGCGGTGAAGTCATGAAACACCTTTAACAACAACAGGTGGTACGTGGCAGCCTCGCAGGGATGCCTTTGACTGCGGCGACCTAGGGCGAGGGATAGAGAGAGGAAGGAGAGAGAAGTGGGAGACCATCAGGAGACGAAGGTAGGGTTCATTCACCTACGTCTGTTTCCATCGCGGCGCGTGCCATATAGATTCTTTAATTTACTCTACCACTAGAGTTACACCCCATATAAGGCAGGCGTCGCGACATGGTGGAGATTGGCTTGGATGTATGAGCCTATGCCGGGACTCATGATTGCGAAGGACATTATGTATAGTTATATATTATAAGAGGAGTGATGACTTGTCCTATCTAGAATTTCCAGGAAATTACAGAAGGGTCAATATTCATATGACAATGATTGCGATATAATCATATCGAAGATGTTGATTGTTAATCGCTATGCGAAATCATTAACCTATTGAAGGACGAGGTTGCGATCCCGATGGAACGAATAGTTAATTAATTTAAACTTGATACCCAATATCAGGTGAACCTAACTATCGAATAATTCGTTAGAGGGCGCTGCATGCTAAGGAAACTACTATGACGTGATCCTGTGAACAGAAGGCCATAGTGTAAAGAGTTACCACTAGGTGGCGGTGGGAACCACTCTAGCATAAGGATAGATATATTGAATTCCACTACAAGGACATATACATGACATATATTCAAGGATAAAGCAATAGAAGGGATTAAATTACGTGGAATTACGAATTATTTTAAGTTTACAATAGATTATTTACGATATTTGCGTTAATTGTACAATTAAATACTTAAGTTGAATTTTCGCGGGGAGATGATAGCGTACTCATCGCGGGATGTGATTGGAGGGCCGGTGCCTGGGCAAGAATGTATCGTTTACTAAAAGTAAACACAACATCTATCAATTTCGTATTTAATCTTAATAATTATATTTGTGACCTTAATTTACGTCATTAATTAAGAAATTAAATAATTTCAGTTGTTTTCACTTGATCCAGCGAGTCGCGTCAAATTTAATATATATGTGAAAACTTCCCATTCATTTAAGGAACGCGAAGGAGTGAACTTTATTCCGCAGCAATAAGGTTTGATTTACGATATCGTATCCGTATAGATAGGATGTTGCTAGATTTTCGAGTCGGGCTTCCGTGTTTTGTTTTTTCCGGCTTGAAAAGGGAGCTGCCATTTGTTCGTTATATGTACGGTTCTGTTCTGCCTGATACTAAGAGACGCCGAAATTTATTTGAGTTTGCTGCGAGGTGAGTTTATAAGAATAATTTTGAGTCTTGAAATTATGATTCTCAGGTGCTGGAGAGATGATAAACATATAATATGAGTTAGGTTGCCTGATAGTTTGTTCGAGATATAGGAAAGCCCTATGACGCCAGAGTTGTAGCATGACTACGGGTTCTTATTTGAATTTAGAAGTTTATCGCTAGTTGAAATTCCTTTCTACTGGTTGCAGAAAGAAATTCCAGTTCCGCACGTGAAAAACGTACTCTTCGGAGCCAGGTGCTATAAGTACTTTACATATTTTAATTTGATTCGTTTAATTTTCATAGGCTAGACGTCCCCATACGTTCTACCACCAGCCTTGCCAGTTGTACGTCGGCCCGATAGTGTCTGAGGCGAGTTCTCATCTGTTTCATCGTAAGTACTGTGTGCATTGATCTGATAATTACTAAGATGCTGCTTTGCCCATCTTTCTGTGCCTATACTATGCGAAATATCCTTTCTTATTTCCGAACTTCTTAGCTATTGCAAGGGTAAAATTTGTTCCACATCATTTGCTATGAAACGGTCATAAGTAACGTAGAAATAAATTATCTTAAACGCTCATATTAATTATAAGGGTGAAAACAAAGTTATTCACTTCTAGTATTGAAGATAAGTTCATACCACCATTCATTTGTATGTGTCCTCTTAATGCTGAAGTAGGCGATTAAGTACTTGACTAAAAGGATTTCCCAATTTAATTGGTTATGTTGATTTGTTGAGATAAGTACTTAGGTCTAGAATTACCCAATAAATCTGAGCCTAGGAGATATATCATCACTTAATCTGGTGGAAATTTATTAAAGGGCATATGGATTTAAATGTGAGTTAGACATTTGATAGTAAACTTTCCTTGCCGAGTTGCCTAAGTTTCATATAAGTTAGGTTTACTGATTGTATCTTGGCAGCGAGGGTGTTATTTACACATTAACATTACAGATATGTAAGAGAGCGATATGACATGATTTATTGAGGATTGGTTCGTGGAAATTAGGTATTACATGAGGATCACAATTATTTACTTTATGATAGGTACTTGTTACTGTGTTTTTATGTGATGTACATTATGGATTTATTTGGCAAATTTATTGAGTTGGTGTGTTATTTAGGTTTTTATAAGGATGGCTTATAAAGTAGACTGATGGCCACTATACGTCGATTAATGTAGCCTTTAGATAGTCTATTAGCTATTCCTTTAAGTGCAAAGCGTGTTATATTACTATTATTATACTATGTGACCCCGTGAGACACTTACACACGTTAGTACATCATGTATTAGGAGCGGATAGCACATAAACACATTATGAAATTATTATCCAACTACAATTCATATTGCAACTCTTTTAATTATCAGGTAATTAGTGATACACATTCAATACGATTGGGTTTATTACTAAAGTATATGAGCGCAACTAATTAGTATATACATATCTTTTTCCAAATCAGTACTCGACTAATTAAATTAAATTATGGAAAGAATTCATACATAAATTACTTGGAGATAACTTTAAATATCTGTCATTATAATCAAGAATCTTTATGATTTGAAAAGGTTGCTTTACGTTCTTTTAAATAATAATAAATAGTCTAACACATTGTGTAAAAACATGTTGGTGTCAATTTAGACTTAGTTGGTTTTCTTTGATTGTTGAATGATTTATACAAGATGTTGGTACACATGTGTTGGTGATCTTTGATACTTTATTTAATTTAGATAGGTGAACATACCGGATGTATACTTGCATACCAGTCAAGGTTTATATATTAGTTCACGGTAAATACAAGGCACATTGAGAATCATATGAAACAAAGTTTCTTGAAAGTTTAATACACTTTATATTACAGTTTTATTCTACTTTGAATCAATAAATAGCGTTAATTAGCGTTCAATATCTGGATTCTGTGCGCATCACGGTTGGCTAATCACAAGCAGCAGCAATCGCTTTCGACCAACTTAACGTTGACCCCTAGACACTAAGGTTTTGTTTTGAGTGGAGGTTCAAGTTATACTGGACTTACCAAATGCTTATGGGAGAAATTCATAAGCAGAGCTACGGTGCATGCGACTTTCTTTAAACAATATACAAGGAGTTTTTACAAATTGAATGCATCCAGTATATTACAAAATACACAACTATATAATGTAAATTATGAGGTTGTTTCTTAATGCTTATTTTTTCTTTGAATGTTGTTTATGGTGCAGCGTAATGAATGAGCGGCACATTATTGTTTTTTTGTGTGTGTATCTATTACAGGTCAAGAACTTAACCTGTCAAGATGGAAGAAAGTTTAATGACTACTCTTAACATAAGTTCTGAGCATCTGAATAGGTTAATTGTCAAGGCGAGAGAGATTATACTTTCGATTGGGCCTGATTCCCCAAACAATGCGTTTATACTGGAGATGGAAATCATCGCTTCAAAGTTGGAAAGTGGCCTAAACCGACTTCGGTCTGACCTCAACAACTATTTTAGATTCGTCAATGAACCGGCAGTCGATGAAGTATCCAGGATATCTGCAGTTCAACTTGAAGCCGAGGAAAATTTGTGTGAGCTGCAAGTTCGACTTAAACACGCAAGGACTACTTCATCGAGGGAAGGTGCTTTACCAATCTCAGGGAAATTGCCAAAATTGAGCCTACCGGAATTCCATGGTGACATACTGCAATGGAGCCAATTTTGGGACCAGTACCAGTCTCTGGTAGATAGCCGAAGATTGAATGACGTTGATAAGTTCTTATATTTAAGTTCAGCACTGAAAGGAGAAGCGAAGAAACTGATCGAGGGATTAGGAGCTACCAATAAGAATTACAGTATAGCTGTTAGCACTCTTAAGTCGAGATATGGAAGAGTCGAGCTGGTGAAGGATGCTCACTACTCAGCGTTGAGTAAAATCAAGTCTGCTGAGGACTCCACTAGCAGTTGCAGAAGTGTCCTAAATGAAATCGAGAAACATTTAAGGGTGTTAAGCTCCTTAGGCGAGGATACCACGCACAGCTATCTCCGATTTATGATACTAGAGAAGTTTCCTGAAGAAACCGTTTACGAACTTAAGAAACGAATCAAAGACGATTCAGTTACAGAGATCCGGAAGGAATTAGAGACGTTAATTTCCGCCAAGGAAGATGCGCGCAGGTTTACATCTCAGCAGGGAGAAGGTACTTCAGGTAACTATACTACGGAGACATTACATGTCAACGAGAATTCTAGAAATTTTGACTACGGACGTAGAAGGGCGAACTATGGAGTTGGCAATAACTTTAGTAGAAATAAGTATACTCCGACTACAAAGCCAATGAAACAAAGATTCAAGAGGAATTCTCATCACATGGATGGTGACTATCGAGGAGGGAGATTCCCAGACGAACCATATGAAAAGAAATTTAAGAGTTCATGTATCTTCTGCAGTGGCGAACATTTCAGCAGCATATGTCGACAATACCCAACTATAGAACGTAGGAAGCAAAAATTAGTTAATCGGTGCTTTAAGTGCCTCTCAGAAGGACACAGAGCAGCAACTTGCAAGACCACAACACGCTGCAAGATTTGCGGGAATCCAAGACATCATGCAGCCTTATGTGAAAAATCAATTTTGAAAAACGTAACGACCAATGCTCCTGGACCTCATAGGAATGTCGGAAAGGAAAGGAAAAATAAGAAGACTCAGCCTACCGTACAGTGCCACGTGAAGGATATCATGCAGTGTCATGTGAAGGATACAGGAGTTACTGTATTGCAGACGGCTGTCACAGACTTGACAGGTGATGGTGATGGCCCTAAGACTAAAGGCAGAGCCCTACTTGATTCCGGAAGCATGAGGACTTATATTTCACAAAGCTTAGCGAAGAAACTTAAACTTGTGACTATAGAAGAGAGTCGATTGACCATATTTACTTTTGGTTCTACGGTACCACAAGAAGTAAACAGTCCCAGAGTTAGTTTACAGATTGTGACACGGTCCGGTGATACCATGAAGATTTATGCCAACGTGGTCCCTATGATAACTCATAGTGTACCATACCTCGGACCTGACAAAACTCTCTTGGACTCGAAATTTGACTTAGCAGACGATGGATCCTTAGGTGACAAAGTAGATCTTCTTATAGGAAATGACTACTATTTCTCGATACTGCTATCAGAGAAGATCGAGATTCAAGAGAATCTGTTTATGGTTAACTCCAAATTAGGATGGATCGTCAGCGGGAAGACAGATTTGAAACCAGTCAACGAACTAGAAGTGGTCACTTATTTTCAAACCAGCTTAGAAGTAGGACTCGTCCAGCCGGACCTACCTTTAAATGAAGTCAACCTTAAGGAACTATGGGAATTGGAAGCCATAGGCATTGTGGATTCTCCAAAGGAAAGCAGAGAAGAAGAAGCTTTACGTAACTTCAACGAGACTACTCGTTTTGAGGATGGCAGATACCAAGTATCCTGGCCATGGATTGACTACCCGCCTGATCTACAACCAAACTTCGGCTTAGCACTGGGGCGGCTAGTGAGCTTGGTGAAGCGACTAGAGGCTGAGACGCTGACTTCGTACGATCAGCTGATTAAAGAGCAACAGAGTACGGGAATCATAGAAGTTGTACCGGACGAGGAAGTTAACACCTCTGGTCACCCAGTTCACTACTTGCCTCATCACAATGTCCAGCAAAAGGGTAAACCTCTTCGAATTGTGTATGATGCATCTTCTAAACTCAAGGATAATAAGAGCCTAAACCAGTGTCTGTACTGTGGACCTTTAATGTTAGAGGAATTGACAGGAATTTTGTTGAAATTTAGGTCCCATAGTGTAGGCATTTGTGCAGATGTCGAAAAAGCATTTTTACAGATCGGTTTGCAAAACAAAGATCGTGACGTCACTAGGTTCCTGTGGATCAAGGACTTGGAGAAACCAGTTGACAATAATAATATACTCCATATGAGGTTTAAAAGAGTTCCATTTGGCGTCATAAGTAGTCCGTTCTTGCTGAATGCTACCATAAAATATCATTTGTCAAAATCCAGCTTAGAGATCGTGCAAAGCTTGGCACAAGACATATATGTAGATAATATGGTGACAGGTACGGATACGGTAGAAGAAGCTGTCGACTTATACAACGAGACAAAACAAGAATTTCAACGGATGTCGATGAACTTAAGAGAGTGGAGTTCGAACTCACGGGACTTCTTGAGACAGGTTCCAGACAGCTGTCCAGATAAAGTAGTTAAAGTACTTGGACTGGACTGGAATTTAGAAACAGATACACTGCACTTAAGACAGAAGGAACGTGAGTACGCAAACACTAAAAGAGGAGTTCTTCGCTGCATTGCATCGGTGTACGACCCATGTGGGTACGTAGCACCCTCACTGTTAGCAGCTAAGCTGCTTCTTCAGGATCTGTGGAAGCTCAAAGTAAAATGGGACTGCCCTCTGTCAGGAGACTCGGCAGACAGATGGACAGACGTGCAGATGGAACTCAAGAACTTGAAGGAAACCTGTGTTCCCCGATGCTGTGTGGAAAACCTTCGGTGTAACAGTTATTCCATCCATTGCTTTACAGATGCATCAACTAAAGCATACGCAGCGGTAGTCTACATAGTGCAGGGTAACACAAGGAACTTTGTTATAGGAAAGTCACGTTTAGTCCCAATTAAAGACCAGGATGACCTGAAGATTCCAAGATTGGAGTTGATTGCTTCACTTATAGGTCACCGCTTGATCCAATATGTCAAAAAGTTTCTGCAAGGCGACATAGCAGAGCAAATCCTCTGGACAGACAGCCAGGTTGTTATCGGTTGGTACTACTCTGACAAACTTCTGACACCCTTCGTATCAAGAAGGATTCAAGAAATGAAGAAGAACAAAGATTTAAAGGTACGATACGTCCCAACCAACTTAAACCCAGCGGATGTGGCCACAAGACCCGCTCAGCCAAGAGAGGAAGTGGAGAAATGGCTGGCAGGACCCGAATTCTTGTCCAAAGATTCGAAGGAATGGCCTGTCAGTCCGCCAAGTAACAATTCTCTCTTGGCCGGGGAGGGTCTGTCGATTACTCCAATGGATGAAGACTTGACCGACAGAGGAAAGCAGGATGAAGCCGCTAGTTCGAATATTGGATCTACGGAAGTAACGCAAGGAGATATTGGTATCGTGTATACGAAAGTATCTGAGATAAAGGAGATTCAAGCCAAATACTTTCCCGAAGAACTAGCAGGAAAGGAGACTAGCTTAAAGAGGAATCTAGGTCTCTTTACAGATGAAGACGGAATACTGAGAAGCAAGGGACGATTTCAGTACGCTAATTGGACGTACGACAAACGGTATCCAATATTACTACCTTATAATAGTCCATATACGGATGAGATCATTATGAAAACTCATAATGATAATTATCATGTCGGAGCTACTCATACTCTTAGTATCATACGTCAACACTTTTGGATCCCTCAAGGAAGGAAGCGAGTACTTAGTGTTATAAGTAAATGCGCTCAATGCGTTAAGCAACGTGGAGGACCTTTCAAATTACCACCTACACCGGCATTGCCACCGGAAAGAGTAAACTACACTGAACCCTATACCATCACAGGAATAGATTATCTTGGCCCGATCGTAGTCAACACAAAATCTGGAACAGAAAAGCGATGGATTTGCCTATTTACTTGTCTAGCTGTACGCGCCGTACACTTGGAAGTCGTTCGAGATTTGACGGCGGAAGAAGGACTCCTGGCTTTGAGGAGGTTCATAGCTACTAGGAACATACCTACGGTAATAACATCTGATAATGCCACTAATCTGAAATTAATGTCTGAAGTTATGACACAACCCTATTGCCTAGACAAAGGGATAAAGTGGCGATTCATTCCCCAACTCGCACCGTGGTTTGGAGGTTTCTATGAGAGACTCGTGGGTATGGTTAAGGTCTGCATGAGGACCACCTTACTGAAACGCCTTCTCACTGATAATCAACTAAACACGGTTATCAAAGAAATGGAAGCCGTCATCAATTCTCGACCCCTAACTTATGTCGACGAAGATATGGATCACATCTTGAGACCTTCTGACTTCATCGCTATGGGTAGAACTATAGCCATAGACGTGAAGAGTGATGGACCTTTACCTGAAGGAACACAGGTAAAGCACGACCTTGTCAAAGGCTGGAAGAAGGGTATCGCCGTGCTTAATGAATTTAAGAAGATGTTCATAGACCGGTACCTTCTCAGTCTAAGGGAAAGGTATTCACATTCTCATAAACAACCGAGGAGTACGTCTAAGGTAGAACCGTCAGTGGGTCAAGTGGTACAGATCAAGGGGGATAATAAGAATAGGGAAGATTGGAAAGTAGGTAAGATTGTATCTTTAAAAGAGGGTAAAGACAACATGTGTCGTGTTGCCCAAGTAAAAGTAGGTAACAAAATGTATACCCGTTCTTTAGCACAACTGTATCCATTAGAAATAGAGGATGCGGCAAGTGAAGAAGCTGATTCACCATCGGTGAATAACGAAGATTCGAGAGGAGTTCTTGAAGATTCGCAAGACTTAGATATTGACATGGATGTCGACAATATCGGCGAATTGCCCTTATTAAATGATGGGAATCAGGAACCCTTTAATGATGCTGAAAGTATACATGATGAGATTACTACAGAGGTAGCGACCTCGCCTAATAATATTGACACAGATGATGATGATGCTGAGGACACTATTGGCGTCTCTCCTCGACCACGACAGCCAAGGGATGCAGCCGTCAGAGCCAGGGAGAAGATTCGGCTGTGGACGCGCTCCCTAATGTCACTTCTGTCTGTCGTCGGGAGTGTCGCGAATGCTGGGCATCGCGATGACGTTTAAACACCATCCACAACTGGCAACACTAACCGGAAGGTAGAACGTCTATGGTGAGTGAACTATTATATCTATGACTCTACTCTATGGTAGATGGGCTTTGTCAATCACTCAGTGCTTCCGTTGCGGGAGCCAGTTAACCGTTGAACGTAACCGCCTCAAGATGTGATAGAGTGAATTGTGCCTGTGAGGTTGCCGATGCTCATTCCATGGAGAAGGAAGCCGCGCCAGCTGGCTTCCTGCAAGCTAAGTGTCTCAACTTTCTAAGATTTCATATAGTTTTAGCTTCAATTACACTCTGACTTACTGTAACGTATAACTCGCTACCCAGGTGAAACTACCCCCTTTGGCCACCACTAGGGTGTCGTGTGTGGTAACGCTCTATGTTGTACTCGGTGATATTATAGATATTGACCCCCCTAGTTTGACCCTGACACTCTCACTCTCAAGGGAGGAGTGAGGAACCACCATGCTCTCGCGGGAACTCGTGGAGACCGTGTTGTATTGTGGCTAGAAGGGCATCCAATTTTCTCCCGTGAAAGCGGGGAAAGATACCCCACCGTACCGGTGCTGGTGACGGCGCTGCTGCGGGCAGGACTGGCTTAGGTACTGCATTTGGGTACGGTGGGATGTGGAGCGAGTATGGTTGGGTGACGTTCTGAAGCTGATACCTGTCCGGGCTCCCCGGAGGTGCGTAGGTATAGTGCCGTAAAGCCCGTGTATGCCGGGTGCGCCCGGGTGCTGGGTGGTAAGACGCTGTAGGGGTGGCATGTCACACTTCGGTGCCTCGTAGGTTGGTAGAGGACAACTCGAATATAACGGCGGCCTTAGAAGGCACCGGTATATTCGTGAAGGATCGCTTGATGGGAACTAGGAGGGCTTTATAATACCTAATAACAATACTGACTGACTTACTTAGCGAGCCCTAATAGGACGCCCTCTATATTAATGTACTCTTTGTGTCATGGCTGAAGCCCTGGCATCAGGTAGCTTGAGGCACTTGGTGACAGCGGTGAAGTCATGAAACACCTTTAACAACAACAGGTGGTACGTGGCAGCCTCGCAGGGATGCCTTTGACTGCGGCGACCTAGGGCGAGGGATAGAGAGAGGAAGGAGAGAGAAGTGGGAGACCATCAGGAGACGAAGGTAGGGTTCATTCACCTACGTCTGTTTCCATCGCGGCGCGTGCCATATAGATTCTTTAATTTACTCTACCACTAGAGTTACACCCCATATAAGGCAGGCGTCGCGACAATCGGTTTGTGAATAACCGATAAAATATTGAATACATTTTAGATTCAAAATAAACAATAAATAAAATCTACTCACAAAATGATAAGAAAAAACAATAAATACAATTTACTCACTACTAATGTACTCAAACATTTAAAATGACATTGACGTATCGCCGACCTGACGCGATGCCATTTTGGTTTACGTATTTGGCATTCGTTATTTTAATCGTATCTTCTCTATTCTCGGATGTTTTCAGTGCGTGTTCTCTCGTTTTTAGCACGTCACGGATTATCCATTCATTGTGTTACAGACGCTTCATCAACAAATATAAGTACCTCCCAATCGTTTATTTTCGGTTAGCACCGGTTGTAGCACATCACTATTTAAAGGACGAAAAAAACTGGCAATACATGAAATGTCATTTTAGTCTACGGAATAAAAAAATAGACTATAGGAGAGTGAGAGAGTTTTTGTCTAGTGTTGTCAACCTCCTAAGCGTACAACATTTTGTACAAATTTACAAATATACTTTGAACTTTTACTTAATGTCAAAAAGTTCCTAATTCAAGAGCACAATAACTACAACTTAGAAAAGTTGAGATTCCCCCGACATTTTCATTTCAAAGTCCAATATCAAAAACGGCTGAGTAGTTCATGAAACATGGCTAAGAAAAGAACACTCGGTGTATAAAATGGGAATTAACACTGAGAAACTAGGTGTCTTTAGGTCATTTGCTTACATACCACAGATAGATGCGCAGTCCAGGGTTCAGGAGTCACAGCCAGTCACAGGCACACACACGAGCTCACACGCGAGATAGACTTGGTATGTGACGTCACAGGTGGAGCGACATACGCCTTATTTTAATGCAAGCAAAGGGTCATCTGTCGGTCATTGTCAATAGGTAAGCGCGGTGCGCCCGGGATATGGAGGGGATGCAAGATTGTTTATTGAACATACCCCCGCCCTAAACATGACAATGTTTACGAAAAAAAAAGGAAAATAAAAAAATAAAAAACAAATAAAAAAAAAATAAAAAAAAAATAAAAAAAACAAAGTTACTTTAAGGGATTCTTAGGGTAATCTAATAATCCGATTGGTAGGTCTTGTCAGAACACCCGTAGCCGTCCTAACTTGTACTACACGCACGACGCCATCTTTCCCGGGAACCACTGATATGATGCGAGCGCGTCGCCATTCCAATGGAGGGACATTATCCTCTCTCAGGAGGACCAAATCACCCACTGAGGGAGGCTCAGTATAGGCTGCCCATTTAGGCCTTGTTTGCAACGTCGATAAATATTGAGTTTGCCATCGTGACCAAAAGTGTTGTAGCATCTGTTGTACAAGTTGAAATCGAGTGAGTTTATTCGTTTTAATATCGTGCAACGGGTATTCGGGAATCGCAGTTAAAGGCTCTCCAATAATGAGATGGCCTGGTGTCAGGACTTCAAGGTCGTTAGGATCCGATGATAAGGGGCACAACGGACGCGAGTTGAGGACTGCCTCAATTTTAGTAAAGACTGTCGTCAATTCTTCATAGGTGAGGGGAGTGTCTCCGATAACACGTTTTAGGTGAGTCTTGGCTGACTTTACAGCCGCCTCGAAAAGACCGCCCCAGTGTGGGGTAGTAGGAGGATCAAAAATCCAAGTGATATTTCGCTTTGCCATTTCCGAGCCTAGAGTATACTTATTTAAGTTAAGGAAATTATGGACTTCTAAAAGGTGGTTATCCGCACCCACGTAATTACGTCCACAGTCCGACCGAATAAGCGAAGGGGTGCCACGACGAGAGGCAAAACGAGTAAGGGCGGCGAGGAACGCTTCTGTAGTGAGGTCTGACACTACCTCCAGGTGGACCGCCTTGGTCGCCAGGCACACAAAGACGCAGAGGTAGGTTTTAACTAGTTTCCGGTTTCGAACAGCTTGAATTTTTGTGTAGAATGGTCCCGCAAAATCTGTTCCTACTCCTTTAAATGCACGTGTAGCTGTGATTCGGTCTTTTGGAAGGTCGCCCATAAAGGGTTGCCTTGCAACAGCATTTAAACGATAGCAGGGTAGGCATTTAAATAAAACGTTATTAATTAACCTGCGCACGGATAGGATCCAAAATTCACGGGATAATATGGCGTGTAAGGCACCAGGTGAGGCATGGGAGTTGACCTCATGGTAATGGGTTATTAATAATTTCACGAAATTGCCATGTTTCGGTAAGAGTATAGGGTGGCGGGCATCAAAGGGCAAATCCGAATGTCTTATACGACCCCCAACTCTCGTTAAACCGGTAGTGTCAAGGAATGGGTTCAGTTTTCGAATGGAAGACCGCACTGCTAGTCCACGTTTAAGGTTGTCAATATCCTCAGAGAACGAAAGCTTCTGAACCAGTTTGATAAGGAAGTTAAGGGCGGTTTTCCGTTCAGTCACGGAAAGAAAGGGAGATATCTCACGTTGATTGCGCGAACGGGCATTATTAATGAATCGTAAAATGAAGCCGGTGACGCCAATTAGTTTTTGGAAGGAGCTAAACCGATTTAAGAGGAACTCAGGACTTGGAACGCAACTTGCACTGGTGACTAAGAGGCAACGTAGTCCAGGAAGTTGTGCAACCTGTGATGATTTGTCGGATGGCCAACTAGATGGAGGCTGCAACAGCCACTTTGGGCACCACCAGAGTTGGTGGTTGAGAAGCGCCCGAGGGGATAAACCGCGGGACGCGCAGTCGGCAGGATTCAGATTGCCAGGAACATGTCGCCAAATAGAGAATATCTCTGCATTTTTAATTAGGGAGACCCGATTGGCTTCAAAGGTTTGAAGTTCGTGTGGTGAAGTATTTAGCCAGGAGAGAACGATTTGGCTATCCGTCCAAGTATAGATGGCGTCCAACACTATTGACTTCTGCAGACAGGAGACAACGTGTTGCACTAATTTCGAAAGGAGCGCAGCTCCCTGTAGTTCCAATTTTGGAATTGTCAAACGGGTCCGGACTGGGGCAACCTTAGTTTTGGACATTAACAAATGGACGGAGCAATTATTCAACTGGTCTACAGCACGGAGATAGAGTACTGCAGCGAATCCACCTTCTGAGGCGTCACTGAAACCATGTAAAGTATAAGACTGGGGTGTGGGGGGAAGAATACGTCTGGGTATATGAATCTTATGCATAGTGTTTGCCAGTTCACTGGTGAAGGTCAACCACTCGGCAGCTAGTTCTGGGGTAAGTGGTTCATCCCACTGAAGGCCCGAAAGCCACAGGCGCTGTATAAAGACCTTAGCCTGGAATACAATAGGTGAGATCCAACCACTGGGGTCAAACGTACGGGCTATAAGGGACAGAACTTTTCGTTTGGTTGGGGACTTGTCAGAGTCTACACAGGTCGTATAGGTAAAGGCATCCGTCACAGGGTTAAACTGAACTCCGAGGACCGCTACTGTTTGAAGGTTTTCGATGTCCTGTATGGTGTGAAGGGGTTGAAGGTGATTAAGGGGGAGATCTTCTAATAGCTCTGGCTTGTTCGAGATCCATTTTCGTAATTCGTAACAACCTGCTCGCATTAGGGATTCTAGCTCTGATTTAAGAAGGCGAGCTTCTTCGAGGCTGGAAGCACCGGTCAGGCAATCGTCAACATATACATCGGACTCAATGACTGCGGCCGCCTTAGGGTATCTAGAACGTTCCTGATCAGCCAATTCAAGGAGCACGCGGATTGCAATATAGGGGCTAGACCGTAGACCGTAAGTATTAGTATTAAGCTCATACGTAATGAGAGATTCTGCAGGAGACTCACGCCACAAAATTAACTGATACCGTCTGTCCTCTGGATGTACCCACGACATCCGGAACATCATACGGATATCAGCAACAAACACAATAGCATGTCTACGAAAGTTGAGAAGGATGTGCGTGATGTCACGCTGGAGCTTAGGACCCGTGTGTAGACACTGATTAAGGGATATTCCATTCGAGGTCGTACTACTACCATCAAAAACGACTCGAATCTTTTCATTATCACCGGTTTTAAAAACGCAGTGGTGGGGGATAAAATAATGTTCCATGGATTGTAAGTTCAAAGAAGACACCGACATGTGATTTAAGTTGTAGTATTCACGCATAAAGTCGATATATTGCGCCTTTAGGCGAGGATATTTTTGTAGTCGCCGTTCTAAGTTAATGAATCTCTTTTCCGCTATAGATCGGGACTCACCAAGGGAAGGACGATCACATAAAAAGGGTAATTTTGTCACGAAAGTACCATCAAGGTTTCTCCTAGTAGACGATTTAAAGAATGTCTCACACTCAACATCCAACGGGTTTGTTTGAGGTGTCTCTGGAAATTCTTCTATTTTCCAAAATCGCTCAACTATTTGGGATAAAGAAACACCAGTCATAGGGAGCTCGGAACTGGGTAGATCCTTGACTGGCCCGGACAAGGCATAGCCAAAGACGGTTGATATAGCAGTCAACCCGCAGGGTTTCAGATTAATTAAATCTGGGCGTAGGAGTGAGCCTAGGACGTCGGCTCCCAAAAGCACTTCAACCAAATCAGGCTTGTAAAATAAGGCATCAGCCAGAGGTAAGGATTCCGCAATGGATCGAACAGACATGGGTAACTCTACGTCGGGATGAACACCGGCGATGTTATCTACCACTACAGCTGAGGTTGTAATAACCGGGTAAGGGCAATGCACAGGCTTGAATGTAAGGGGAATACAACCACGAGCTGGCAGAGAAGGAATGTTTCCAATGCCTCTTAGTAACACTGGGGACAAAGGGGGTGACAAACGCATATTTAATTTGGTAACCGCAAGATCACAAGTAACTAGGCAACCTTGAGCACCAGTATCGCACAACGCCCGAGCTTCAACATAATATCCGCTAGATGTTTTAACCTGAATGACGGCGGTAGGGAGTAAAACCAAGTCTGAATTTATAACGGTTGGAGCACGGGTAGGGTCAGAAATAGGGGGGCAGTCTAGTTATTGTGGGCTGTCATGATGGGAGCAACGCGAGGAATATGGTGACAAGTCTCGTTTATCTCTACTGGTGGAGGGAGTAGGGGGGCGCTCGTGGCGCTCACTGCGACGAGGAGGCGGGGAAGGGTACCGGTTGGGTGAGCGATTCGAAGCACGGTGCCATGTCCGAGATGAAGACGGCGGGGGAGATCCTCGGGGTGAGGCTGGCGGACTGGATCGAGGTGAGGACCGGTTCACATTATAATAGCGGGAGCGGGAACCCCCGCCCGTGCGAGAATGCGGGGAGGTCGGCCGAGCTGGTTCCGGAGAGCTTCGAAAAGACACTGATCGAGTCTCTGGTTTAACACGAGAGGAGTAAACCGGGTTCCGCGGGTCATTGAAACATAGGAGGGTATGATGCGTCGGGCGCCTACAGGTTCCACAGCGATAATCGCGCATGCAAGATGCAATGGTGTGTTTATCTAAACATCTATAACACAGGCCATTCATTTTCACAAAGATTGAACGATCGCGTGGGTTCATATCTAGGAAATCTTTGCACTCGCGTAGATAATGGGACTGGCTAGAACACATAGGACATTTTTGTTCACGCATGTCGGTCTCAACAACTAAGAACTGACGTGGGGTTCTGACTACTGGTGGTGGGGGCTTTGCTTGAGAGGACGGTGCGTCTACTAAAGAGGTATTTCCGACATTGTCGTGATGACGACATTCCTCTTCGAGGAAATCAATCAGCTTATCAAAAGTAGGGAGGTCCCTAAGACCATCGCCGTGACGACGCTCAAATCGCGATCGTAAATCCGTGGGAAGTTTCGCGAAACAAATGTGTACAAGGATATATGACCAATGTTTTACCGGTAATTCAAGTCGCTCTAAACAACGATATGCAGTAAGGAGGGGGTTAAGAAAAGAAACTCGTAGACCAGTCAACCGGGGACTGATATCAGGCAGGGACATAATCTGTGCGATGTATGTATCGGCAAGTACTCGCGTATTGTGGTATCTCCGTTTGAGAAGATCACGAGCTACACTATAATTGCCGGCTTCAACTTTTAAATGTTGTACTAAACGTTTCGGTTCGTCAGACAACGCACTCATTAAATAGTGCATTTTATGGGTGGAAAGCAAATCACTTCGGGCATCAACAACACTGTCAAATTGGTCTATAAAACTAATCCAAGCGTCCGGACGTCCGTTAAAGCGCGGAATCGGAAGATCTGGCAACCGTTGGGAACGAGGGAGGCAAGGTCACCCACTGCTGTTGCGCGGTCGGGCACTGAACGCATTGGGGTACTGGCAGAGATAGGTGCGACTATTTCATTGCGCCTAACTTTAATATCTAAGATCTGATCGCGCACCGACTTAATAATATCTTGCACATAGGCATATTCCTCCACATCTATAGCCCGATCCAAGCCGCCCAAGAGAATGGCACTAGCATCACGACATTCCTTATACTGATCCTCGACTTCGCTAAATAAAACTATCAGCCGGGCACGGTCTGTCGAGTTAAGCCGTTGATAGGCGTTCGAAATCCATTCACTGGTCAGTCTTAAAGTGCCGATTGATTTTCTATACTCCGCGGTTTCCGTAAATAAGGTTGCCCGCATAGTATCATTATCTCCGTTCTCACTCATTTCAACTTGTATAGGCAACCGTTAGCAACAAGGAAAACAAGAAAAATATATATGAACAGTAATATCTACACTCAATTTCAATCGTATACGCTTACAAACAAGGCCCAATTTGGAAGCACGTTCGTTTAGTACACCACGAGGTGCAGAGGTACTTACGCAGAACTATGCAAAAGGGTTTAGGAAACACAATTAGAACAAATAAATTCTTTTCCAAACTACAAATTAATGGTTATGTGATATTTAATACGTAATGCGTTATTTCGGCCCTTCAAGCTAATTTAGACCGTCCAGGTAAATAGATAAAGCACAAATTACGATAAACCGGCTCGGATGTCTGTCACCTGGTAAACAACTTTAATTTTTAATGGTTAAATCTTTAGGTAATAAAACTATGAGGGTTTAATTAAACTACGGCGCAAATACAATTGGGGGATGCTTAAGTCTTCTTTACGAGAAGGTTAAACTTAAAATAGTTATTTCAACAGAGGCTATGAAACCACGCTCTGCTACCAAATGTATAAAATGGGAATTAACACTGAGAAACTAGGTGTCTTTAGGTCATTTGCTTACATACCACAGATAGATGCGCAGTCCAGGGTTCAGGAGACACAGCCAGTCACAGGCACACACACGAGCTCACACGCGAGATAGACTTGGTATGTGACGTCACAGGTGGAGCGATATACGCCTTATTTTAAAGCAAGCAAAGGGTCATCTGTCGGTCATTGTCAATAGGTAAGCGCGGTGCGCCCGGGATATGGAGGGGATGCAAGATTGTTTATTGAACACTCGGGATAAAATTATCTTAGACACAAGAAAAACTAAACGAAAAGCGGTTCATCTGTTTGAGAGCTATGATACCACAGATAGACACGTTAAACTTATAACACCCCTGTCTTTGCGTCGGGGGTTAAAAAGAGGTGAAAGTAGCACGCATAACTGAAAAGCTGAGAGCAAAATCGCCCACGGTGGTATAGAGATAGTATGTTACTGAAAGGTCATTAAGTATGAATGTGGAGGGTTGTAAGAGAACAGGTAGACTAAGAAAAACGTGGATGGTCTGCGTGAGAAAGTGTGTAATGAGCAAGGACCGGAATTCTTTATAGCAAAAATGAAAATGTCCGAGGGAATGACCATTACGACCAAAGTGTTTTATCGACTATCGATATATAAATGTCACTTAATGACACATAGTCAAAGTAATGAAATCAGGCTTTTGGATATATACAAAGTATGTAAGCATAATGGTAAGGAATAAAACTTTCGTTATCCATTTGTTAATGGTTTTTCTCTTAGGATTAACCATTTTAGTAACACGGCGCGGAAATTACTTATGACAACTAAGCGACGTACATGACATGTGATGTGGGCATGATTTATTTTAAGAGGGCTTTTTAAAATTCGTCAGGAATAAGCGACAATTACCGATTTTTGACGGTCTAAATCTAAGAAACGGAAAGGTTTTTATAGATTCTGATTACTTATTTGCATAGCTCAACTCCTTTTATTGTGCGTACCGGCCTCTGATTTAAGAATAACTGAATATGTTGACCGAATATACCCGATTACCGACAGTAGTTTTCGGAAAAGAGCGCCGAGCCATAAGTTTGACCGCCTAATTCTCCATGATGTTACATGAGAACCTAGTTGTTTTTTTTTCTTTTCACTATTGTAATATGTCCGTATTGTGCGTAGCGGCCTCGAATTTTCCTTTTTTTTCACGTATGTATATGTAAATTGATCTCAATTACACCATATTTTTCAACAATATCGTACTGAAAACACAAGGATTTTCTCATTATTGTTGAATTATTAGTAAATTGAATCTTAAATAACATTAAAGTTCATACTTTTACCAACACAATGCAGTAAAAAAAATACAACATTTTCCAACATTTATATTTTTAAATAATCATTCAAACATAGTATAAATTTATGTGCCTCGCTATATTGGGTCCGTCCTATTATAGCAACAGTCAGGTTCAAAAAAGATCTCTTGCCAGTACCGGCTTAGCCGTTGTCCGGGTCGGACCTGTACGTCGTGTAATTGTGGCTATTCACGAAGGCTAACCGTCAACTAAAATATTATTTTGATCTCTGACTAGGCATAGTTGTTATCAACGTCGGGGTCAAACTATACTAGTGAGTCATTCGTGAGGCTAATCGAGACAACTTACGAATTGCATAGCTGCCATGTCAATTATTTTACGAGTGATCGTGATACTTGGTGATTTTTTTATAAGCTTTTATTTAGTTCACCTATCCGTTGTCTGCAATCAAATCTTGCAAGTTAAATTTGATCCACTTCCTGGTTTCCGATTGAGCTGAAATTTTGCATGCATGTATAAATTGGATGACAATGCAATATGATTATGACATAAAGCTGATCTGATGATGGAGCTGGAAGGTGGCCATAGGAACTACGTAATTAAACGACGCAACCCCATCGAGTTTGGGCTCCATTAATTCGTCTTGATGAGTACTTGGTAACCAGGGTCTGATGATGGAGCTGGAAGGTGGTCATAGGAATTCCGTAATTAAACGACGCAACCCCATCGACTTTGGGCTCGTTTAATTCGTCTAGACGAGTACTTGGTAACCAGGGTCTGATGATGGAGCTGGAAGGTGGTCATAGGAATTCCGTAATTAATAAATAAATAAATATTAGGGGACAATCTTACACAAATCGACCTAGTCCCAAACTAAGCAAAGCTTGTACTATGGGTACTAGACGACGATAAACATACTTATATAGATAAATACATACTTAAATACATAGAAACATCCATGACTCAGGAACAAATATTCGTGCTCATCACACAAATAAATGCCCTTACCGGGATTCGAACCTGGGACCTCTTGCTTCGTAGGCAGGGTCACTACCAACTAGGCTAAAGCGGTCGTCGGTCGGAATTAAACGACGCAACCCCATCGAGTTTGGGCTCGTTTAATTTGTCTTGACGAGTACTTTGGTACTATATGGTAAACAGGGTCTGATGATGGAGCTGGAATGTATCCATAGGAACTCCGTAATTAAAAGACGCAACCCCATCGAGTTTGGGCTCCATTAATTCGTCTTGACGAGTACTTGGTAACCAGGGTCTGATGATGGAGCTGGAAGGTGGTCATAGGAATTCCGTAATTAAACGACGCAACCCCATCGAGTTTGGGCTCGTTTAATTCGCCTTGACGAGTACTTTGGTACTATATGGTAACCAGGGTCTGATGATGGAGCTGGAAGGTAGCCATAAGAACTCCGTAATTAAAAGACGCAACCCTATTTCATCAGTCCACTTTGTGGGGGGTCCGCTGCGCCATCCGGTACGTGGTCTCCGCTCGAGAACCTTTCCGCCCCAACGGCCATCATGTTTTTCAGTTGTCTGTACAAGAACCTACAAACCACTGACATAATATGCAGGGTTGTAGAAAATACCTAACAATATGAAAAAAAAAAACTTTTTAACCGACTTCAAAAAAGGAGGAGGTTATATGTTTCACAGTATTTTTTTTATGTACATACGTTCGCCGATTTCTCCGTCAGTTGTGGCCCGATTAAAAAAATATATTCAAAAATGTATACTTCTGAGATATCCCAGGGAAATCGAGGGCAACCCTCAAATATTACGTACTTATTACGTGTTTCATGAATTCTCTAAAGCTATTCAGGTATTTGCGTCTGGTAGTCATCAGTTCATGTTGGTGGGCTGATGATGGAAGGTACAACTCCTCAACCTTTAGGAGTTAAAGGATTTTTTTAAATCTTATAGACCGTTCATCATATTCTTTCAAGTTATTCAGGTGAGCACACGTCAGGATTTGATGATGGGATCCCAGGGAAATTGAGGATAACCCTCATATTTTATAGGCACGCGTGTAGTTGACATCGGTATTTTCTATTATGACTCGTGTATTTATCCTCGGAAATCGTAATTTTGGTGAAGTTGAACTGGTGATGAAGACACCAGGCTAATGGAGAATTCCATTCTCCTCCTCCTGGAGCAGTCCTAAAGGATGTAAAAGGATGTATAAAGGATGAATAATCAGTTGAGTGATCCAACTAGAGAGTGCAAAAACCGGTCAAATTTCAAAACGGGTTATTAACCGGTTTTTACTTAAAGCTTAAATTGCTTACATTGTATTGGAGGATAATTTTACTGTAAGAATGTTAATTCTGGTTTATTAGTAGACGATGTGTAGTTGAATAACTAACTTTTTTTTTACTTTTTATACATCATTATCATTGTCCTTTTACAGACAAGGACAATGATTCGCTTACCGTTTCGCTGATTTATTGCTTGAGAGATGGACATATCTTAAGGAAATTCGCTTCAGCAAGCGAAAGTGTTGACAACGACGATTGATAACGTGAAAGTTCGGAGGCTGGTCCGAAATTGTTGACGTAAATATCATCTACGATAAGATGATTAATTCAAAGTCTATGTCATGGTAGTGCTGTACATGACTCGTAAGGCCGATACGAGAGCAACAGCTACGACCGCATATTTGACAAGTAAATGAGGTATGCCAGGTTCTCATGGGAACAACAATGGCAAACAACAAAACAATGATCCTGGTCCTCAGATTCCTGTTCCCATTTTGTTGGATCGATCTTAAAGGTCATTCATTCAATCATTCAAACAATCATTGGTCGACCCTACTGGTTGTTTAAGATTTAGCTAAGGAGCAGCCAGTCTTACGTAACGTCTTCGCTTCAACATAGCAATAATGCTGGGTGTTTGTGTCGCGTTTGCGCGAAGCACCCTCTCATTCAAAACACGACCTTTCCATAAGATGTCTAGAACACGCCGAAGACATCGTATGAGGAAGTTGTTCAATTTCCGTTCCTGTTTTGTATACGATGTCCAAGTTTCAGCACCGTCCAATATGTATGTCCGGTACACGATCATCTTCGTATTTACAGTCAGGTGTTATCCCATAGCCTTGTACTGAGCTTCCCGAACATCGTGGATGCTTTGCGGAACTTGATCTCTACGTCAAGTGAGAGATTGTTTGACACTGGTGGGCCCATGGTAGCAGAAATTGTGTACAACTGCCAGAGGCATATTATCCAGCAGTATTGTTAGACAGATATTCTGGATTTATATCGATACTAGCTTCCGCCCGCGACTTCGTCTACGTGGACCCGGGATAAAAACTATCCTATATTTTAATCTAGGTTACAAACTATCTTCGTGTAAAATTTCATCCAAATCGGTTGAGCCGTTTAAGCGTAATTGAGTAACAAATATCCAAACATCTAAACATCCAAACATCCAAATTTTCGCATTTATAATATTATAGTAGGATACTCCTTACATTTATCTCTCATTCTTCATACATGCTCGTCGATTGAATACTCTTGTGACCTGACCTTTCTTTAGGATTCCTCCGATTAGGTCGGAATAAGTTCGTCGAGGTCGTCCCCTTCCAACTTTCTATCCACTTTTCCCTATTACACGTCCTTTGTTAATTCATATTCATCCTTTCTAAATGCTCAAACCAACGTAACATGCTCTTATAAATTTATGTAACAACATCTTCAGATTTTTCAGTCACTCCGCACCTGTCTTATTTTATCGCTATCATACTAACTTTAATTAAACTTACTAGAAATTAATATGTGACAATTTACTAGTTTATTTTTGCTAAATAACGATCTCGGCTCACAACTTCAAGCATTTTATAAATGTAACTCATTTCGGTTAGTAACCGGTAGTGATGCGCGACTCCGAATGATTTGCCTATTCGAATAATTAGCGATTACTAATATCAATATTCGAATTGGAAATTAGTTGTACACTAATGCTAATAATCGAATGATGACAACTAATTAGTTGCAACTAATCGAGTACCGAACGATAACCACCATAAGCGTGACTCTCCTTTCATACTATATCAATGATGGGCGAGCTCAAGTTATGGTGGTTATCTGTTCGATTCATTCGTTAGTTGACTTAGTTGTGACAGTGACATTAGCTACTAATGTCAACGTCTAGTTCGATTCGGGCACATTAGATTAGCGACTAATGTTAAAGTCAAGGTCGACTCATGCGGGCGACCGGGCGTCGAATAGAAGTATTACTAATAATCGAATGATTTTCAAATTAGTCGAATTAGTTGAATGATTATAATAATCGACTAATCGAATTAGTATCATTCAAAGTCGCGCATCATTAGTAACCGGTTTATAGTTTCCAAAACCGGTTATTAACCGAACTCAAAAAGTTCCGGTTAACCTGTTTGCATTCCCTAGAGCAACCTATAGAAGAGACAGCCGGATAGCCGGACATACGAAAGTATTATTGCCCTATAGTTAAATATCGATACGCTCACAAAATTTCACGAGAATCTGTTTAGAGTTGCACCTCATGCAACCCATAGAGGGGACAGCCGGATAGCCGGACATACGAAAGCATTTTTGCCCTTTAGTTAAATATCGAACTCGTTCATAAAATTTCACGAGACTTGATTCAGAGATGCAACCTGTAGAGGGGACCGCCGGATAGCCGGACAGCTGGACATACGAAAGCATTTTTGCCCTATAGTTGCATATCGAACCCGCTCACAAAATTTCAAGAGAATCTGTTGAGAGGTGCGATCTACATATAGAGAGGACAGCCGGACAACTTAAAAAAAAGCATTTTATATTAAAATAAGACGTAACTACTTTAATATTATACTTTGTCAGAGTATTTTAATATATATAGAAAATATGTGCACAAAAAGCAATTACTTGCATTGTTCAAGTTAGGGCACCACGTTAGCGAAGTAATACTTACCATCTTTTAGTGCAAGTATTAATATCGGTCGCGCGTTCGCTCCAACGGTGCGCTATACAGCTACAGTAAGCTTGTGTGCGTGCTAGTAGTATTTACACACACATTACGCACTACGCGTCTCAAAATACCGAATCCTGAGCGAGCGCTTTTTTCAATAGCCCTCTTAATATGGAGATGCTGGTTGCTTATCAAAGAGGTCAAATATTACAGAATAATCGCATAAGTCGATATGCGATAATATTCCGTAACATCGATAATTGGAATTGTCGATAATGTTTCATGTTGTTGTGGTCATTCCATCTGACACTTTGATTTTTGCTATGAAGAAT
This sequence comes from Epinotia demarniana, assembly GCA_945867215.1. Lineage (NCBI taxonomy): Eukaryota > Metazoa > Arthropoda > Insecta > Lepidoptera > Tortricidae > Epinotia > Epinotia demarniana. Next base: position 14,814,664 of record OX244275.1, read on the forward strand.
TCCGGTCCTTGGTAATGAGTTGACAGGCGATAGAGGTATGGAAGAAAAAATACACGCTGCGCCTTAGAGCATTAAACCAACCGGAGCGGCCATTGACAGGCGTTCCCCTCTGCCAAAAGTATATGATCAGTGGTCATACCCATTGTATGGACTGACGTTTATCTGACGTAGCTATTTTCACGTTACGCATACATTTGACGTTCCCCTCCCCCGCAAAAATCGGCAAACTTTTTATGTATAGAAAATGACTCATGGCCGCTCCTGTTGGTTTAATGCTCTAAGCGCTGCGCCGACCCCAAGTAAATGGGATAAGGACAAACGAATGATGAAAAGTCTACCGGGTCTCAGGAGGACTTACCCCAATTTAACGGCGACATTCTGACAATATCCATCATCGCCTGCGAAAGTGTGATGCCCTTCACTGACGCCCGCCCGCGTATGTCAGAGTGCACGAGGTGCCATTGCAGCTCCACATTGTTCGTGATGTGTTCAGAGCACATCAGTTCCAGGCTGTTTGTTGAGGTGCCTGTGCTTATTGACTTTGATTCGAGGGCTTCTGGAATTGGAGAATGGTCAAAGCTGAGAACAGGCCCAATGCAGTATTGATTATTATTAAACGCATTTTTTTTATTATGTCATGGCACCTTGGTCCACGGCATTGCTAGATAAGATTTTGCTACGTTAAATATTATTATTTTGCCCCGCGGATTCCTATGTGTGATGATGATCTTCATAAACGCGTGCCTGGTTCAACTTAGTATTATATAACATTTTAATAAATTCTTCCTCAATTTCCTCATTATGGAATTATAAATAAGACCTATTGACCAATTGACAACATTTCATTTGTTTAAGTGGGTTATTATACAACGTGCTTCTGAGGAACCCGCATAACTTTACCAGCGTATACCTGTGGTCATAATAACGAATAAAAAATGTTATATGAACCCAGGTCGAAATATGAATTTAAACTTTTTTTAAGTTTTCATACATAGCAATCACCACTAAAACAATGCCTTAGGATGAGCTGGCAACGTTTATTATTGTTATCTCTTTCCATTAAATAAAGCAAAGCAGGATTTACATGAGTGCAATCGGAACTCTTTATGATTTAGGGCTTGCCACACACTAGGCGATTCTCAGCATTCACGTTATGAACAACCTCTTTCGATTCAATGCGTAGTTGTTACTACTGATTAAATGCTAATAACTATGAAGTGTAAATCTAAAAAAATTCAAAACTCGAATACTAAGCTGAGTTCAGCAAACATCATACGACATTTTATTTTCTAAACATGATCAGGAATATGTATATAATACATGGTAAAGTTATGCGGGCTCCTCAGGAGCACGTTGTATGATTTAGTTCGATAGAAAATGAAATTTTAAGGGTACGTGTTTTTTTATTTCTCCCTAAATGTTTATTTTCATCCAAGAATATCAAAATTAAAAGTAGTGAATTCCAATAGGCCGTAAGTAAAATATGACGTCAATATTATGTCTCTCTGTGGCACCTGTCCACATCTTTCACTAAACAGACGTAGGAATGACGTCACGCACGGGGTTTACCGCGTTTTACAGATTTTAGTGATTTTCCCAGAAACGAGTAAGATAAAAATGGGAAAACCAGTTTACTACGTTCAGTTAAGATAATTACCGAAATGGTTTTCGATTTAGGCATCATTACATATCTAGAAATGTTGTCAGTTTAATGTATTTGTGCATTATCAATAAATAAATGAGTATGAGTATACCAACCCCAAACAATTAATGTGTTTTTAGCTTTTCAGCAGTTTTCTAGAGATCTAGATTTTAGCTATATTATAAGGCTAGATTATACCTTCGTCTTTGCACGGCTGCACGGTGAACGGGCACCGTGGCAGCGGCACGGGCACGCGGCACGACTCGCGGCTCTCTATGAGGATATGCTTCGACGGTGCGTAGTGGAACTCCATCTCTTCTGACGTCAGATTCGACACGTCGAGGACTAGGTACAGTTGGCTGGGGCTGTGAACAGTGCGAGTCTTCATGATAAAGAACATGTTGGCGCCGATGCCGGTGATGAATGTAGCTCGAAGACTTTGAAATAAAACTTCGATGAAAAGTTGATTGTATTGTAATTCCCAAAAGGCTCAGAGGCTCTTGTATAAGTTTTACCGAAACAAAACTTTACGATCGTGTTTGCGTTTTACCCTCAATTTGTATGGGTTTTGACAGCTAAACGCGAACGCTGTCGTAACGTTTTGTTTCGGTAAAACTTGTACTAGAGCCTCTGGTTGATACAAAAATAGTTTGACCGAAAGATAGATGTACAGAAGTGGTGTTAAATGGTATCGTATATGAAAGGTAAGTGACTAGCAAGATTTGACTTATTTGTGTTAATGACTTTAGGTAGGGATAAAACTTGGGTATGTGTAGTGCTTCTATTGGTGCTTTCAAAAAGCCCCTCTCTTGCTAACCGTGCCCGACGGGCGCGTTTTACTACTGCATATGAAAAAATATTAAGGTATACAACACTAAAAACGGTTGCGTTCGTAACAAACATATTACGAACTTTAATAACGTTTCGATAAGCACACGTATAACATTCTACACAATACGCGGCAATTCTTTTTACTAATATTATAAATACGAAAGTTTGGATGTTAAGATGTTGGGATGTTTAGATGTTTGGATGGTTGTTACTCAATCACGCTTAAACGGCTCGACCGATTTGGATGAAATTTTGAACGAAGATAGTTTATAGCCTGGACTAAAATATGGGATAGATTTTATTCCGGTCCACGCAGATGAAGTCGCGGGCGGAAGCTAGTCATTAATATTGCATCAACGTAGTTACGTTCATGGTAGGTAATTACCTACTATTAATGATACGATAGGCCACCTGGACGGATTTCGCGAAACGCCACCTTCCTTCTTTCAAGTATATCCTTCTCTGTCGCTCAAATATGCAAGTGCAAGCGAGATACATATATAAAGTTGACGTTTCGCGGAAGTAGCTCTGTGCCAACTAATGGGAGGTAAATATACTAATGATGATGCTGATGATTCGAACACTTACTGTTCAGTTATATCATTCTTAATTTTAGGATATATTTTAATTCTATTGTGGCAACAAACTAGTAATAGAAGCTATATTAACTGTTGTGTTGGTCACACTATAACCCCCCCAGTCCTAACCGTTAATCGGTCTGTTAGCTTTCTAATTTCGAACAGAGAACAACCCTTTTTGTAACTGTCGTTGAAATACATAGTAAAGTCTAAGGTCACCACTAGCTGTAGCATTAGTAGATTTGTGTTTAGTATCAGCGAAGTGAGTTTGGAGGCTGCCGAAGGCTTTTGGACATAATCTGAGGCTAAGTAGCTGACACCGGAGGTGGGTGAGGACCAAATTCTTGGCCAGTAGTTAGCCTAGTTAATTGGTAGTAGTTAAAAATAAGCCATATTATATAGTTGAGAGTAAGCTTAAGCACCCAGGTAAGAGTTAAAAGTAAGCTTGGTTCAGGTGAACTGGACACTTCAACCGACGGTGCTCTGCTTGACGCCGAAGATTCTGTGCTCCACAGTTCCAACAGACCAGGTATGACCGACGAACTCACTGTTAAAGCCCGACCAGAAAAATAAAAAAACTTCGCCATATTGCGGAAAACTATTGGACAATAACATAACTGGCAACAATAACTTTGAAGACATCATTAATGCCATCTGGCAATTGCTATATACCAATACCAATATACCTTGTTTGGCCCGCGACCCCCACATTTCTCGTTCTCATTTTTCCGCGATTGTCGTTAATTCACACTTACATTTCTGCGGGCAGCACGTCCCAGTGGGTGATAGACACGCTAGGCAGCAGCTCCAAGTTGATCTGCAGTGTGGACTGCCGACAGTGCAGGTCTTTGCCGCGGCCTCCGGAGTACCTTATCATAACCTGCCCAAACAGTAGCTAAATAAACCTGTCACATTTAACACATTCACTGCCGACTATTTGGTACCGCTACGCTCGTTGCCGATAGCATTCGAAAATGCGCATGTAGAGGAAAGCAAACAAGCAGAAGGCCCATCAATGGGTCCCAGTCTTCCTGAAGGCATAGCATGGTTGCCATTTTATCACTTATCGCTGTGGATAAGACATCCGTCACGTTCTGACAAATGTGCGAATGCAAGAGTGTTAATATTTAAGCCATGGCTTCAATAATGTCAGGAGAAAATGGCTCGCGACTCGTCGCTAGCCAGGTAAGCCGGAATAGTTGTGTAGACAGTGTGTAGACACTAAATAAAATAATCAATAATGGCGTATTTTCTCGAAAAAGTATAAAAAAAATTGTCAATTGGTGAAAAAATAACGCAAGTGGTTATTTCAATTCGATAAACAAAGTAAAATGAACCTACCTGTGCTTCAATCTGTCTCCCGCGAGAGGGCGGCATTACCGATATGGGAGCAGACCAGTTGGTTGTGTGAGAGTTGGTTGATCTAAAACAGTTCCAATGTTACAAATCACCTTATTGGTATATATTGATTTAAACTTTCACGATTCTCAAACATTATTAAAAAAAAACCGGCCAAGTGCGAGTCGGACTCGCGCACGGAGGGTTCCGTACCATTATCTATAAAAACGGCAAAAAAAATCACGTTTGTTGTATGGGAGCCCCCCTTAAATATTTATTTTATTTTGTTTTTAGTATTTGTCGTTATAGCGGCAACTGAAATACATAATCTGTGAAAATTTCAACTGTTTAGCCGCCGTGATTCTTGAGATACAGCCTGGTGACGGACAGCGAAGTCTTAGTAATAGGGTCCCGTTTTTACCCTTTGGGTACGAAACGGCGGTTATTAGCACAAAGACATACAACGGATATCAGTTGGTAAACATTATACACTTTACACTTAAAAAAGGTAAGTTGATAGGCATCAATATTAGCCATTGCGTAAATTTCAAAGTTGACTTCGTCTTTTAATTTATCAATTACTTACGCATTTATGAAATACAGTACATTATGAAAGGATCGACCACACTGAAGTTTAAAATACGCTTTTACTGTAGACAAGGCAGTATGGCATCTAGGTCCTTAGCTTGATGAGTCGGCACAGGCTAATGCACGAAAAAAATAACACGCTGACGCTCTTAAATGTATGACGCGTCACTGCGTACTCGTTGCGTCAAGAACCAGTGTGGTCGGTCCTTTACGCATACAATAGGTACCTGAAACTGCCAGACAAATTCCTATTCGGCACCAAACCGCTGCTTAGCGACGTATGCGCATTGGAACTCTGCGTGGGTAGTGAAGTCTGCGCGTTGGGAACTGGTGACCCCACACGAGAGGGATAATTCGAGGTCAAACTGTTCGGGAACATGTTTTCCCCGCCCACACCGCCCAGGTCGAGGAAATCGGCTTCCCCGTACAGCTTCATGTCAATGGTGGCGGTATCGTTCGGTTGCAGAGGCAGCTGGGATTGTATGTGTTCGTTGGACCATTGGAACACTTTTGATTGGAGCTGGGTGTCCATGTTTGACTGTAATAAAGAATTTAATACACTTAAATGATAATGATTCATATAATGCTACGTATGTTGTCGTTACTAGACAGAACGTATGCTTTGTCGGTTGTTAAAGCGAACGATTTGTAACTGGTTGGGCATGTTAGTACAGTAGTACCGCAAATACAAGTTACAACGATGTACCCGCGCAGAAAGCATTTTTTTAATACAGTTGCTCAAAAAGTGGTACTTTTTGTGGCTGCGTAGCGTACGAGAAGCTCAATTTCTCGAACTAGTGCTTTTTACTTTTTAGTTTCAAACTATACTTTCGAAACGCAGTAATTTTATATTAGATTTTTTACCCGATGGCGCTGATTCCAATAGTATGTTGTCACTGTCAGTGTCATTTGTAAAGTATGGGTTCGTTCAAAAATAACTTCGAAGCAAGCATATTTTATCGCAATGATATATTAATTTATTATTTTTGCAATTGTATTAAAAAACGTCGTTTACAGCACGCGTGAAATATCTTTTACCACTAGTACCGAGGTATCTTGCCACGAGCTGAAAGCGAGTAGTCGTACCGAGTCTTGCCACTAGCTTTCAGCTCGTGGCAAGATACCTCGGTACTAGTGGTAAAAAGACATTCTTTTCACACTAGTTGTAAAATGTACTATTTTAAACATTTTAACCAATCATAAGGCAGCGCGTTTGCGCGGACAAAATCTTCAACGCCCATTGGCTAAAATTGTGCGCGCGACGCCGGTGGCTCCGGCGCCCGTTATTTTGTCTGGCGCCGTGAGCGGAAAAGCACGAGTTCACGTGTCATTGCATATTGTACCTTACGTATAGTGCTACAAGGTCTTATTGAAATGGTCATACGTTCGACTTCATTCGGTACTTGTCAGCATTCGTCGGCGTGGACGGAGATTGCCGATGTAACTTATATTTGTGGTACTGCTGTAGTCTGCCCGTGTGGTGTCGGGTTAGAATAGCACCACCCCCTTTCTTCCTGTGGGTGTCGTAAGAGTCGACTAAGGGAACAGGGCTGAAGTGTATTGTGGGCTAGCAACCTGTCACTGCGATATCACATTTTTGTCGATCTTTTATATTTATGCTAAAAGTGGTACTGGAACACAAGTTTCATGTGCTCTGCCTACCCCCTTTAGGGATAAAGGCGTGAATGTATGTATGTACCACTGTAGTGCCTTATTGACTATCAATCACTACGTTTTGCCTGGGAATCACGATGTGCAAGGTCAGTTCAGTGGTCATAGTAACTAGGTGTACTTAGCAAAGATAAGAAACATGTAATGTTGCTATATTTTTTTAACTAAATATTTACAACAAAATTTGACCTCAAATCTTTCCGCGTTGCAATCTTACCTGTATCGCCAAATCCAAATACTCAATCGGCACATTGCTCGTGTTAGTTATCTTCATAGTACAATCAGTACTCTCACCATTATGCAAGGATATATTCGTGATACTGCCCACATTTTCCACGTTAGGCAAGTTTAGATTACCAGATGGCGCCACAGTCGTGTCTATAGTGATAGTGGGTAGACTTGGTATGACTTCTATAGTGTACGAAGCTGGGAATTTATTAGGAGTAGGCATGTTTTTGAGCCTACAGTTAGACTTGACTCCTAGTGTGTGAGTAGAGTATCCCATTATTTGCAGTTCGCCGACTTCTTTGGGCGTGCCATGGAGATTCACGGTAGTAGGGGAGTCCGGGGGTAGAATTATGGTTTCGGGGATGGATTCGAATACTATCCCTGATGTTAAAAGCCGCATGTTGGATACTTTCAACTCGAAGGGCAGTGGATTTGTTAACTTCATTTGGACTTCGCATATGTCGTCTTCTACCCAGAGGTATTCTGAAAATTACAATATAAAAGAAAACATTAATTCAGGAAACCACAATGAGTGCAACCTGGAATATCCCTACAAGAAGGGCCGTACAATTGTACATCACTTTATGCTTATGAAAAAAAAAATTAGAACAAGAAGCTTTTTACATTTCTGGACATAAGAAGAAAATATATATATTTATTATTTTGTCAAAGATCAAATCACGTTGTGTTTGTACCATATTTGGAAAATTTTAACTTCGGCACTGGATCGACCATTTTACATAGATAAAGCTTAACTATGGGATTGGGATTTTGAAAGAAAAACATAGTTGAAGGCTTAACTTATCCATAATTTCACTGCCTCCAATGAATACCGAAAATGATGATACAATTTTTTCATTTTGTGATTCAAAGTTAAACGATATTAAACCCTTACCTACATATCTTTAAGTTTATTTGAAATCCATTTGATAAACGAGCCGTTGTTCGTATATCGTGCAGCTATTGTTCCAGATTTGGAACACAAAGCCCTTAGCGGAAAATGTAATTCAGTAAGTACTTGGATCATTGCTACGGTGTTACCGACCAAAATTCTTAAAAATGCACTCACCCATCTTCCCCTCATCCCTCTTAGCCTTCCTCTCCAAACTGCCAAAGTGTATGGGCGTGAATATAAACGGGCCGGTCTGCGTCTTGCACTTGATGAGGTGCGGCGCGCGGGCCGGCGGCGCGGGCCGCGGCGCGAGCGCGGAGCAGGACGGCACGTGCGTCAGGCTGGCGGGCGGGATCACCTCGCCCGTCTCCAGCACCAGGGGCACGGGCCCGCCTTCGCACTGGGCTGATAGGGCCTGGGACAAAAGTTCTCGTTAAGGCGGTGCATTGGAAATTATCGCGTGCTTTGAAACGCCGTTCTGACTAGATTAAGAAACAATAAGGTCTGATTTTCAGATATATGATACTTGACTACATGATTGTTTTTCTCATTTTATTTATACACGATTGCTTAAAACTTTCACGATAGAATAAAATTCCAAAGTTGGATCTGCATTTTCCTTTTTTACTCAGCCTACTCAAACGATACATTATTTTACGACATAATCAAGTTAATATTATCTCATCTAAAATCTCACTTTATGAAATTTAGATACAACTTCACTAAGTCAGGTATTTATCAAAATTTGTCCAAAACAGCGATTCCCGAAGAGTGTTACATCTCTTTTTCTCGTGGGCGGAGGGCATCAGCGTGTCTCTGCCTAGGGGGCGTATTCGCCTAGAATCAAGGCATCCCTTTAACCTATTGACCGCCAGGTGACTCGCCGTGCCACGGACGCCACCGACGTCAAATGACGACCGTCCAAAAACCAATAAAAACCACTTCTAGAACTCTTTTATAATTTTCGGTATTATTATCTTTATGTTATGGCTCTGCTCTGGCGTCAGGGGCACAAATGGATTTTTCGAAGCCGTGAATCGTCTTTGGCGGTGAAAAGGTTAAAAATTGGTGGGGTTTCGATTCGAACGAGTTATAATAAATGAAATGTAAACACCATACAAATATTCTTAATTGCACATCTCACATAGACGAAGCAGTTACAATAAATAAATGCCAATAAAATTGGCAGAGCGGAAAAAAACGAGATAAAGATAGATTATACAGTAGGTAAGAGTCCATTCAAATCATCATACAGTTTTGTATAAGATGAAGATTCATGTAACTCAGATAGCGTTGATCACGTTAAATAACCCGTACATAATTATAGTATTTTGAGTGGTAAGATGAATCAATGAACGGAATCGTTTCGTTATTTGCTAGGCGTTTCCTAGGTTTTATTCAGCTTCCATAATTACTTTTATTAGATACCTACTAAGTATAACTACGACGCAATTAATTTCAATAATTTCAATTATGGATACAACTTTCAACGAATTGGGTTTAAAGATCAACATAAAGAAAACGAAAACGCTGACCACCGCAAAGCACAATTCACACCACCCACCAATAGTTGTAAACAATATACCCATTCAACGTGTTGATAGTTTTAAATATCTAGGCAGTCTGATAACAAGAGACTCCAGATGCACACCAGACATTGTCGCTCGAGTAGCCATGGCGAAAAAAGCTTTTAACCGAAAGAGACACCTCTTAAGATCCAGTTTGTCATGTAGGAGCAAAAAGTTGCTAATAAAAGTGTACATTTGGAGTATTGCCCTTTATGGCAGCGAAACGTGGACAAAGGGACCGAGAAAGACTGGAAGCGTTTGAAATATGGTGCTGGAGACGGATGGAAGGTATAAGCTGGACTGATAGAGTAACAAATGAGGACGTTTTGAGAAAAGTAAAAGAGAAGAGATCGATTTTGAACACCATCAGCACTAGAAGCGGGAAACTGATTGGCGTATATCATGGATTATAAATATTTAAAAAGCACACCGCGACACATATGCATTACTCGTACCCAAAACATGTTATAACTTACCACCAACTTCTATGTACGCATGATAGAAACAAAGTTTGTCGTATTAACTAATCGTATCGATCAACACACTACATTGCGTACTACACTTTAAATTCAAATATTACAATATCATCCTAAGATCCGCAATACAAAACAATATTATCGGAAATAGTGATCTATAGTAGGAATTAGAGTTGAATTTCTTGTTTAATAAACCGACTGCATAAAACAAATGCAAACATTCTTTTCTGTGATATCGAATTACGAATAACCGCGTGGATTCAGGATCAGGTCAGAGATGACCTAAATGGAACAAAAAAAATCTGCCCTAAGTGGCAGCTGACGTTAGTGGAATAATTCAAAATAATGACAACAATATTCCTTACAAAATGCCGCAGATTGACACAGAAATTCAGGTTTATATTAAGAACAGGTCTATAGCGGCTTATGCATTTGTTCCATAAATGGAACGCTGCGAGCAGTCAGTACACTAAACTAATCATAGATTATAATCTGACTGGCCAGATATTGTTCTAGATCACTAAGAATGGAAAAATTGTATATTAGAGCCATGATTGTGTGTCTCACACACACAATCATGGCTAACCTGCGTTCCTGAGATGAAGTTTGTACCTGTAGCTGGATAGCGAGTTCCTTATGCTGCTGCTTCGTGAGATGAGGCCACATGGTCTGGAGCAGGAAGGTCATGTGCCTGGTCGCAAGTGCGGGGTGTCCCATGCGCCGCGCCGCGATCACCAGCTCTTGAAGGAGCTGGATTTGAAGGGCTGGCCAACCTGAAGACCAGATACATTTCCTAAAATTGCATGTAGAGAACTATCCTGGATGAAACACTTTAAAAAAAAATCCAGACAACCAGTCCGAGTTGGCTCAGTTTCGGTTGCACGGGGCGGTTCCACAACGCTTCGGGAGCTCAATACCGCGAGCCATCCTCTCAATTGCACTGAAACTACGCGTCATTGCTTAACTACAAGTGTATAGAATGCGCCTGCGGGATGGACACAGGTCATATTTTATCCCGCACCTCCACCTGGGTTCTCTGAATACGCGGGCAAACCGGCTCGGGCAGCTTGTGTATTATATATGCTCTTCAATTGTTGATGGATGACATAAAACGAGTAGACGGGTCAATAGGGATGGTGACACCAAATAAAATAGTCAATACTCTGTCCCTTTTCCGCAAAACGCACCTTGCCCGCACATGAAACGATTGTCATTAGCGAACGAAAAAAGCCATAGAATGTGAGCTCCTTACAAATTTCTACACAAACACGCGCCTAAATCCTGGTATGCGCATGTTCGAACTAAACGGCTGCATGGCATCGTTTTGACACTTCACCCCCACCCCCGCATAATGGCAATGGCACCCATTCTGTGGGGCCATTTTGCGGTGCTACTTACACTTCTATGGTTTTTTCGTTCTCTTATTGCTATTTAAGTACTATGACGCTAGAGACCCGTGACGTCATGGATCTCAAGCTTTTTATCTCTCTATCAAGCAATATTAAAACGCTTGTATGTTCGTTATGTAGTATTTATACACGTTTCCTGCGCTCACAGAGCGTCAAAAATGAGACCGCAATGTTCTTACCAACTTGATGCTGTATCACGCAGTTGGGATCGAGGCTGAGCTTCTGGCCGGGGAAGCTGTGTAACACCAGGTAGTAGCAGCGCTGCCAGTCTGGGTTAGGATTGCTGCCGCTCACGTGCCGAGTAGCAGCTAGGCGTTGGCAGAAGGCGGCTTTGCGAAGGAATCCTGAATAATACATATTTTTAAAGTTTAACAACCTTTTACATAAATATAACACTAAACTGTCGCGCTTATACAACTACTCATATTTTAACTAACATTTTACACGAGTCTAAAGCGATTCATTTACCTTTAATTCTGATTCTAACGACATACATTTACATTAATATCTAAAATAAGTTTAGTTTACATATATTGCAAGTTATAGTATTGTGATACCCCGTCACGAAAAGGAAATTTACCTCGATAAGACTGCACACTATAAAATACTACACTCAAGACTATAAAAATCTGAAATCTCATAAAACTGGTAAATTCGTGGACATGCAAAATACAATGCTTTTAGTATGTAAACTTTTGGATTTGTGCCAAATATGGAACCGAGCCTAAATGCTTCGTCGCATTTACGTTATGATAGAGGCTTATATTTATAACATACCTATTTCCATATAAAGTTCAGCAAGCGTGTCGAACCTCTGTATTTTCTCCTGCTCACTCAAAGTCAAGTTGATGAAAATTACGTTTTGAAGGAAACCAGATACTTGCAAACAATTGCCCTGTTCCACAGCTATTCTAGCCGCTTTGAAGCACGCTTCCGTCTCGATTATACCCGCATTCTGATACTTGCTATAGTGTATAATAGCTCTCCGATATTTCTCTACAATATCGTCTCCATCTAACAAATACGGGTTAGTAATTTGCGACTGCGGCTGACGAGGTATTGAGGGTAAGTCTGGTCCTAAAAAGGATTTCTGACTCTGGTATTCAATATCACTGGAAGAAGCTAGAGATTCCGAGTCAGCATTGTCAGTCTCAGATTGCCGTGAAGAAGATTCGATACTGTCTGATGAGGAAGGAGTTAACTCGCTGGGAGGGTTAACAGGACTAGAGTTCTTAGAGGATCGGAGCGGGGATGAAGTGGTCTTGAATTTTCTAAATGTGTCAGTTTGGGATTGGAACAGGGTTAAAGATTTTGACTTATTGGGGGAGCTCTCTTGTAAGCTTGCGTTTCTTTGTAGTGGTGTGGGATTTCTTAAGTTAGGATAGAGAAGGATGGCGGACGATGCACAAAGGCCTGAAAAAAAGAATGCACGGTAATAATAAAGGGACCTCGGTTATTTTCCATGGATGATTCTTCTAAGAATCACATACAATGAGTTATACAGTGCTCTTGAATATTACCTTCTTTAGCAGCAGCCAGCCATAGCCAGTCATTTACTGACTTCAATATCTCGGCTGATGAATGGTAGAGACTTAAGCTTTCTGTAACTAGACCGGATTGCAGAGTCAAGTCTGCTAGATTCTTAGTCACACGGCCCATGCAACGCTTCTTGTTATTACGTGATTCCATATCGAGTCCTGACAATGTTCATAAGATCAATTACATTACATTTACAGTACAACTAAGTATAATTGGGTCATTGTCAGTCAGTAAAACAAAAATCTTCTTTTCAGTGGGCAATAGTTAAGGGCTTATGCTTATATATAATATGCTTTTATCGCATAGAATTATAGAAGAGGCGACGCCGTTTATGTGGATTCAGAGTTCAACCAAGAATTAGGCTTTAAAGCCCTTAACTTTGGCAATGTCCACCGAAAAGACGCGAACCTAAATCTGACAATGACCAAACACAATCATCTCCTACTTCACTTCATTTTGTGATTTCACTAACAATAAATTAGGTGCAATGTGCCACACCCTATATATTTTTTGAGTTAGTTTCCAACTGTGAAGGCTATAAAATATGCTTCTTATTTAAAAGTCTCGAAAATAATCGACTCACCAACAAAGTCCTTCTTCTCAAAGGGCGCCAAAAGTAGTGACACCTTCTCTAACTTCTCTCTCGACCTCTCCAACCTCCTGGACTCAACAACCCAGAACAGCGAATTGATCAGGTCAGCCACATTCTGTTCCAGATCTGACACAGGATCGTTTTCACCATAGAACATGGCTTGAGTTTTAAAGTTGGATGGTGTGGTGAAGTTTTCTTCAGGGATTGGTATTGAGGCACTGGATGATGCTGATTGAGGGAAGCTCTCGGCTGAGGATAGGCTGTCCGCTTGTTCACTGGGGATTGATGCTCTGAGAAGAAAAAGTTGTTATGTATAATATTAAAACATTTTGTTATTCTTTTTTTAAGTCCTTGTATGCTTGAACACGTATCCGTGCCAAACATTTGAACCTATTGTTTTACATCTCAGTCACCATTTTGACATCCGCATACGAGGGGATAAGGTAAGATACATTTCTTACATTCAGTTCATGAGTGGCTGTAATGACAATGCGTTAATGAGTAGTCGGGAATATGTACCACATTATTGGCGGCGGACACCTCCTATGAACTACTTCAACAGACAGAATATTGAACTACTTCGACAGACATGATATAATCTATATCTATAATCGAACTAGTTTTTGCGCAAAAGGTCTTTTTTACGGACCGGGTATCAAAGTAGAGCAGAGGGAAAGATTGCTATAATTTAATTTTACTTTGAATATTTCTGTTAATTGTTTCTTACTTGTCACTCAAACCTTCCTTAGCCTTGTCATTATCAAAGATGCTATACGTCTCTGGCTCCTGTTCGGGCCGTCTCATGTTACTGACTGGGCCGAACATGAATGCGCGGGAGTCATACAGCGTGTTGGAGTACTTGACCTTGAGCGACTCGTGTACGCGGCAGACTTCGTTCAGTTCCACTTGGTTGTTGAACTTGCTTAGTGTTATTAGCCCAAGTAGTCTCCTGGAATCAGAATTTTATAATACAATAAGATCAGCAGTATCTTTTTTTGCCATTTCTTTCCTGTTTGGCCTGCAGTGAATTGGGGTCTGCAACAGATAAACTGCAGGATAACCTCTCTTGCGGCCTTATGGGCCATCCAGAGGGAACATAGCATCATATGGTTGATAAAAACTCTCCCTCATATCTGAGGGATGAGACATTTTATGGGAGATTCTTTCTGCTTTCTAGGCCAGCATGGAGCTATTGGAGGGTCAATTTAAATAGTTTGTCCCCAATATGGAACATGTTGAAAAATATATATGTAGTTACAAAGGCAACTTGAAACACAATGATAAATTTTGTAAGTCAATTAGCTTTTCCAGTGGTTGCATAGTACTTAAATATCGTAAGTTCCTACTCTGATACAATTGATAAAACAGTCCAATGTAAAAAAAATACATTTAACATATTTTATTGTGAATGTGTATAGTTGGATTACCTGTGTGTTTGGAAGTCGCCCCAGTCATTGTTCTCAACTGGATAATCCCGGACATAGCGAACCCAAATGTCTCTGGCTTGTCCATTAGAGTCTGGAAATATAGTTAGTAGTACAATCAAACATTTGGCTTTTTCATCAAACCAGTAATTCCTTTAGAAAAAAAATAAAAAAAAAATATTCAGTTAAACACCCTTGTTTTACACCATTTTCTTCTGCGAAACTGCAGGACAGTTTGTTGGCAGATTTATGCTAGAAAAAATATTGAAAAGGTATATTATCTTTTTATAACCTTTAATCCAAAAAAATTATAAATTTTATGTGAAATACCATAATGAAAATCATGAAGTATGATTATGATGTTAAACAACTATTTGATTAATTAAAAGTGACTATATATTATCAAAGAGTAATTAATTAGACAATTGCTCATAGCTTTCTCATTCAGTATGGACAGTTGATTCCTCTCCTTAAAAAACTAGTACAACAATTACAGCGTCCTAAACTCATTTGGAACCGTAGTGGAATAATAGCTTGTAAAAACCCACAAAAAAGCATCTGGCAGAGGCATTTCAACACCAACAAAATGTTGTTCCACCACTGTAGCATGTATTAATACAGCTTCATTTCTTTAAAACCCTACCAGCCAGTAACATATAATCAAAGTATAATAGTAATAGCAAAGCAAATGGAGCCAACCAGTGTTGCTTTGGAGACCGCGGGCCGGGAACCGTGGCGTGGGGTGATTGCTAGCCAGATGGTCGGACAATATTATAAAGATGCAGGGCCTGTATGGAAATATGCAAGAAACATAAATAACCAGCAGAGGACGCTATTATGCTGAATAAGAAGCTTACCAGTAACTTTAATATTGTTTATCCTTTGAATCCGCTCCCACAGCTTGTTGAAGTTCTTCAGCATGCCACCCACGCCTTTAACTAGCACCAGCAGGCAGGCGTGGTGCTGCGCCTGCTGAGCGTAGTCGGGGTGCGACATCACCGACTCTCCGGGCGCGTGAGACAGGATGTAACTCACTGACGATCGCATTGATATCTCATTTGGTTACTCTTTGCTACTTTCCCACGTAATGGAAGGATATAGGAAAGAACAATGTGTGATCTACTCGATAAAAGGAAAGTGTATGTTTCTATCCACAACTTTTTGCTTTAATTGGGGCAGCGCAATTAATACATAATTGAACAGCAAAATATTTTCACGGGCGTATTTTTTGTTTACGTCAAAACATTGATGAAATGTCAAAATGGGGTGGGCATGTAGAAATGTAAATAAATCCGGATTTCACCCAAAGACTCACGTAATAATGTATTAAAAAGCGTTTACTAAAAAGAACTCCAAATTGTAAGGTTAGTTGCTTATTTAGCCGCATGTAATAAATAAATGTAAAATCTCATAGCCTCAATTGGTATTTTATTACGGATTTTATAAAGTTAGTAAAATTATGAATTGGCAACCCCATGGACAGTTTCGTTCAGAAATGCTGAAAATATTATAAAACCTTTTTATATTCTCAATATCGGTTGAAGTTGTTTCGCAGGAGCCGATAGCTGTGTTGAGATCTTAGAGCAGTAAACCAACAGGAGTGGTCACATGTGTAATTTTCTATACATAAAAAGTCTGCCGATTTTTGCGGGGGAGGGGAACGTCAAATGTATGTGGAACGTGAAAATAGCTACGTCAGATAAACGTCAGTCCATACAATACGTATTTGGCAGAGGGGAACGCCTGTCAATTGCCACTCCGGTTGGTTTAATGCTCTAAGGTTGAGATGCGTAAAGGATGTTAAGTTCTTATCTTACTTGGCAGCTCTATTCTATTCTATCTTCCTCTCTGTCGCACTTGATAATGTGACCGACAGAGATACACGAACGAACTTCGTTTTTGTTATATGATATGGCCTTTGTCGTTATGAAATAGTCATCTCATCTCTTTTCCCTTTTCCTCTTTTATTCGTTCAGAAATGGTTTTTTCCCCCCATTAACGAAGACTGCTTGTTTGACAGATGCCATTTGACTCATAACCTACAAATTTTGTTTTGAATTTGCATTTCGCATTTATTTGCATGCATCCATTCCTGTTATTGCCAGTAAACCTTTAAAAAAACATTGATTATTGTAGAGTAGTAACGTTTTTTTAAGTTGTAATGGCGTCTAAAGAAGGAGGTGGTGACAAGGCTAAGGTAACAACAGTTTCTGAATGGAGCTCAATATTTCGTATTCTCCACAGATTGATCACGATCGCTTTTTACCGTAGGGCCCTCAAGGAGCTGGAGATGGAAAAGAGAAGCGAAGAAAGGAGTCCATTCTCGATTTAAGCAAATACTTGGAGAAGAGCATACGAGTGAAGTTCGCTGGGGGGCGCGAAGCTGCCGGCATTTTGAAGGGTTATGATCCGCTGCTCAACCTTGTGCTCGATAACACTACTGAATTTCTAAGAGGTTTGTAATGGGAACAATCAGTAGAAATATGATCACTATCTGTTAAGATTTACGACCTACAGACCTATACACCCACTGAGTATTGAAGGATGTGTGATAGGCATAAACTGACTTTTAGGGTAGTATTCCACTTGTCAAATATCTATATACAATCTTTAGTCTGTAATAGTAGTTCATAATAATAGTTTAATGAAATCATCTAATTTGATATTATTATTATTTAGATATTGGACAGGCACATTGATAAAGATATTCATTAAGTGAAATGTTGTCTGACTTGTGTACGAAACTATTATTTATTTATTTATTAGAGAAATGGCAGCCTCTAGGGCCTTTGCCAAAAACAGTGTACAGAAATCAGAAATAAAAAAAACATTTCACATGCATGATGTACGGTGTAAGGCCTTCACGATGCACTGAGTGATAGCTGGAGCAGTACAAAGTATAATGGCGGCCGCGACCACGAACCGCTGTATGATGCCCAAGAATTGGTTATTCGCATTTCCAGGAAAATTCTTCATAAACTGTAGCCGTCATGTTTGCCATTTATTGCATAATACGCTATCAAAACTATACATTAAACAGCAGGATGCAGAAAATGAAAAAAAATGTCTGGAGCACGATCCTCCATGTTCCAAGGATCATTCAAAAGTCCGTGTACGAAATTTCTGCTCATTTGGGCTTCAGAAGTTCATCCAATATGACTTTGACATAAACAAACTAAATTACATACATTATTACAAGTTGAATAAAAGTTCCTTCTACATGTCATAGTCTTTTTCAAATAGTTGTCTACTTTAGAAATCCATCTTATCAGCATTATTAGTTGAATGAAAAGATGTCCAATTACTGAAATACGTTTTTAAACAGTTCTTTTGTTTTTTACAGATCCTGACGACCCATACAAGCTGTTAGATGACACCAGAGCACTAGGGTTGGTGGTTTGTCGCGGAACCTCGGTTGTCTTGATTTGTCCCATGGATGGTATGGAAGCCATTCCAAATCCCTTTATCACCCAGGAAGGATAGTTTTGTATGTAATATATTTTTATTAAGTATACATTAAATAATTTAAGGACCAGTTTGTAGTTTGAAATCATACCCATAAAAAAGAAATTTCTTTATTATTATCTATGAAAAATAAATTATTGCACATTGCTTAACATTTAAAATCCTATTACTTTAAATAATACTATGGAACAAATTCAAAACTCATTCATCAAATCATCAAGTTCTGCTCCACTTGGTAACTAAGTCATACATTCTAGCATACTTGAATGTGGTTTAATGAAAAAGAACCCACACACAAATTTTATGATGTTCAGTTTACTTGAAGTGTTACTAATTCAACATTGAACGTATTGCACGGTATCAACACGCAATATAGGCGCAAGCTTGACATAAAGTTGCGGAAACCCAGCCTAATAAAACCTATGGTGCCAATCATTTTTGCTAAACCACAGCCATTCACAAAAACCTTGTATGTTAATCTAGCCCAAACTCATTATGTATCCATGGGTAACTCTGTGGACATCCCTGACAAGTCATCATGTACTTATCATGTTGTAGAACCTTGGACTGTAGTTTGCATGTCTTTGGTTTGTGACAAGCATATTCAACGTCATCCAACGTTAGATTCTTACACTCCCACGGTTCAAACTTGTTTATATGAAACATTGGCGTTGGCCGCTTCATCCATTCAATAGCTTGTTTATTTGTGACGAAGTACACATCTGATAGTTTGGAGACTTCACTCATAAATTTCTGTAAACGGAAATAACATAAGTTATTGATGATTATTTTTCGTAGTAAATTTTTCATGTTGATATTCTGCCTCATAAATAATTTTGTTATCAGTTATCACTTTCGCTACCAAGAATCGCTACGCTCGTAGCCAATCCTGTGCTTTTGCTCGTATGTAGCGGAAAGCGACTGAGGCGTAGGCGCCCGCTAGGTGGGTTCTTGGTTGCGAAAGTGTTAATTAGAAAATCGATTTTAATGAATTCTGTCTTACTGGAATACTCTAGTTAGACTACAGTATAATAAGCGATAGCCACTATCAGATCGATGATACAAATTGACCATAGATCTGTAGAAAGATGATTGACCTATTTATAAACATAATTACCTTAAATGCATGCAAGTATTCAGGGTTCTTCAACCATGTGGCGTTCATGTGAATGCCAAATGGAGCCCTGTTTTTGAGATAGTGCCTTTTGAAATTGCTGACCAGGACATCATATACATCTTTGTCGGTTAACTTTGGGCAGTGCTCAAGGGTGGTGCAGATTTCTTCGCCTTCCTTCCTGCCTTCGTTTAGGAGCGGGTTAATCGGCATCTCCCATAAGCCGGCGTAGCTCCTCGTTGGGCAATACTGGTTTCCTATCAATATAAATACATTACGATAAATAAAGGGTTCTCTTCCGAGCTACATTTATTGACCTTTCACGCAGTCATTTCTTCAAAAACGGGTTATCTTCGCGGAATACTACTTAAGGGGCTACCCGAGGTTTTCATCGATTTTTGACAAGTTTTGAATCGTATCTCCTACTTTTGCACTACAGATATAATTAATTATAAGTCAAACGGCTATCGGTTCTTCAATCTTTTATCTCCACTTTTTTTTGAAAGAAAGAAAGATTTTGAAAGAAATGAATACTTGTTTGTACGATTTTTTTAGACATTGTCTAAAAAGACACTTATTTCGTATCTCTATTGACGTGAAAGATCTAACATATTCGAAATCTAGGTACATATTTGGGTTCGTCTATGACGTTTCTAAAAACGTGTCTTAGGGTTTTCATTTTTAACTAATTAACACAAAAGTTATGGCCAGAAAACCAGTTTTTTGGCCTAAAATTGTTCAACTTTGATGCCAAATATCTCGAAAACAATGAAATTTGAAGTAAACATGGGATACTATATTGCTTAAAGCCGTTGTTGTTAATATAATAAGCTACAAAAAACATTAGAAAACTTAGGGATTCAGAACGAAGGTCATTGGCTTACGGGAGCCCCTTAATGCTAAGGTTCTGCCTAAGACTATAATGCCTTTAGTTTTGATAGACAAACCCTATCCAAAAGAAGACCAGCATAGGCCGTCATAGTTTCGCATGGTCTATTTAAACCGAGGAAGGAAACGTCTTCCTAAGGAAACAAATTCTACAAGCGTCAAACTAGATTACTTCCCGTCATTCATCAATTTTCATAAAAAAAGTCTTAACCAAAACACGATAATAACCGTTGTCATGCGATCGCCTGACGATATTCGGAACTGAGCGCGGAAATCTACGGCGTGATATTGTCATGCGTTTGCGTGTTTAACTGCATAGAACTTGGCAGTTTTAGTTTGCCAGGAAAGAGTGTAATTACTGCTTTTGTTATGTAATCTGCAGTGTACATCTTGCGAGTTTCTAGTCGACAATCACGGCATAACATAACAGTTACTTAATCGGTCACACGCTCTCATTACATGTTGATTCAAAGATGTCTCCCATACAATGAACGATATTGCTTATTAAAAAAAAGAATAGTAGTAGCTGTAATACATTGATTATCTGTACTACCGTATGGTCCGCGCACGCACTACTTAATCTAAGTATTGAATTGACGCACTGGTTTAGTTATGGAGCCCGCGTTGTCTTTGTTTCTGCGTAACCTGACTGAAGGCACCCCTAATCAACTGTCTTAAAAATTTGTGCTTTGATTGGTGTCGTGTTTAAATACAGAATATCAATTCAGACATCAATAAAAAAAACCTACACTTAATTACCAGAAGAAGTGCAGGCGACATGGACCCTTCCACGTGGATTGGAAGATCTACAAGCTTTTTATGATTGATGTATCAGAATCCGGTACACATACTCGATGCGGTAACCTATCGCAATCACTAAAATTTATTGACCGAATATCGTTTGTCCGAAAACTTTTCGTATTATTATGAGTTCTCCGAATATACAATTCATTACTTTTTTCATTTACCATTTGATGTTATCCAAATGTTTCAGTTGTCCGAAAAACTTTTACCGCTACAGTCAATTGGGCTTTGGCTTGTTACAACTTTTGTTTCACAGCCAATTTTTTACTTATCCATCATTACTTTCCGCATTTCATACGTTTAGCCAAATGTTCATTTTGAGGGAAATTCTAAAGTAGTTTTACTGAGACTCTAAGGCAGTTCGGTGTAGGTACGACGACGAGCGAAGTGAGGAGGAGTGTCAGGTGAACTGCGACCCTACAGCGCGCGAGCCGAGCGAGCGTAGCGAGCGTGACGCGGCAGCGGCCACCGAACCGCCAGAACCGAACACTTTTTTACTACTTAATGCTTACATATTATGTACTGTATAAGTATGGGTCACGTCGGAAGAAATAACTTGAAACGCCGCCATTTCATGATATGCCTAAAAGTTGGCCTGGCTTATCACGATGTGCCTAATAAACAATACGGCAGATTGATGAGAACAACGCATTCGTCGATATTCCTAGCTCTATACCAGGCACATCGAAAAGTAGTTTCTTTCTTGGCCACTGGTGGCGCTGCGTATGCGATGGCAGCCGTGTTTGTTGGGAGCCAATAATCAGGGCGGACAAAAATGGCTTATCATAAGCGAACTCTGTCTTAGGTCGGTTAGGTTAGGGTTCACTTGTGCCCCTCAGACCAGAAATAGACACCCCGCGCAGCGGGGTGGCGTCGACTCGCTGGAGATTATCAGTCCGCACTCCTTATTTTTTTCATTTACGTATGCGATATGCCTCGGAATTTCGTGATCTGACGAATTTTACAATCGCCCGCCGACATATACATAACCATAAATAAAGCTTTAGGAGGATATCCTTAGTTTAATTTTAAACTTTTTGCTAATGTTTTTAATATCGAAATGCATAAAGTAACAACCATTTTCATAAACAAACATATGAATTAGTAACATACGTGTGCTCCGTATAAACAATAATATTATGTCAAATATAATAAAGCCGATTTGATCAAATACGAACAGATTATCAATCGAATCGTTACGTCGGTACAACAATATTGCGGGTATACCAATAATTGGGAATCATGGATTTGTCAAACAATTACAAAAGCTAAACCATAAAATGACCAGCCGTAAACGGCGCGAACTAAAGTGTCGGACAAACGAAAAAAAAGGCAAACGAGGTTTGTCGAATAGTAAATGCCGAAATGAAAATAGGACAAAAATATTTAGAAGTGAATTAAGTGAAGTATTCCAAAATGATGTCCCCCGCCGCCTAAATGTCATTCTCCAAAATTATGACAGTTTCGTTCCGTTGTACAAGTACATTAAAAACACAGTGTCCAAAATTTGAAGTGTATAAAGTGAAAGTGTTAAACAAAGTAACTATTGTATTTTGTGCCATTGTGCCAAATAACTCCTAAAATGAAGTATAAACAAAACCGAACAAAGACTTGGCTTAAAGGACTTGAATCCAGGCCATAAAAATTTAAAAAAAAAAAAAAATGATTCAGATAGGTAACCACTCGATGCACATAAATTTACTTTACCGGAACACTTATGCGGCATTTTGTAGTCGAGTGTGTACGGCCAGTACGGCGGGTCGACGACCGGCGCGACCACCGAAGCGTCGTACACGAACCCGAACTCTTGCATCATCAGGAACTGGCGGTTCCAACCCAGCGACAGGTGCGGGACGCGGAGACCCCTGAAACAAATGAAAATCGTTAAAGAAATAACCAAAAGGTCTCCATATTTTGGCCCAGACATTATGGTCCTTCTAACCGGATATTAATTTGGCCTTTGATGAACATCGAAACGGATACTTTAAGGTACTTTCAGGCGGATATTAATATAGAACTTTCAGTCGAATACAAAAATGGTATTTACACGGAGACTGATAGATCTGAAGACTATACTTTTGCCTAGCTAGTAGATAGTGAACTTGCCCTGCCTACGAAGCTAGAGGTCGTGGGTTTGAATCCTGGTAAAGGCATTTATGTAGGTATATGTGTGATGAGCATGACTATTTCTTCCGAGTTATGGATGTTTTCTATATGTTGAAGTATTTATTTATCTATAAAAGTATGTATATTGGCGCTTAGTACTCATAGTTCAAGCATTGCTTAGTAGTTATGGGACTAGCTAGATCGATATGTGTGAAATTGTCCCCAAATATTTATTGATTTATAAAATATATTGATATAAAATAGTTCTGCGGTATTTCGAGACGGATATTAAAATGGTCCTTCGAGACGAATATTAAAAGCATCCGTAGAGTTGGATGTAAGAATAATCTTTCGAGCCTGATTCTGAAATCGTCCTCCAATCCGGACGTAGAAATGGCACTAAAGCCGGATATTGAAATGGTCCTTCGAACCGGATATTGTAAAGGTCAAGATTCGGATATATCAAAAAGTTTCTTCGAGCTGCATGTAATATAAAACGAAATGTTCAAATCATTTAGTTACCTGAAGTCTTCCATACGCACTTTAGCGAATCTGTTGATTATGTTCGCTTGACCGACCATCTCATCAAACCAATCTTCTACTGTTGCGTTTTTAGACCACCATTCTTCGGGACCGCGATATCTGTAATTAGAAAGTATTTAATTGATCTTATCTCTCTTAACATGTTCAAAATTCGGAAGGATAAAAATAGCGGCTGTCTCATACACTTCGGCTAGTACCTTTTCGGCATTTAGCTCTCGAAGACTTATGTCTACAACATAGGTAAAACGGACGATTTATTTTCTGTTTTATATCACGAGTAACTGCCCGCGTATTACAAAGCAGCAGGGAAACCCGCAGGAGAAAATATAACCTACGTCCATCCAGATAGTTCCTTCTATACGCAGATAATTTTTTTTTTTTAATGTGATGATAAGATTACCCCCCCCCTACATACAAACACAAAACTACAACGTCACAGACATTTTCTTTATAACAGTAGTATGGTATAAACTGTTATAGGTAGGTTCGTTCTATGTACACAGGCGAAATCATTTTCGAAATTGGATAAGTAGTTCCGGAGTTTAAATAGAAACTTACACAGCTGCAACCTCAGACTTTTCATCTTATAGGTACCTAGTATTAGTATACTCGTAGAAGTATAGATTACACAGTAAGTAGGTACTCAACTTACGTAATAGAGTTAACAGCGATCTCATGTCCCTCGTTCCACAGTTTCTGCACATGCCTGTAGTTGGTGTACTGGTGTGAAATGAAGAAAGTCGCCTTTATGTTGCACCCGTTTGGGTTCCGGCGCTCGGGCGTGAACAAGTGCTTGTTGAACACGTCCCAGTTCTCGTGGTTTACTGGACCGTTGAAGGTCAGGGTTATCATTTGAGGAGTCTACAAAGAATTGAATATTCGCTAAGAAAAATAGAAGTGGATAGACTTATACTAATTACAGTTGGCACATCTTCCACTTGAGCTACTTATAGTGTAGCTCTGTTTCTTATCTTCTTTTTATAGTATTTGTTTCCTTTTCTGGGTGTGTGCAGTGTAGAGTATTTGTAATTATAATTACATCGCCAGATGGTTGGTCAATATTTGGAAATAAGGAAGCAAGCTTTCGCTTTCGACTGTACTTTTGTTCAATATTATTATTTAGTACTGATAATTATTGCATATTCATTAAGTATGTACCTAATGCACAGATTCTCAGAAGGCCTCTCTGACCCAAACTGTTGGTTTGCTAGAAATTAACATTTTAAAACTATAGTTTCATAATGCATGAGAGTGTGTTGTTTCACATGTTTGTTGATCAGCTAAAAAAAATCCCCATTTCAGCCGAACGGAATTCAAGAAATAGGCAATGTCCCGTGTGAAAATCGAACGAAAAATTTTAGTTAAGTATAATATTATTAATAATTATACAAATACAAATCATTTATTTCGGACTATAAGATCCATAGTGTTAGAGGTTACATTACAAACTTAGAGCTATGGTAAGTGTTCTATAATTAGGTATGCTAAACTTAAATTAAAGGCGCCTGCGCACCGGTATTACAGGCCCATACAGTTGCACATAGCGCTGCGGCAGTGGCGAGTCCCAGCGGTGGGCTAGCATGCTCAGGATACTATTTGAGGTGCCACGACTGCGATTGAGGCGAGACGCACATCGTTTCCTCATGATGGTAAATTATAACATCACATCTACAAGTTTTATTTTCAGAAGACCATTAATTACCTGATTTGGTACTAAGCCACCAGGAATCTCATTCCCTGTTGTAGAGCAATAACACTCTGGTAGCTGACACAGCACCGGGTCGCAGGGCTCCGCAGAATTAGGGTCGTATTGGACGTCGCACCAGCCCTGTAAAAAAAAAAAGATCAGGCGGAGAGAAAGTCAATATGCCGTGTCACGTTGCACTTATTACATAGGTGATGGGCGGTTTCTTGGCTGCCGTACTAAACGCAGTTATACTTAAGTGACTTAAGAAAGTTGAATCGTCAAAGTCCACTATTAAAACAAACAGCAACCACATAACAAACATTAGTAAAAAAATATGCTTTTACAGACTATAGGTAATAAGCCTCATCCTCATCCTCCTCACCCTCCTAGCGTTAATCCCGGTAATGGCCCTAAAGGAGCCCGGGGTCCGCTTTGACATCGAATAAAAATCATGGTAGAAGTAGTGCTTAGGGCCTACAGTGAATTTGTGCTAATGTTGAATCAATCAAACTATTCTTACCGGTCGGTTTTAAGAGTCGGCAGTAAGCTCGGCCGAATTTCACCTTCTCATACAAACGGAGTTTCGTTCTCATTTTAAAATGTGTTGGATTGTGACGAAACTTTGCATGTACAAGGACATGAGGTATATCTATGTATTTAGTTTATATGGTTCCAGTTTATAAAACAAATTAAATACTGCAAAAACAAGTTTGTATGAAAAACTTAAATTCGCTGTATTTTTTTACTATGGTATCTGTAGCTACATAAACTAATTACAGACCTGGATATGCCTCATGTCATCGTCGTTATAAGCCAACACGTAGTTTTAAAATGAGGGCGTAACTACGTTTGTATGGAGAATCGAGCTTACTGCGGATTCTTAAATCGCTTCCGCCTAAAGTACCTACCTACTCTTTTGTAGTACCTAAGCTCAGAATATTAAAAGATAGGCACACATAACGTGGTCACAATTGAGCTCATGCAATAGTTAAAAATAGGAAGTAATAGTAAAATCTATTCAAGTTGATACTATATTATTTATCTACCTAGTGATATCTGTAAATGGGCAAATGGAGTAGGTAACCATCTAGGCACTTTTTCTTGGCAGAGTTAAGTCGTTACGTATGGTCGAGAGAAAGCTGGACTGGACAGTTGGGCTCCAGTATTAACGGATCAACAAGGCTTGCTTGACCTACGCGACATGAATAAGATGGCTTGCTGAACATGTTTTACTCGAATTGATACTAAATACTTAGTTACCAAAACTTCTTGGCATTCGCGCCCAGTTTTTCCACTATCATCTGCACTATCGCCAGTATCACCTGGAAATAAGGTTGTAGGTACAAAAACAAACAAAAATTTGAGGGGTGCCAACGATAAAGTCATTTAGCGTAAAAATGAGGTTTCGTGAGATGCATAAACACGTCTCACACATTGGCTTGGTCAAAAAACTGCCGGTCACAGACCTCTCTGAAAGAAGAATTTGCCTGTGTCGACCAGCGCCCTGTGTTACACGCATCCAGTTACCGAGACCTTTTCCGATCGATGGTTTCTCTAGAGTGCGTTTACAGCCGAAACATCCTCTATACGGGGACGCCACATCTATTATTTTATGAAAACCAGTGGACAGTTAGTTACTTCGTCAGAAGAATCAGCGCAATCGTTGGAGCCATCGCAGAAGTACTCGGCAGGGACGCAGTTCCCGTTAGCGCAGGCGAGGTGCGTCTCGTTGGCGCATGAGCCCTTTTCGAGAAGCGGCTTCGGGACATGGGTCTCTGGAACAAAAGTGGCAAGTTTCTGGAAGGTACTTTGAAAAATTGTTGAATTCCAACTGACGCTTGAGAATAACAGTTCCAACTTTCAGGTTTGAAGCACGAACTTTTAAAACCCTTGTAAGTAACAGACACAAGCAGGTACTTGGCATGATCTCTAAATGTCATGTAACACTCATGTCTTCATCCAGGCAAGCTCACTTGAGCTACCCACTACCTATTACTTCCAGACATGTCCAACTGCGTGCCTTTCATTTTTATCCGACTGCCTCACATAATGGATATGTGTTTCAAGCGTGTTTTTATGTGGATAAGAATAAGTCACGGGCTACAGTCCAAAAGGCTTGATGAATGTTGATAGAATATGAGTTGTCGTTTGATAGGTACCTCTTAATTGTGGGAGCGACGTAGGCTATATAGCTAATACACGTAAAAAAGCAATCTTTTAATTTCACTTGTTATATATATAAACCACTTACCAGTAGTGACGTCACAGTTATGCACATTCTGGGCCTGGTCGCACATCTGCCGGTTCACGTCGAACAGCAGGCCCTGGCTGCAACGGAACTCGAACACTTCGTTTTCAAGACACAGGTAGTATTTGCCGCATTCTTCGTTCGTCCACATGGCTTCTTCCGTGCGGTCTGGGTTTCTGGTTAGAAAATAAGTGAAGTCAGGGTCACGTCAGTTTATTTCACTTACAGTAGGTACATACTCGTACATATTATCACGACAGTTTCCCGGGGGGGATAAGCAGAGATCACTCCACTTGCTATATACTGTCAAGACAGACCTTTCTTGCTTTATTGTCGGTCGTCGGACTCCTCGGTGACTCCCTGAGCTTTCCTTAGGAATTCCCCGATCTGGAGGTAATTTTACGTAAAGGATCATAGCGGTTACATTACCAAGTGGATTTTGTACTTTTGTATTTTTACTCCCGCCGAAGTTTAGGGGAGCAGTGCGCAACTGCGCATAATGCTTTATTTCCGTTCACTATATATTTAGATAGTGGTTAAGTGTTGTCGACTCAAGCCTGTGCCAGAGGCAGAGATGTCTACAAATAATAATTGAAATACCTAATACGAGTTTAGTGAGTTCGTAATCGTACTCGGTGTTATATGTTAATGTGAGTGAAAACAGCGAAAGTCTTCTTGATCTTTAGTTGTTGTAAAAGGTGGTCCTTCGACTACACAAAAGACTATCGATCACAGCACTGATCTGTACAGTAAAGTTACATAATTCATGGTCATCCATCAATCATAAATATCGTCAAGAGCGAAAGTTTCTCGATGGCGGAAATGTAGATGCGACGGACGGTAGCAGTCAAGGTTGCGGCGAAAGTCGACCGGGGTCGTTGTCCTGAGTCGCTGGGAAATGTGCAATCAATGCAATCGTGCGCAACATTGACCATTTGGTGTTTGGAGTGGTAAACTCATGTGGTGTCGACCATATTGATATAACCACGATATATCTCCTTCATCCCTCCTATATGAATGCAGAATTGTACCTTTTCAGAATTTATGAAAATGGGGGGTAGGGGGACGAATACGATGACGACGACGACGACGCATGACTCGGACAATGGAGGTTGAGATGAAATTGTTATCATGATAACAATCTATTTGGCGAATCTTATGTACTTAAATTTACTCTCAGTTTTAAACAATCATGGTTAACCAAACAAAACAGTACTTATAGTGTTGTGAAATCCAAAAAGGTTAGTGGTTGCGATGCGACTGCACCTCAGATGCTCTTTGACCGCAGATCGTGATAAACATTAAAAGGTATTATAGGTTCGTTAACTTGCGGTAGCTGATGGTATTTTGCAGCTCCTACCATGATGGAATACAGGATACCAGACCAGAAGGCGTAGCACGGTTGCCATTTTATCACTTAAGTATCGCTGTGGACAAGACATCCGTCACGTTCTGACTAATATGCGAGTGCGAGAGTGACGGACGTCGTTACATGGAAGATAGTTATTTTAGTTTGTGGTAAGTAATACTTAAATATATGCTAAGCAGTAAGTAATTAGAGGTATATCTAGGAGCAGGGTTGAAGTGTGTTGTGGGCGATGGGATAGCAACCTATCACTTCCATATCTATTCTTTTTTCGATCTTTATACCCACATTTATGCTAAAAGTGGCACTGGAGTTGCATGTGCTCTGCCTATCCCTTTTGGGAATAAAGCCGTGAATCTATGAACAACATCGATGTCACGGTGTCTCTAGTCGGGCATTAGGAGGCGGGTAACTGCGTGTACTGGTACGAATCTAAGCTAACTGGATGATGGGAAACAGGCTGTTGTTCTTCCGAGTCATCGTTGGACTTTTTGCAGTGTCTTGGTCAAGTTTCAATATCAAACAACATTAATCCGGTATTGTTTACCTACTCGTGGTTAAACTGTTGTTGTGAACTTGTGTTTCCAGCATTTGGTTCGAGTATACATGATATGTCCGGAAATCATATGATGACCAACAGCAGTTTTATTAAAGTGGACCGATTTCACTTCGCGCGATACCGAGTAATGAAATGACATAATGATTTCTATTCGAAAGGTAAGAATTGTCACCCATTAAGTATTATTATGCATGAGGTGAGCTTTTCCCTTTCTTTTACATATACACGACCCGTTGATTATTTCACATGACTAGCAATATGAATTAAATACCCTACCTATATTATATTAGTTACGTCACACGTCAATCGGTTTTTGTTTCATCTTTGGACGGGACACAACCAACGCAACCGTGTGATGCCATGATTGTGGATTTTACTGTATTACTGTGATAAGTACATTACCACAAACATGAATCAAATAAATAAAAGTAAGTAATGCGTAAAAAATAATAATACGTAAATAGTTATTATTCTAGACAGGCTTCACAATTCCGCCATTATACTAATACCTACCCATATCAATACGATGAAAGTACTTAGTCGTTCTGTGGATGAAAGCAACTTTTTCGGATGTTTTACACTTATCCTACTAATATTATAAATGCGAAAGTTTGAATGTTTGGATGTTTAGATGTTTGGATGTTTGTTACTCAATCACGCTTCAACGGCTCAACCGATTTGGATGAAATTTTGCAAGAAGATAGTTTATACCCTGGATTAAAATATAGGATAGTTTTTATCCCTTGTCCACGCAGACGAAGTCGCGAGCGGAAGCTAGTTAAGAATAAATGATAGCGTGTGTCGATGAAGTTCACAGTTTATCTCGTGATTGGTAGGTCTACTACCTCTGACTGACTGTATAAATTATGTTTCCACCTTTACAAGGAAAAGCAAATCCACACTTTCACACCTGTAAAATCTTCTATCTTCATGACACTTGAAATGACTGGTGCTCCTTTTGTTTAACACATGTTTTCTGTGTTTTCCGTGCACTCCCGTAACTCCTGTAACTAAATCCGAAAATAGCTTCACATAATCACTTATCGTATTGGTAGGTTGTTTGAAACCTTTAGGAACTTTTTTAATATAAAGTAAATATTCAAAATGCTTGCTGGGATGCAATCGAAATTTGGAATGTTGGTCGGGGTTGAGTAGGGAGAAAATTGGATGTTTTTTATTGATTGTCGTAAGTCCCTTATGTTTCGAACAACTACCTAAAACCGCACATAACACGAAGACCGCGAGTAGGCTTGAGAGGCACCGCATGTTGCGAGCTCGGTCTTGGCAGCACTAAGTTATCAACGAGTCATTAGCGCTTACTTTCTTCCACCTCCACTGGTCGTGAAGCTGCAGCAAGACGGAACGAATAGCTCACTTCTGATTTGCGATTTACAACCTACCTCTACTTATCTTGGCACTTGCCTTTAGTATAACCTGGCCCCGAAGTCCGTAACAACTATGAACAATCATTAATCTGGTTGGCGTGAACTGTTTGAAGCTTTCATAAAATAAAATAATAATATCGTAGGACCAATTATTTTCATATTATTGCGCGCATACAATGGTCCGAAATAAGCTTTTGTGCCATGTTCGTAGATCGTTGTTATGTATATTAATTTTAGGATTCCACGTGCATTTTTTATTTATAACATTTTAAATCTTATACGTACCGATTAGTATTTTTGTTTAGTGTCACTAAATATGTATCTAATCATGAAAGTTTAAATTGAGTTCAAGAAGACGACGGAAGCATGTAACTATGAAAGTGTCATTTGGACCGCACTCTAGTGTTGACGTTTAACTACTCGCGGCCGGTAGATTGATTGTTTTCACATCAGTCGATAAAATTCGCGAAACCTATTTTCTGAGATAATATTAATTATAAAACACGTGGCGTAGCCGTAAATTAAAAAAAATGAAATGTTTCCAAATCATTCTGCACGTCCTAGTTTTGCTTTGTGTTTGTCTAGCGACTCTATCGCCACCCTCCGATAAGAAGGGACAGAAAGGCGTAAAACCGCAGGAAGGACCTCGGAAACACAATGTTTTGGATAGGAAACTAGTGAACGAAGCACC
Organism: Epinotia demarniana; assembly: GCA_945867215.1. Lineage (NCBI taxonomy): Eukaryota > Metazoa > Arthropoda > Insecta > Lepidoptera > Tortricidae > Epinotia > Epinotia demarniana. The sequence continues at coordinate 14,846,296 of OX244275.1, forward strand.
CTTTGTGAAAGACATTATAAAATACCACGCTACCTATCACCAAGATGTGTCCACGAGGAACTTTGGAAACATAGTATTGGGATATGTAACACCGGTATGTATTTAATAACAAGCAGCAATATTACACGGATCTACTCTAAGAAACAATGCCGTCTTCATTTTGTCCCAGAATTCTGACCGCGGTGACAATGTTGGTTTTAAACAATACACTAGATTTGTAGCATGATCATGTCATGTCCCTCATTAAGAGACGCACGAATATTGTTTTAAATGTGGTTATTTTCGATCTCTAAAGTGTAAAAACAGAACCAACTAGGTACATTGAGTGACCACAAAATTGGCTAGTGGAAGTTGAAGACGCCATTTATTTATTGGGAGCCTGTAGTATCCCACTGCTGGGCAAAGGCCTCCCCCCTCCGTTTCCAGTGTTCTCGATCCTGAGCTTCTTGTAGCCAATCTTTTGAGAATGAGTCTAGCTTGTCCTGGCATTGCTGGTGAGGCCTGCCACATCTTCGTTTTCAACTATTATTTTGCCAGTCAGCGGCGGCTTTGGCCCACAGTTCACTCGGCATGCGGCAGACACTTCAACTTAGCCTTAGCTACGTCAACTATATGAGTCTTGCTGTGTGGTGTTCCGGAAGAATGCCATAATCAAAAGAAGAAACACTAGAACCACATATGCATTGCCACAGTGACAATATTACATAAAAATTATTTTCCCTTTATTACAGTGGAACAACAAAGGCTATGATGTGGCAAAGACCTGGGCAGCCAAGTTCAACTACATCTCGCCTGTGTGGCTGCAGATCAAGAGGCAGAGCCCTAACATCTATATCATCTCGGGGCTGCATGATGTGGACCATGCCTGGATGAAATCTCTTCGCCAAAAGGGATCTGATAGTAATTTAAAAAGTTAGTATTTTTAGATAGAATAAAATGATAAAGTCAAAATAAACATTTGTAACAGTAAGTAGTCTTACTAGATGGCTTTCATAATTCAGCAGAACTGGCACTGTGACAATGTCATTAAGGTTCAACGTCACTGATTCCTGTCGAGCTGTTGCTAACAGATGTCGCGATATATAATTTCGATGGTTGCTCATCGTTTTACGCAAAACCGTGACGAGTACCAACATGTGTTTCAAACTGCGGAAGCCGAAGAGCTTGCTACGTATGAATCGCAATCAATCTGCACCAAACAGTGTTTATTTTTAAAATGTAGTCCGAAAATATGTATAAAAGTGCTTTTCCGTGAATTTACGCAGACTAACGTAGCTAAATGTCACTTCGGAGTCAGTCATTGTCAAACATCTTGCATAAATCAAACTAGAGGGCGCAAAACTAAATCTATAGTAGCGCCTCTATTAGGAAATAGTGAAACTAAATGTACTTGTGGCAGGCACTCAAGAATGCAATATGAATGCAGCTGACTTTTTTACTCATTACTTAATGTCATGCGGTAGCGCAGTGCGCGTCTCTTTTGCTTAAATCTGTCTGTAACGCCATCCTTGAACCGGGTTCAAATCCCGACGGACATACTTCTTTTTTGTTTTTCTATTTGGATTTCTAAACCAATATGGCCGTCTCAACTAACTCAGATTTACTTATAATGTGCAAAAATATATATTTTTAACTTAAACATAATTCTTCATAATTCTATAATTTCTTGATAAGCATGATTGTATCTAGATGATCCACAAAAAAACCCTACTATATTTATGGCAGACCTATTCTTACATGTTACATACTACATAAATACTATTTTGGATAGGTATATCATTTAAAAAGATGTGACGCCTTTAATTTCATTAGAAAATCATGATTCATGAGTATCCATAGGTTTACTGTTGAAAAATCAAAGTACGACCTTTATCTATTCTATACCCTATTCCATATGAGATTAGACAAATCGTGCGTGAATCTTCAAGTCATTCGCGTCATGAAAACCATTTTGATAAACAAAAACATTTACATTGTTCTATTTGAAACACATTAAATAATCGAAATAACACTAGTAAGTACAATATTTATAAAGGAAGATAAAAGAGGTATTTTTCCTTACAAAAATCTAACATTGTAAGGAATAAGGTACCGATACTTAGTAAGTATATTAGTACTTTGATTTGTTATATCCATATTCACCCGCAGTTGCGGTACTACATAATTACATACAATCAGAGAGGCTACGTATTATTCACAAAATGTTTTGTATTCGCCCGTGACTCGCGTCTAAAATAATGACCTCAAAGTTGGTAACAATTTTGCGTTACCGGACGGACGGACGAATTTAGTAAGCTTTGTGAATAACAGGCGAGTTTGTACATCAAAACTCTTAGTGGCCAGTCTCTCGAATCCGGACCTAGACCGCGTCAGAAAGAGAGAAATATATCATTTGACAATATGGTACCGTTATCGATGAACGTCAAAATTCAAAAATCGAATTCAACTTTTTCACGCGTTTACGTTTCTATACGTTTATGATGCTTTCACTCATTCATTACTAATCTTCAATGGTTGGGTTATGGGCATTTGCTTACAAAATTATTGAATGTCTTGTTTAGGTAAATATGAGATGAAACTTATCTGTAGAACCCACGACCGCCGTTTGACAGTCGCATGCCTGAAGCACTATGCTACCGGAACGATTATTGCAAAGTGTTATTTTTTTGTATGTTTGTATGTACGGTATAACCTCCGAAACCACTTATCCGATTATAAAAAATAATTCACTGGTGATGGATGACTGAACTTACTGGGGGTCCCCATAGCCATGCTTAGGCATAGTAAGTATACTTTGATACATTTTATACGCAAAAAAACGAACTTGGATTTTTAGACAGATTTGACTGTGTACTAAGTTAAATGCAGTTTTTATTCTTTCTAAAATCGGTCTGGGTGACTCCTTAGAGCAAATTTCCGTGTCAGATTCGGATTGAATGTCACTCTGTATAATCTTCAAATCAGCTCACAAAATCGAGGTAGCTATTTCTCAACCGAGAATCGGTTGAGAAATAGCTACCTACGACATACAGAGAAGTCTAGACAGCCGGACACGAAAGTACGGACACGGAAGTACGAAATAATATTTATTTATTTATTTTTTTAATCTTTATTGAACAAAAGAACAACTTATCGTACAAAAGGTGGACTTAAAGCCGTAAGCATTCTCTACCAGTCAACATTTGGGCAAAGCAGACAAATTGTGGGCGGTGCAACTACAGATTTATATCTGTAGTTGCACCGCCCACAATTTGGTTGTGTATTTATACACACAGTGGTTATACATACATAATAAATAACGACAATAGAAAATAAATAAATAAAATACATATAAATACCTTCATTCAATATATATATATATACAGACGAAAATAGAGAACAGAAACACTAAGAATTTACGGCTCTGCTAGCAAACAACTTGCATAAAGATCTTTTTCACACCTTTCATTCGGAAAAGTAAGTTTTGCTCCACGACGAGAGGGACCAAAACGCTACTTTTCTGTTCAAGCTACTTTTTTAATTTATACATTGGCTTTGGAGCATTTGTACGCAATGTGCCAATTGAACACAGATGTTAATAAAATAATCGATTGTAATTTCATCGTAGTCGATTCAAAACGAACATATTTCAAGTTTTAACAACGTTGTATAAAAATTTATAAATATTACGAAATATTTAAAAATTAGTAATAAAAATGAAGAGAATTTAGATATATTTTAACAATAACTTTTTTTAATTTCCTCATAGTCGGTGTGAATATATATAATATATATATATAATATAATAATGTGACAATAACTAACAAAAAAATTGAACTACACTAGATTATGCGATCCTTTTTTTTTACAAATGCATGACAATTTCATATTTTTTTTATTAAAAACTAGATTCCACTCACGGTTTCGTCTGCATGAACCCGGGATAAAAAAATTGTCCTACATTTTAATCTAAGCTCCTCCTAAGGCTCAGCATATATTACAAAATGGCATTGGAATTGCCATCGCGTTGTGTTGGAAATAGAGTTGACTTTCGTTTATTTTGAAAAGTGCCCAACCCAAAACAAATTCACCTCTATTCCATTTGAATATAATTTAAATGCCTTCGACAGAATAAGTCCTATGAGTAGGCCAAATAGGTTGCGCAGTTTAGGCGTGATTGAGTTACGAACATCCAAACATCTAACCATTCAAACATTTATACGTAAAAGCATCTAAACTTTCGCATTTACAATACTAGCAGGATAAAAATAAAAATAATACAGGTAATGTAGTACTTATTTCGACATTGGTCCTTTTAAATTCTGGTATTAGAATAATGGGAAAATCGGTAGGGGATTCCGGTATTTCGGGACTCCATGATGGTGGTTTGCATTCCCTATATGTAGTATGTTAATAATAACAAAATTAATTAAATATATGGGTTTTCTCCGGGACATAGCTGGCTGCAGCTTTATATTTTAATGTCATTTTTTTCGGTACCGTAAATACGGTTTCATAACAGTTACAAAAGGAACCGATACTTCGACTTCGGCGTGGAGGGCAAGGTCGACCCGCTTCAGAACAAAAAAATATCTAAGTAAATATCGAAATAATACCGGTTTGAAACTGGTATTCAAAAGATATCACTAGGCTTTAAAAAAATACCGGTAATTGATATATTATTTCTAACTGGTTGCGGCACTGTTATGTTGTCGCCTAACCACTTTGCCTAACCACCGGTCGTAACTGGCATCAGTTCCTGCACCGAAGAATGCCTACGAGTGTATAATTCTACCCTCACAACATTGTAAAGAAGAAAAATTGTGACTTAGTTAATTTACATGTTGGGGGTAATCTAATATTCTGTTTGAGCAGTCGATTCCTAAATAGGTTGCAGTAGGTATTTTAATGTCAATCGATGTGCAGCCGACTAAAGCGAATGTTTAAATTTATCAGGTACTTGCACTCCTAATAATTGTCTGTTATATTTAATGCTATATTACGTAAAATTCACTCAATCGAAACTTGCTTATAATCTGCAAGTTGGAAATTCAAACGGTTCATTTGATCAAAAACACTCCTTTCTTCCCGTGGGAGTCGTAAAAGTCGACTAAGGGAGCAGGGTTGAAGTGTGATGTGGGCGATGGGCTAGCAACCTATCACTGCAATATCACATTTTGTCGATATTTTATACCCACATTAATGCTAAAATTGAGGCTGAAACATACGTTTCAGGTGCTCTGCCTACCCCTTTTGGGAAAAAAGGCGTGAATGTATGTATGTATGTATGTATGTATGTTATTTGATGAAAATTTAACGTAATCTGTGCTACCGAACGTTTACTATAGTATACGTTCGGTAGCACAGATTACGTTTCAATATTGGATCTTACTCCTTTCTAATAAGACTCAAAATGTACAGACCCATGCATAATTATCGTTCCGTGGACTTTAGGTAGGTCTATCACGGCTAAAGAGCAAAGCATTGAAATTCATACATTGTTGCTTGAAATTCAGTCTATCAAAAACAAATGACATTGCTCTTACGTCATTACCGAAATGAGCAGCGTAGCAAGATAAAATGAATGCTATCTCTTTCACCTTAAACTAAAATGTGTTTGTACGATGGTGTCACCGTCTGGTGAGTATAATTACTACTATTCACTCCGCTATCTAACTAATCTTGTTTGATATTAAAGACATCTAGTGAAGGTTTTGGGCAACGTGCTGTCATGTGACGCTGCCATGTCATTTACACGGACAGTGTCTAACTCACGCACACATACAAGGCTCGGAGTAAAATTTTATGAATTTCAAATGGCTATATTTTGAATATTACTGGATTTTGCGTGTATTTATTCAAACTGCGGGAGAAGAGGGTCATATATTATCTAAATATCACAATTTCAAGTTCCTGACATCGATAGATTAGACGTCTAGTCCGAACGAAAATTGTATGGAATTCGTCAGTGACGTTGCACCTTAAACCTTGTTAGTCCTGGATTTATTTTAGTGATCTTGAATTTAGAACCTCAGTGAATTCTATTACAGTTTGAAATTTGTACTTTGCACATGTATGCTGGGGCTTATGGGGCTAGAAAAACTTACTCCTTCCATAGCCTGTTATTGAATCCTGTTACCTGCGCTAAATTAATTGAGAACTTTTATTATTGCTTATTGCAAAGCTTCACAGTAATCTCTTAACCTTCTTCTCTGAAAGCATTTCCAAAAGAGTTATGTATGTCGCCTTTAGGAAGATTTCTTAAAATTAATGACCACAACTTTTAATACCCGTGTGGTGTCGGGTTAGAATAGCACCACCCCCTTTCTTCCCTTTCGACTAAGGGAACATGGTTGAAGTATGTTGTGGGCGATGGGCTAGCAACCTATCACTGCAATATCACATTTTGTCGATCTTTTATACTTACCCACATTTATGCTAACAGTGGCAACAGACACAAGTTTCATGTGCTCTGCCTACCCCTTTTTCGGGATAAAGGCGTGTATGTATGTATGTAACTTCTAATACAATTTCAGTCTTGCCAAGAATGCTATTTGATAACTGGCAGATGTCAGATCTCAAGGCCTTCTTCACGGAACCCTCATCAATCTCGGAACAGAAAGCTCTCATCGAGGAGGTGAAGAAAGCCTGCAAGCAGTGGAAATTCGACGGAGTAGTGCTCGAGATGCTCTCGCAGGTCGGGAAGTATGCTGACCGCTCTGTTAAATTCATACAGCAATTTGGTGAGTTGCAATGCTCTGATTATTTTATTGCTCAGGGTCTTAGTTAAAAAAATATTAACATTACCAAGTGTTTACCAAGTGTAGAGCAACCTCTATAGTTGGTAATGTTCCGTATTTTGTTATACTAGACTCTTGTTTTTATTTATAGTTTTACAGTTACGTGTTACTTTACCTAGGATGCATGACTCTTAACATTTTAAAATAAAAACATACCATGCAGTATAATAACTATTAGTAATAACTTAGCATGGTGTTATTTATTTTTCATTTCTCATGCTCGAGAAGTGTGTCATATTAGGCTTAGATAGCAGGGCTAAAGTAGTACATATAGCCCCTAGGGAAAATATGTAAACGTATTTATTATCCTGAAACATTTTAATTTGACCAATCAAAACACTTCGACGTTTTAAATCCACCAATCACAAATGTATAAAAAACCATTTGTATTTGCTATCAACTAATCAGAATACAGCTATTTATTAAAATCAACCAATCAGGAAACAGAATAAACTTCAAATATGAGGCGTTTTTTATTCCCGAATTCACAATCATTAAAAAAAACGCATTTGGCCGTCTATAGCCGCGCCCAAAGGTTCAAGTGTGGTTGGCTGCTTACATGGCATAACCTATGAGATTGAGCGGGATAGACTGCTATCTATCTCACTTTATCATATGAACCGTATGCTGTCCGCCGCGCTCGGCCGTTTGGACGCGCTTATAGTTAGTCTGAATCTGTGTCAAAGCAGTTTATTAAAAAAAAACATACTTATCGCCTTTTTTCGCCGCTGTGAAACTTATTATTGATTATGGATGGATAATCTTCGTTTTTACTATTTTCTCGCAGTCGAAGTGAAAAGTAGAGTGTATAACTCTGGTCAAAAAGCCATATTACCCCTCGATCAATTTTCCCTCACTTCGCTTGGGAAAATAAAAATCTAACATGGTGATATGGCTCATTTTAGCCCCTTGTCATACAATCTACTATATTTTTATTTTATTGGCGGACAATCTTACACTAGGCTAAAGTGGTCGTCAAAATATCAAATAATTTGTTGGTATTTATCAAATAATTCAATATTTTAGGTCTAGAAATGCGTGAGGACGAGTTGAGTGTGATCCTAGTGTACCCTCCGTTCCGGGGTTACCCTACTGACGAGTTCTTCATCCAAGCTTTCAACGACATCTACCCTTACGTGGAAGCAGTGTCTGTCATGACTTATGACTTCTCCAATCCACAGAAACCTGGTAACGAAACTGATATAACACTAGCTTCTGCCCGCGACTCCGTCCGCGTGGAACTCTTTTATATCGCAACTCCATACAAACTTTCATCCCCCTATTTCACCCCCTTAGCGGATGATTTCGGCGATAAAAACTATCCTATGTCCTTCCCCGGGACTCAAACTATCTCTATACCAAGTTTCACCTAAATCGGTTCAGCAGCGGTTCAGCGGTTAAGCGTGAAGAGGTAACAGACAGACAGACAGACACACTTTCGCATTTATAATATTAGTATGGAAGTATGGATATGGATTAGTATGGACTAGATAAAATATATATTTTAATTGACACCATGAATCACCATGAAGCAAACCTAATTGGATTGGAATCATGAACTGTTTAATTTTAAATGGTTGTAGAATTAAAAAAATATGTAAAGTAGAAATATTGCACCTATTTCATTGTTTAGGAAAACGCAAAGGTTTGTTGTAATCAAAAACACAAATGATGTATTAAAGTAATTTAGGTGTTGGAGATAACATTACCAAACTCAAGTGGTGCTGCGCAGGATACCTTGCCAGGCAGAATGATGGTACGAGTAGGTGGACTAAAATGGTGTCAGCTTGGTGGCCACTTCTAGGTAAAAGGTGCGTCGGCCGTACACTAGTTCGATGGGCGACGAATGACGATATTTGGACGATGGCGGGTCGCTTATGGATAAGATTAACTCAGGATAGGGACGGGTGGCATACTCGAAGAGATGCCTATGCTCTGCAGTGGGCGAGTAAAGGCTCAAAATGATGATGATGAATTTATTTAACAGGCTTTACGGAATTCCATTATACATTTCTAGACCAATATTCTTATGCTGTTCCGCTAAAGTAATCAAAGCTTAAGTGGAATAGCAAAAGAATATTGTTCTAAAATTTGTATTAATATCTGTTCTTTACAGGTCCCAACGCGCCCTTGTACTGGATGAGACTCTGCGTCGAAAAGCTACTAGATGACGACGACAATCCTTCTAAACGCTCTAAAATCTTGCTCGGGCTGAATTTCTACGGCAACTCGTACACGGCGAACGGCGGCGGGCCCATCGTGGGCACGGAGTATATCGAGCTCCTGAAGAACGCTAAGGCTAATCAGGCGTTAACCTATAATAATAATACGGCGGAGAATTATGTTGAAATACGGTAAGTTTGCTTAAAATACGTGCTATACACGGTGTTTTTCGAACCGTCTTAAAGCCGAAGCCCAGTTAAAAGATACATTACAAAAAACTTAAATGTATTAATATTGTTTTTTTTTTAAGTATTTTTTTTTTGAGTGACCGCAGGATTTAACAAACTTAATTACCTTTAATTACTAAAAGCTTAACAAATATTTTTTATCACATATGATTAGTAAGTTTTGGATACTTTACGTGGGCGTCGGTTCTAAGACGGTTAAAAAAACACGTTGTACCTATGTGTGATATATGTCAAATACAGTTAAAAGGTCTAGTGGCTCTGTGAGGTGGAGAACTCGCAAAACAGACAAAAACAAAAAGTTTTTGTATTTCAAAAAAGTGACACGACAAAAAAAACAATATTAAATTTCACGAGAATCGGGTGAGAAATGCGACCTGTAGAGAACAGCGGGACAGCCACTGGATGTTAAGCTGGGAACAAATTATCGGCCGCGTCCGTGTGTGTAAATGTGCACAGGCGAACGGGATCCAGCGCGTCAGATTTCTGTCGGACGTCCGAACGCTCAAGATTACGTCCACGGCTTACTTCCGATAGTTTGCACAATTCGGTGTATATTCATTATCTAGATACCTATAAGTCGCGGCTGTGAGCCGCGCCCGTCAGCCGCGTCCGATAATTTGTTCCCAGCTACATTTGCATGTCACAACTTAACAAAACATTCTCTTGCAGGACATCCCAGGGTACAAAGAAGATATTTTTCCCCACTTTATACTCCATACAAAAGCGGCTTGAGCTCGCGCGCGAGTACGGCACGGGCGTCGCTATATGGGAGCTCGGGCAGGGCCTCGACTCCTTCTATGACCTCTTCTAATTATGTGATATTAAGAATAAGTTAACTTAATAAATTAATGTTTGTGTTAGATTATTGGCAGTCTCTTTGGTTCTCAAACTTAAAAAACCGGGAAATATTTTCAATGAAGAAGTGATCTTTTGGTAAGTCTTTTTCACACTGTATTATTTTAAGGCATAGCAAAGCCGGGAGAAATATCTGACACATCTTAACGGCCTTAGCCTGGCTTTTCTTAAGCAAATATTCTGGTGCACAAGCAAACTAATGTACGGAATCGAACCAGTGCTCCGTTTTATGAAGCCACAGTTTTACATGTCAAAGTCTAGGTCAGTGTCACTCTTGACCCTAGGAACTGGATTAGACTAGTTGTTGTACAATTTGTTTACGCTAACTCATTGCTTTCTATTCGTATCCAAGTTTAAGTTGAATTGAGATTATAGAGCCGAGTAATAACCGGTAACTGAACTTTATACTTCCTTACTCGGTATTTTTTCAAGCACAAAACGTGCCCTGTGGTCTGATTTATTAAAAGTTTAACATGTTCAACATTCTTCACAACCTTCTCAACCTTCAATATGATAAAGTTCCCCATTATTTTCGACCAAAACCAGCATGCCACTGTGCTGGAGGACAAGTACAATAATATTCATATATGTAGTTAAACCTCTGTATTAGTATTACAGTTCAGTCTTCTAAGTAAGCCCTAATACTACATAATATCTCTAGTTGCTTTACAAAAAAACAATTATTATTTGCCTAAAATTCTAAGTTTAGTCTTTACAATTTAGCACTTTATGTAGTTCTCATAAAGTGCAGAATCGATTATAGAGTTTCGCAACTTGACTTGCTATTTAACTAGGTACTTTTATCCGTTAACCGCCGGCGACTTTAGGTTTCCCTTTGAACTCCATCATGGACTGTGGTCCCTTCATGACTCGGTTCATTAGATCCCAGCACATTTTTGCCGGAAGTAAACTGAAAAAAAAAGAGAATTGTCAACGCGCTATATACTCTCTTGACATCTGATAAGCAGACATCGTAAACTGCGATCGAAATCCATTGAAGTACTAGGGTTGTTACTCAGTCAAGTCAAAGTCAAAAATTATTTATTGAGTAGGCTTAGCAACAAGCCCTTTCGAATCGTCAGTTATGCTACTTATACATTTATATGGCGGAATGTGTTTATTTATCATTAATATTGATCATCAAGGTAATCTAAACTTATGTAGCCAAGATTTTTAGGTATGTCCTGCCCTGATTTATTGACAGCAAATACGCAATGCAATATGACAGTCATCAAAAAAGGCCGCTAATCAGAAACTACTGCACATAAAAGGACTGTATTATTTCATTCATTTGGCACCCGACATATATATTTCTTTTAATTATTTTGTTTGTCAGAAAAGAAGTAATATTTTTCGATCTCGATAAAAATCTTCGGTTTGCGGGTTTACAATCAATAAAGTAACTTTTTTTTTCAGAAAATAGCGATGCTGATTGTATTGTTTGCGTTGTTACGCCATCGAATATGCGAAAATTATTACTCAATATCCTAAGTGAAAAATTTTAAGAGTTTTGGATAAAAATTGTAAATACAATACAAAAATTTACCATTTAACTGTAATAATAACAACTGAGATTCAGATTCTGTTTAGTTATTATTATTTGTATTATTTAAGTACATAATATTTTAGTTCATTAATTTAGAACCATCGCCATTCCTAACAGGTTGTCATACGTCATTTCAATGGATTTCGATCGCAGTTTACGGTGTCTGCTGATAAGACGATCAAGTGTGGCAACCCTGTAATTAAAGAATTCTTTAAAACTAATCAGAGGCTCACGTCGCTTCTGTGACGCCATAACACAACAAAAACCTTTTGACCTTGCTAGTGCGGCAAGGATGAGATTTGATTGATGAAACCTGGCTGAAGGCTTTCTAAAATACGTGACAGCGAATCGGTTAAAATAGTTACGCAGTTTCCAAAGACGTTCCTGTCGGTCCTTTTGGAAATTGGGTACTTAACTTGTACGATTCGTTGTAAACATCTGATGGAAGGGATTGAATTGACGTTTGCACTAATCGATACATTAGTGAAATTACAGCCTCTCAATGAACGTCGTACTAAATGTATGGGAACGTTTAAACTTCATAGATATTTCTAGTTTGTGTTTTCAAAAAGTTATTCATGTGATTTTACTCAGTTTCAATTTTTCTGATATCTGTTATATTTACGAAATAATCGCCTGGCTACACTTAACAATTACACCCTGTATTTTGAAGATACTAAGCCCGCCGGATCCGGTTTCAACGGCAGCAACATAACAGGTACATTTATGCGTCTAACTGCATCCTCACTAACCATTTGAGTGGGAGCAGGTACCGCACGGAGCCCGGCATGATGCAGTTGACCTCGTTCTTGCGGATGGAGTCGATCATGGTCTCGGCCACGTAGTCCGCCTCCAGCATCGGCATGAGGCGAGGAGTCACGCCGTCGAACATGCCCGTGTTGATGTAGTAGGGGCAGACCAGCGTCGCGTGGATTGTGGTGTGCCCGTGAGCCTGGAATGTTTCAAGTTGGTCAGTGCTTGCATCAAAGCCATAGCGGAGGCTCCTAGGATACTACCGGGAACACGCTAGGAGAACACACACTCAGCGACCCAAAATGAATCTTTGCCTCCGACACGAGAGTGCGCCATTTTTCAAGGTTCCGCGCTAAATTTTGCCAATTGCAGATGTAGAGCTCGCGCAGATCCGCCTGGAGCATGTCACTCCAGCGGTACCTTGGACTTCCGACAGAACGTCGACCTTCCGGACGGCCTCGGTATGCTTTCTTGACTTCGCGATCTTCCTCCATTCTCTCCAGGTGACCAAGCGAGCGGAGTCTGTGAGCTTTGATCTCTCCTAAGATTTTAGGTTCAGACAGACGCTAGGAGAATGATGAGTCAATTCTTGCATCAGCAATCGTACCGATTACCGTCATCAAATAAAACACAGTCATGTGCCTTCTACATTCATACTTAAACACTTATTACAATTACAGACAGTATGTGTTTAAAACCTGGGCTTCCATTTCCAGTAAATTGGTGTCTGAACCTAATATTATAAGAAACGCGAACGTTATAGACTCCAGTCGTCAACTGATTTGACGAATGAAGGACGAAGAAAGATCGCATAGAGAAGAGAAAATATATGGAAGAGGTAATTGAATAGGTGATGTATCCTCCTTCGCCGTACGCATAGTTGAGGCGGATCTGCGGGGTCTTTAAACCAGCAATGACCAAAAGTTAGTACCTACAGGAAATTGGCGCACCATCTGGCTAAAGGGTAAGCTCCATCTATCTTGGGTAGCTGACCCGATGGAGTAAGTAAGACATAAGACATGATATGATTCACAAGTCTGAGTTGGAAACGTACAGTTGCAAACTGGGCCTGTACAGCGGTAGATACTAAGGGGTCGATCATAAATTACGTCATCGTTTTTTGTAAATTTTTGATCCCCCCCCACCATCATCATCCTGTTATTCCTTAAAATGGTCTAATAAAATGACTATCGTCATCCAATGGCCAGACCTCCCCTCCCTATTTTGAAATGACGTAATTTATGAATGGCCCCTAAGCAGCTACTGACCCCAATTGTTACGATATGCCCCTACAGGTCTCGATCATCTCTGGCAGGAGCGTCTAGTCTCACTCTTAAATCATAACTGACCCTGAGCTCCGTGAAGAGGCTCTCATGGAAGCCCACGGTAGCGAATTTGGTTGCACTTTAGTCTGTGCAACGGGCTACTGACCCAACTGTTACGATATCCCCTTTACTAGTCTCGCTCATCTCTGGCAGGCAGCATAACTCACCCTGAGCTCCGTGAAGAGGCTCTCATGGAAGCCCACGGTAGCGAATTTGGTTGCACTTTAGTCTGTGCAACGGGCTACTGACCCAACTGTTACGATATCCCCTTTACTGGTCTCGCTCATCTCTGGCAGGCATCATAACTCACCCTGATCTCCGTGAAGAGGCTCTCATGGAAGCCCACGGTAGCGAATTTGGTTGCACTTTAGTCCGTGCAACGGGCTACTGACCCAACTGTTACGATGCTCCCTTTACTGGTCTCGCTCATCTCTGGCAGGCAGCATAACTCACCCTGATCTCCGTGAAGAGGCTCTCATGGAAGCCCACGGTAGCGAATTTGGTTGCACTTTAGTCTGTGCAACGGGCTACTGACCCAACTGTTACGATGTTCCCTTTACTGGTCTCGCTCATCTCTGGCAGGCAGCACTCACCCTGAGTTCCGTGAAGAGGCTCTCATGGAAGCCAACGGTAGCGAACTTGGTTGCACTGTAGTCTGTGCAGCGGTAGGTTCCCAGAAGCCCGGCCACTGAGCCGACGGTCACGATGTGCCCTTTGCCGGCCTCGATCATCTCGGGCAGGAATGCCTTCACCGTCTGGAATGACCAAGTTAAAATTTATTTTATCGCCGATGGTTTTAAAATTGCATCCTCTTGACTCCATGTCGTTGGACAACCAATTCAATTGGAGACTTAGGTACTTGTATGCAACAGCATGCATAGCTAGTAAGTGTAGTGTACCTATGTTTAAACAAGGACTTCAAAAATCTACACGACTAGTCGACTAGATCATTTAGCGACTTGCAAGACCAGAGGCCATTCATATTTCAAAATGCATGTATACGTTAAGAATACTTAAATTACATATTTTCCGAAAGAAATGAGATGTATGTACCCTTGTACGAATGTAAATCTAGTGGCTCTGAGCTGTACAACTCGCAAGGCTGCGTTTTTTTTAAGTGAAAACTTCTTTAGCGGCGCTGTGCACTTCTTTTGGGATGGGAAAAATTGTTAAACTCGCCACAGGTGTCGTAGGAGCGTAGGAACGTTTTTTTTGCAAAATTAAAATTATTCAAGTTTTCACTTCTGCCGGCACTCCCGGAGTGCAACCAGGTCTTATTTTAATCATTTCGTAATGTGTATTGACAAAAAAACTGTATAATTAACAAACCTGTTCACATAATCTCACGAGAATCGGTTGAGAAATGTGACCTGTAGAGGAGAACAGCGGCACAGACACCGGCCGGACAGACGTACGATTTTCGGGCCAAGCTAAAGCATACTTCGTTCGCTTCGCTTCGCTCCTTAGAAAAATCCACCACTCACCCAATAATGCGAGAGAATGTTGACTTTGTAGGTGGTCTCGATGGCGGAGTCGCTGAGATCCAGGAGAGTTTCACCGAACACCGTGCCGGCGTTGTTGATGAGGACATCCACTTTCCCCACCTTCAAATAAAGCAAATCCATACTAATATTAGTAATGTACGTATGTAAAACAAGTTTACATTTGCCTGTAGGTTGTAGGGTGCGATGTTTGTGTTGGGTGAAGCGTTTGTTTCCGGTACAACATGACAACTCATTATGTAGTTAATGTATATGCATTTCTTGTCATTGTTGTGGCATTGAGTTGTATGGCAAAGTATTTGCAGGCAGGAAGATTCTCTACCCTAAGGAATTACATATTGCTTACTTACGAAGATACTTAGGATGATGATTTTAAAGGGTTGCCAGTTCTGAGGATTAATAAGCTGTAACACCCGCTATGTTAGTTAGGATTTATTAATTTAGGAAGGGATTTCACACAAAATCAACACCATGCAAAATGTATGCTCGTGGCTTCTATTGAAGTAAATATGTATAGTGTTGCGACGTTTTAGCAGTTTCATAGGCAAACAAATAATAAACAGATACCTAAGTCTTCAGTGCGTGTCGAATGGAGTTCGTATCGTTTTTTCTATTGAAATAGTTACTTTCAACTCTTGGGTCATGGAACTAAAATAAAAATACCAATTATAGGAAACCCAAATAAAGGTCACAGCTCATTAAAGCCACCTGGCGCCCGACCCGCACCGCCTTGCCTCGAGCGGTAAGTATTCTTTATATGGATTTGTACGGGCATGCGCTCACTACATTAACCCCGTAGTTAGTACATTTACGAGGCGAGGCGGTGCGGGTCGGGCGCCGGGTGGCTCTATTTTTTTTTTTTTATGTTATAGGAGGCAAACCAGCGGACGGATCACCTGATGGTAAGCGATTACCGCCGCCCATGGACACCTGCAACACCAGAGGTGTTGTGAGTGCGTTGCCGGCCTTTAAGGATGGAGCTCTGGGCACCTTACTCACCATCAGGAACACAACACTACAATACCTACGGAATAGGCAGCAGTGCTATTATTGGCTGTGGTCTTCTGTAAGGCGGAGGTACTCCCCCAGTCGGGCTGCTCCAGATTCAAGCGTGATGACATTACGCTGTGCCCTACCTCAGAAATGAGCCTAATGAGCTGTGACCTTAAGTCCGTAACTTACCTCCTTTTTGACCTTTTCAGCGGCCGCGTAAACGGCGGGGCGATCGGCTAGATCCACGACATAGCTCGCGACTTCGTATCCCTCTGCGATCAGATCTGCGCATGTCTTCTGCAAGCCTGGTACACACAATTTTATTATTTTCATGTGTCTAGTCAAATATAGTGTTGCGAAAAGTAGAGTTTGCCACTTAAAACTCAAGATTGTTCTTTATCTACCGGAAAAAAGTGTCACTTTTCATCAGTGGCATGGTATCAAAGGGGTTTTATATCACTACGCAAGCCGGAGCAGGTTTGGTTACTTTTTATTTGCGAGGTAGTAGATATGCTCAATTATCATCAAAGTAGGCATGGAAATAGTTTTATATACGCTTCACCACTGCCTTACCTACGCTAAAAGTAACCACGTCATCAATAGTTAAAAACATTCACATTATGTATACACGACTATTTCATTAGGTTGAGATTATTTTATTACCATTGAAATTGGAATCTTCCACTTTGGACGATAGAGTTGCTTTTTGAATGGACTACTGTGATCCTTCCGTGCCCACAGATTTTAATTAATTAATTTCGTTTAAATGATTATTTCAAATGATTAATCCTGCGACGGTCGCAATCAAGCATACTGCCTGACGGTAAGCCGACACCGTCGCCTACGGACGCTTGCCAAACCAGAAGAACCACAAGCGTGCTGCCGACCCTTTATTGATTTGAGGATTCGTTGTGTTGACAGGGAGACAAATGCAGGTCCCACACAATTTGTTTTTTTTCTATAACTGTACGTAACTTTTTAAACTCTGTTGTGCAACTTCAACTGGTTCCCCGCGATACAGGCGAAGCCTAGTGCGACCGCTGTCAAATTTTGAAAAACTTAATGTGTTTCTCGACGACGATGGTTTAAACGATTATTATTATTGCACTGTCAACACAGCGCCGAGGAGGGAGCAATTTTTTAAGAATATAGTAATACCGGATGCGTTATTATATTCCTTCATTCGGACACATTCTTAGAATAGGAAGGAATACCTAACGTAGCACTTAAAATACGAATTCCGATTGGATCTCGTGTCATACAGCCGGCATCAAAGAAACTGCGCACTCGCAGACGTCAGAAGCTCTTATTCCCTTTTAATAAAGACTTTTTACGTCTGCGTTTGCGCAGTTACTTTTGTTGCTGACTGTATAATTAATCTACGGTTACTATTGTCATATACACTGATTACTTAATTACCGAGTCTAAACACGCGAATTTAATTTACGACAACAACTATTGTTATTCATTTTATGACCATGGTTCGCATCTGTAGGGCGATTGAGTGGCTAGGAAATTGATTCTAATGCTTGTTTGTCTGCCATAAAACTACTTTGTTGGTCGTTGTCCATACAATAACGTTATTATGTTGCGGTTTAGACACATCGATTTAAGATAGAGAAACATATGCGTCAGTGTTTAGAAAGCCGTGTTATATATAATTGGTTAGATTGACTCTCATGGTGCGTTAAAGTGATTTTGCTAGATATTTTTGGTATAGATTTATTTAAGAGTAGGTAGACAAGTAGACTATTGTGGCATATCATTTGCTTTGGTATAATTTTATTACGGAATTCTATAAGGCAGGTTATCGTGAGCTCACAAAGGTATTCAAGCATCCATTGCCACACGCATTGTTTAGACGATTGGAGTTTTAAATCAGAGTACGCAGCAAAAACAACGCGTTCGCTGCAGATCGCAAACAGTGTGTGACGTCACAATACGCGAGGCTGCCGCAGAGCGCGCGGCAGCCCGCGGCGATGGCGGCGCCGAACACGATGGGGCACGGCACGTTGCCGTCTATTAGTGACGTCGCAATCTTCAAGCGCCATCGTTTCATATGAAGTTGCGTTTTGCGAAAAAGGGACAAATAGCATTGCTAACCTCGATCACGCATCTCTTCCTATTAGTAGTTTATTTCCTCGCACAGCTCTGCTTCCTACACAGCGCTGGTGGATACTCACCCTAATGCGCAGATCGAAATCTCCATCGCTCGAATACTGCAAGTGTGATATAAACGCACCTCACCTAAGTCTAGTGAATACATATAATTACTAATGGCTCTGTGAGGTGTACAACTCGAGAAACAAAGTAATCGAATGTACAAAAAAAACTATTGAATTAATAACCTATCCACAAAATTTTACTGGAATCGGTTGAGAAACACGACCTGTAGAGGAGAACAGGTCCAGACATACGAACGAATTTTGGTCCAAGCTGAAACGGAGTACCTACTTCGTTCTCTTCGCTCGCTCTTAAATTTTCTTGCAATTACATACCTTCTTTATTGACGTCCCAAACGACCACCTTCGCTCCCAATCTGGCTAACTTCACAGCTAACTGCCGACCCACTCCTCCACCGCCCCCTGTCACCAACACTACATCACCCCTCAGACTCTTCATAGGCCTTATAGCATTGGGCACTAAGGT
Organism: Epinotia demarniana; assembly: GCA_945867215.1. Taxonomy (NCBI): domain Eukaryota; kingdom Metazoa; phylum Arthropoda; class Insecta; order Lepidoptera; family Tortricidae; genus Epinotia; species Epinotia demarniana. Next base: position 14,865,109 of record OX244275.1, read on the forward strand.
CCAAAATAGTGACTCCAATATGTAGTAACATGATAGTATGAAAAACAGGACAGTGTCCTTTGCGATGTCGAAAATTTTCGACATCTGGGAGTGCGAGTTTATCTTGGTTCCTTCCAGCATTTTTGTATTCTGCAAAGATGATAAAGTAAGGTGTAAATATCAGATGCGCTACGGTATAAAAAAACATTGCTATTAGCAACTATTAGTTAAAGCAATGACGCGTAATTTCACCGGATGGCTCGCGGTATTTGAGCTCCCGAAGTGCTATGGACCCGCTCTGTGCCACCCAAACTGAGCCAACTTGAATTGGAGCGAAAATGGCGAAAAGGGGTGAAAAAAAATGTCGTCAGGATTTAGACCAGCATTTCATTATATAAACAGCGTACACACTTTCAGGCAACTGCTATTTCAAACACTGCTTCGCAACAAGAAAAAAACATACTTATGGACGACAACATCAACACGCGACGGCAGAGCTACGCATCGCGTCATACGAAGATTATACGTAAGAGAAATATGTGATTATTTATAAAGACTTAGATTGTTTAGAGTAAATAAAGAACCCAGTAGTTAGAATCCCCATAGTAATTATTTACATAAAACACCCTCTCATAGCATTTATTTGATATTGTAAACATTAAAGTAAAATCCCAATACAAATTGTATTAGAAAGAGAGAGGAGATGTTGCCTATGCGCGAGCGCAGCGCGGACTGGCCGCCATGGAGGGGAGGGGTGTATCGCGCCAACATGACCGTAACGAGAGCCGCGGCCACCGAGCCTGAATTAGAACTTAGTACGGCGCATTTTCACTTTGTAATTAATATGTTTACATTTATACCTTTACAACGGCTCATCGTATCAGAATGATTTATATATTGTTAGAAAGCTTATTAAAAGTTCTATTAAATGTTTAAACTTACAAATAAGTAAACTCAGTAGGTTCAGCGCAAATGATGAATAAGTGTTAAGAAAGGGGCCGAATTACGGTTTGCCCGATTTCCATGTACGATTATTCAGATAAGAAAATATTTACGAACCCTACTGTACTTATAAGATCTCAAGCCATATTAGAACTTTGTAAATCAGCTTAGTCTTCCACCCATTTAAATGTATAACATCCCAATAACATCTTGCAATGTAAATTAGTCAAGTCAAAGTGGGCGTAACCTTTATTGTCTCACTCAGCACGTCTTGCTCACCCACTAGCAGGTATAAATAGCAGGTACGGCCCGGAGCAAATCAGTGTCAAACGGAGCCTCCTGGAAGTCACAACAAGAAGAAGAAAAACTACAAAGTAATAGGAAGTTAGGGACTTGAAATCAAGTCACTTAGGGCAGTGATAGGGCAGTTAGGGAAAAGTAAATAAAAAGTCTATTTCTCGTTATTCCTTCTTTTATTTTGGTAACATCGATTACCCAAAGTGTCTGAGGACACGGGCGAAGCCCAAACACACCATTCGGGCGCCGAGTGGTAGTACGCGCTGTCCGTACACATAGGGGCGGAGCTCGTCCGTCGCCGACTTGTGTCACGGAGCGTGGTCGACGCACTGTCCGAGCACATAGGGGCGGAGCTCGTCCGTCGCCGACTTGTGTCTCGGCACTAGGTCATTCTTAGGTGACTGTGAGGGGCGAGCATTGCCGCGGCCGGTAGCGCGCGCGCTCACTCGCCCAGCCGACGCCGCCGAGAGCGGACGTCGCTCACAATACTCTTTTCTATTTCCGCCCCAGTCCAAGTTGGCTTAATTTGGGGTGCACAGGCGGTTCCACAACACATCGGGAGCTCAAATACCGCGAGCCATCCGGTTGCCTCTTGGACCCTCAACTACGCGTCATTGCTCTTAATACATATCTGGCAAGTTAAAATTAACGGTAAATACACATGTCGTGAGTTGAAATTATAATTCTGCCAGTACGATGAACGCGCGTCAAAACAATGGCATAGGCGCGTAAACTTCCCCACCGTAACAATAATTTCAAAACATTTTAAAAAATATTCCATTCTACAGTCTGGTACCGCTGAATTGCGTCACTTGTTATTGAAATTGACATCGTTAACAATAAAGTTAACAGTAATTAACAGCAATACAATTAAGTATTGTCCGAAAATTGTAAAAATGCATTGCGTAAAACCGAATTGTATTTCGAGACCTGACTTGTGAGTTTGGTACTTTCGGACAACTTTTTCCATTAATAAATCTTGTGTCCGAGTTGCATTTATGAACCCTGGGGGCCTAGACAAGGTTACAATCGACAAGCGCTAACGCCAATAGTAAACTAATAAAATGTATGGGAATGACAGATGTTAACGAAAAGTGTTTCGTCGGCATCTGTCATTCTCATACATTTTATTATTTTCTATTGGCGTTAGCGCTTGTCGATTGTAACCTTGTTTACGGCCCCAGGGACTGTTATTATTTACTTAATGTTGTAATATAGTGAGGTCGGTTTCACAATAAAAATAATAAAAAGACTATGTTCAGTACGTACGTGAGAGTTGATTACCGTCATTATCAAAAATACTGTACGTGCGAATGTTTTGTTACCCTTTCACGCTTAAACCCCTGAACCGATTTGGATGAAAATTGGTATACCGATAGTTTTACTCCCGGAAAACGATGTAGGATACTTTTTATCCCGGAAATTATACCGTGAGAGGGTGAAATAGGGGTGAAAGTGCGCAGACAGAAGCCAGTGTGAAATATATCCACATCTTTCCGGCACTTGCGAGTAGATTGTAAATTGCAACAGACAATGTTGCTGGCCTAGGCTATCTGATTTCCCTCTCTTGGGACGTAATCATCATTACCAGAATAATAACTAGAACGTGCCTGCGTGTTTTGAATAATGCAATGCTTGACCCCAAACTGGTATAATATCCTACAATTTGCTGTATCATAACTCTGTTTGTCAACTTATTATATATTTAGGTAATAAAAAATGCAGCTTTTTAAATGCACATGACGTTAATACGATGGATTGTGAATTGTAAATTTTTACATTAGTAGATATTTAGACTTTGCACTTTTCGGTAATACATTGTGGAATACATTAAACTCGTAATTAGCGTAAAAATTGACATTAAGATCGTTGATAATTGATCAAACATAATTTGATGCATTTCTTGGTCCCACTTATTGGCATTTAATATAGGCATTAGAAGGTCAACTCAACGAGTTTGTGTATTCTTAGAAAGTAGTCGAAAAGAAAGCGGAGCCGGCTACGCGGTTTGGTTGCGTTCTGAGGTTTCGTGTGAATAAGAATTACCTCGTTATAGGGCTTTGAGCTTTAATTCAAATGTGTCAATATTCGGTAGAGCTGACGTTTATCAAATTGGTATTGCTAAACAATATTGTTGCAGCTCACATGAAAACCTGAATTAACATGCATTCTTAAATATAATCACGCCTGTTTCTTGGAGGGGTAGGCCTGGTATCACGGATTTCCAGTTGCTGCGATCTTGACAATATATGTACGAGTATATCTTATTTATCAAAGCGTAGGTAAACATATCTTAGTAGGTGTAATAGTAGTTATCTATAAAGGTGTTATTCGCGTACGCATTTAAATTAGAACATCTCAGTAGGTATAAATAAAATAATAATATGATATTCATTTATTTATGTTTTTTAGACACTTGATTATATACCGTAAATAATATTTAATGATGCTTTTTCTTGTACGTTCTTTTAAAGCAGTAGTAGCTATCGTCTAGTTTGATTACAGGTATATTAAATAAAAAGTCAAAATAATTAAAATTTTGATACAGGTATAAACTTTCGTGCAACGAAATGTTATTTCGCTAATTAAAATCACAGCTTTGAAATCTAAACAATAACGATTTAAATCATACCTTAGTTCTCCGATCGTAAAAAATCCAATGTACCGTTATCCACTCTTGCGCATGTACCGTGCGGCTGCGCGGGCGGTCTCTGCTGCGACTGCGGCATCGGCGACTTACGAGATCGCAGACCTCATTCCGGCCAGAACCTACTTTTTTGATTGGAGTATGATTGGGGTGACTAAATATCTGCGCGGTCAGGGACGGGTTATACGTTGAATACGTTTTGGGGGTGGGAGCATTTCCTAATCGGGTAAATTAAAAATAATATCATAGTTTGGCGTGGACTGTACAAATAGCACGTCAAACTATGATAATTTGATATCTATTGGCGGTTAGATCCAATCATAATATCTTGAGTTTAAATGCAACATCAAGTTGTTTTTTTATATAGAATAGTTTCATACGTGTTGTATATTAACACGGTATACCGCATGTGAAAAAAAACATGTCTCAATGCGATTCGATGCGACTATGCAGCGATAACCCGACCAAGCGAAGAAGCCTCGGAGTATTTTTTATATATTTCGTTAGTCTGGATGGCTTGGTCGGTTATTAGTGTGCGCAAGCGGCGCTCCGTTTGCTCTACTCTCGTAACTTTCTCCACAACGGTACACTTGCAGCACGCGGCTCCAGGAAACGTTTTTCAAGGTCAACAGAGAACGTTGGTCTTTTTACTATTCTTATCTATAATTTGTTATTTAATTTTCTTTGAAAGCGCGTATTATTCTTATAATTATAATCTAGGACATACTTAATTTGCTTAATATCGTAGAATCTACGTTATAAAATCCTTCATACGGATAGGAAAATAACTACCGTAGGTTTAAATATATTTATTTTTGGTAAATGCGAGGTGTTGGGAAAAGTGGTAGTTATCTAACCTTATAGGTCGGTATAGGTAATCTTATCTCGGCCATCTTTTTGCTTGTTTTAATATTACCCGTCCTTATTTGTGTGGTTCCAGGCCAAAGGTCCCCATTGTTGATGTCAGGACAAGTCTAATTACGTCGTTATGGAAATAATGTCTTTTTGATACCGCCGAAGTGAGTGCTTTTCTCCCTATTTCGTATTAATCAGGATATATTTTCTATTGCTCCTCCCATATTCAGATTCTTATTCTTATTTAAATTATATTGAGACTCCTTGTCACAGAACTATATCAAGATAGAAGGAAAGAGTGTATGTACTTCGCGTGGCGAAAAGAAGCCGAGACGGCTTCTTTGCTCGCCGCGAACATTAGTCCGACCGCGGCCCGCGTGCGACGTCAGGTTAAAAAAACAAAATGACTCGTTGTGCGATAGTGAATTGTTCGAACACCTCCGATAAAGGTGAGGCAGTTAATCGTGGGATTTCATTTCATCGGTTAGTACTATTTGTCCTAAAATACCTGTGAATAATTAAAAAAACAATTTATTTATTGGTCTGTATTACCTTCATCAACACAAATTGTGTCCAACGCTAGTTTTCCATTGCGGCTTTAATTTGACGAGACAGACTTGGCGTGCGTTCAAAACCAGCGATGTAAATCTAAGCTATTCAAACTGTCGAGTCGCGTTCGAGGTCGATTTCTCATTTTTTCTGTCAAACGTAAGAATAGTGATGTACCACATTGCTGTACGCTGCGATTGTCTTACTATACTTAAAATATATTATTTAAAAAAATGTGACCAACCGGTTTTCAATTCAACCAAGCCCCACCAAGTTTAGCACACGCTAAACAAATGAAATCGCACAAAACTCGAAATAGATGATTTTGACAGCATCGCGTCACGTGCTGAAGGGTTTTGTGCAATTTTGTTTGTAGGTATATGTGTGCGTGAGCGCGTGCTAAACCTTATGGGGCTTGGTTTTGTTTGGCTGTGGTTTGGGTTCACTTGACTGTTCGTAACGCTCCGTCTTATTTTTTTCTTGGTCTGAGGCCGTGTTCTAATCGGGCCTTCACGCATAAAGTTCGGACTGCGGGAAACGCCTTGCGCCATTCCAACCCTCGTTCCGAAGCGAGCAGGAACGTAAGCAATCCCATCCGAACTTTGTTCAGGATGCGGAGTGGACATACTAAAAGTCTCGAGTTCTTTCCTTCTGTACTGTAAAAAAAAAGCTAAGACCATTTTCATTTCCTCTGTCGGTTCTTATCGATATTTTAAATCGATACAAAATAAACCTACAAGTTATTTCAACTATCGCGTGCGAATCGATGTTGACGAATCGATGTCGCGCGGCTTATGTTTCCCGTCACTAAATTACGCTCGTGACGTCAAAATACCTACGCAAAATGTTACACGCTCGGTTCCCATACTAATCGACGCGGACTTTCCTTCTATCTTGATATAGTTCTGTGCTCCTTGTAATAGTCAAGTGAACGGAAAATCTATCATATTGATAAATCCAAGGATATTAAGATTAGTCGCATGAACGAACCGCTCTCAGGTTTCCTAGAACTACTCAGCTAATTACTGTATCCAGGGCAAGGGCCATTTATTGTTTTGTGCAAAAAAACTCATTGTAAAGTGTTATTGTGTCATTGCTGTTCCGTGAAATCAACCAGACACCATCATCATCAATCTATATCCGACACAGCCCCCCTATTCTGTAACTTGTTTTAAGCTCACCTCAGCCAGGTCAACGGTCACCCACAAATATATCTTGACACTGCGATGCGTAGTAACTAAGCGTAGGTAGAGGTCTAGTTTCGTGACGGGTGACCGGCGGCGTGAGCCGCATTAACGCGTAGCGAATAACAGCCCAGATCTCCTCTCATGGATGAGTGGGAATGGCTTGTAGTTCCAACTCTAGCCCAGTGCGGGTTAGATACGTCACGTACCTATCTTTGTTCGCGAACGTCTTTGTTTTGTTTTGGTATTGAAATTCTTTGAAGATGTATGCATTCTTTTTTCGGCAACCCCTTGATCGATTTGGCTCATGTTCAAACTAAAAGGCGCTCTACACAAGGGCCCGTCATGTCATGACCCATCATACGGGACGCAACTACATACTTATGGGTTGAAAGAAGAAATAATCTAAGTACTTTCATCTCTTTTCACTGCATAACTGCGTTCTGTCCTACGACCATGATGGTCCATTATGGTATGGAGGGAACCTTTACAATATTTTTTTGTTCTATCAATTAGCCTACCAAATTTGACGAGGCTCCGATCAACGATACCTACTCGTGTATTGTTGGACAAACATTTATACATACCTATATACATACAAATGTCGGATGCTTCCAGTAGACCCGTGAAACTTCGCTTTCTCCTGCATTTAATCCATTGACGTAAATTTTTGCATAGATCGAAACAAAGCCTTCGGAAAAGAAATCGGCGAAGGAAGCCGTTTCATACATGACGGAACGACGGGATGTGACGATACGCGCACCCGATGCGGTGCAACGCGTGTCTTCACAACGCTGCGTTTCAAAAATGGCGTAACTCAATATGAGAATCATAAGACAGTGAGGGCTTTCTATATAACGAAAGAATATCCGAGCTGTCTGGTAATCAATATTGGCTTACGATGTAATGTCATTATTATTGTATGATTACGTTTTTTCCTTATTTGCTTAGGCCGTGGTTTTTCTGACCACCCGTCGCCGGCGGCCGGCGACCGACGCGTGTCCGCCGCCGACGACGTTCGGATGTTTTGTTGGGGAATGTTTGAGGGTGGTTTCTCTGAAACGCCTCGACCTACCCGCCGCCGGCGGCGTTTCAGAGAAACCAGCCTCAAACATTCCCGAACAAAACATCCGAACGTCGTCGGCGGCGGACACGCGTCGGTCGCCGGCCGCCGGTCAGAAAAACCACGGCCTTACGCAATGGTGAGGCTGTAGCAATTTTTACAGATGTCTTAAATATTGTATGAGGGCTTAGTTTCATTACGAGCCATTCATTACGAGCGCTCGAACTTTGAAATGTAATAAAATAACCTGTGTAGCTGATACGAGTATTGCAAAAAATATATTATTTTAAAGTATATAGAATTTGTATTTATGAAATCTAATCTCAGCCAAATTGCGCCGCGTCTCCGCTGTAGGTGGTGTATCCTGGTGGACCAATTTTGGGCTCCATTTCGTGTAGAACGCGGGTTACCTTCAGAGCGGCAATTGTCTATAGATTACCTGCATACTTATACTAGAAATTTGACGTACCTAGCCCCACAGAGAGTAGTGGGCCAGTTGATGTCCCCACCACGCGATATGACGAAACCCTCGAACTTCTCATCCAATAAATTGAATGTGTCTCGTGCAGTTAACAATTTCTATGCGGTGTTGAAGTGTATAGCGTTCCATGATGAAATTAACCAAATTTTGACAGCTATTGCTTTTCCAAGATGGCCGCTACACGCTGGCAAAGTTCGAGCTAGCCTATTGAAAAACCCTATACAACATCATATTATTAGTAGCCAAAATATTTAGCTAAATAGATCGCAACATTCAAGTTTATAGAATGAACATTTTGGAGAGACCATGTTTATTTTCCGCGGGTTTGCTGTACCTGCGTTCTTTGCAATAGGTACGCGCGTAACCGTGCTGGCAGCTAAGTACTATGAAACAAATGTGAACCAGCTAATCGCAGAAGCCCACAAGTTACACAACGTCAACTGCGACAGATAATGTGTTTAACGGATGCTTATTCCGAATGCACATATTCATTAAGGGACTCCAAAACTGTCAGGCACGCGCGAGATGCGCCCATTTGTATGCGGGTCCAGTAAAATAGTCATTACGCGAGGCCGCGCGTGCCGCTTCTACCAGCACAGGCGTTTTATTTCGTGTAAGACAAAGCCCCGATTATCCGTGAGACATATGCAAAGTCATAGTAGGCTTGCTTTATCGCATTCAGAGAAGGCGAGGTGCTACCTTCTCTCTTGGCTACGAGTATCGAACCAGTGATAAAACTCCCAGTAGCTCGATTCCACACACACACCCGAGATTGGTTAAGGAGGTTGAAAACGCGAGCGCTAACTCAAGTTGTCCAGTGTTAAATTAAAAACGCTTGCGTGGTCGTGTCGCAGGTTTTCCCTGGATTTTCTCCAGGCTACCCAGGCAAGGTCGTCGCCTCAGGCCAGACCAAATCAGGCTGTTCGGTCTTGAGCATTCTTTACTTTGTAAAGTGGACTTAGTAACGCTTTCGACCGCATCTATCTCTCGGGCGCAAGCTTTTTACTTCTCTGTTCGTCCACACGTGTGTTATGTGCCTTTAGCGTGTCAGCGCTTCGCTTGATTGATCGCGTGTCTAAAACAATTTGGCACAAGTGTTAAGGTTTCGTTGGGTACCCACAGATACTGGGCAGTCTTGTTGAGATCTTGAGCTTCTCGAAAGGCCAAAGCAAAAGCTTGGTCCTGGTACTAAAAATAAAATATATAAAGAATACCTATACAAATACAAGTGGCTATTTAATCAATCCAAGGTTATAAGAATTATGATTGGTTGTTAAATAATTTTAGTGCTGATGCTGGTATAAGGTAGAAGTACTAGTGCCCGACATGTCAACAGAAAATACTTATTTGAATCACGATATTATGCTCATTTAAGATGTATTAAACAGTTTCATACGGTTTGGGAGACGAGGTATTTACTCAAGTTACTGATACGGAATTCGTTTCATATGGTGATCTTATAAAAAATCCTGATAATATAAGAATTAGGTAATCAATCCGGCATGTACGAGTAAATGGCAGGCGGTTATGCTGGCAGTCCCAATAGATGTTATTTCAGTACAAATGTCATGAATGACAGACTGACATTTATTGGGACTTGAAGGTTTAACTCATTGTCCCAATTGATGGCAGCTGGTTTTAACAAATATGTTTATAACTAATAAATAAGTTATTTGTCTTGAAATTGTGATAAGAAATATTGAAGTCACTAACATTTAGTAACTTAAAAATGATGTCGTGATCAATCTTAGTTTATTATTCGCTAGTTAAATTATATTCGTCTAGTACTAGTACCGCGTCGGGCACTAGTATACTTCCACCTTAATATGATAGTTTTAAGCAGATGCTATGGCAAAATCGCATGCGGTTTAATCATCACATGCTAAGGAACCAAAGGTAACGGAGTAAGTTAAGAACTCTATGATATCTCAAGGTATTTAATAAGTAGCTAACTTTGTAAATAAACTAAATTTACGTCAATGTCGTCACCCTTTCGCAATGTAAACGACGCTTGGAACACGAGCACAAACTAATAAGAGATACTAACGTATAACACGAGTAGCAGTCTTATTTAGGGGGTCATGACTCCGAAAGGTACCCAAGGTATGCATGACTGAACAACATAAAGTGTTGAAATGTGAAGATATATGTGTATTTACAGCCATAGCTTCAAGGTTTTGTTGGTTTTAAATACCGCAATTATATCAGTTGCAATTTGAAATTATGGCTAAAAGCTAAATAAATAAGTACTTATAATCGTACTTGATTACTAACATTCAAATTCCTGTGCTGGTTTCAAGTTGAATAAAAATTTTCATCAAATACGGTGGGATTTAGGATCGTAGAATATTACTAAAGCTCACAAACTTTTGCATTGCTTCCTGATAAACTAGTTCCTGATAACGTAAAAGGGATTGTACTTCATTCCATTCAACGTATAATGTAATGGCTTGATTGCAAGCTTACCGGCCAAATCTAGGTTAGATACTGACGCTTAGCAGGTACCTGGTGCACTAGGGCACATTACCTATGTTAAGTTCGCCAAAAACACAAGTTTGTACAAACATCGTCAAGGTAGAGAAATATTCACATTTTCATATAAAACTCTTACGTACGTACTGTTTAACGTTTTAGTGCCCTGCACAATTGCCCCATAATAAACGTAATTTTTTTGTCACTTAGTCATGTTGCCCACGACTGATAATAATAATTAAGAATCTAAAATGATTTGTTGGGAGTTAATTCAATCCATAACAAAATGCAATAAAACAGCAGAATATGCCTATTATGACCACGTCTTTCAAAAATTGCCACTAAACTTTTACGAGATTTTGTCCAACTTTTATGTTATTTCTACTGAGAACCACGATCTCTTTCCATCCTGATAGGAGAAAAGAAGTGTCCCAAAATTTCCATGCATTTTTGAGCATTCCTTTTGTGTTATACCGCCATACAAAGTATATGAGAAATGGTTACACAATAGGAAAAAAATGTTTTGGTCTATTTTGGGGAATTAGTAATGTAGAAAGCGCTCGTGATTATCAGTGGAAATAAAGGGCTGGGAAATTGTACAATGAAGTGGCAAATTTTTGAGAAACGCTCAATAAGTTAGGTAGGTATGTTTATTCGGTTACGTTTTGTTCTTAAATTCTAGCTACTTCACTTTCAAGCCTTACCTGGACAATGACCAAACTTAAGTACCTACTATAAACTTTAATTGACGTATTACACAAAATCGCGTTAAAGTAGGTAGGTACTTACCACCAGACCACTACTTTATAAGGCATAATATTGATCAGACCTCATTCAAAACATACATATAGGTATATAAAGCCTGACCAGGAAAATAAAATTCTCCGCCATATTGCGGAAAACTATTGGAACGAATTTCTTCAACTGGCAACAGTAACTTTGAAGACGTCATTTTTTTTTTCAATACTCAATATTTTATTGCAATTTCACAAAGTAGTTGTACAGGTGGTAAACTTATAGGTTAGAGCTTTGTGAACCCTGTTGGGCACTACAATATTATTATTATTATTATTTACAATCCCAGGGAGAGGAGAAATTGTGATTAATTACCTAAATAAACATTTATGATTGGATTTATTAGCAAATTTAATGTTACCTTAAAAATAAATGGCACACCCTAATGTCAAAAATACAGACTGTGGATGATAATATTCTTAAAATATGAAATGAAATACATATCAAAAATTTTGAATATAATGTCATTTGTCAGTTATTAGTTATATTAAAACATTAAATTATTTTATTAACAAGAACAAAGAATTTATAGATATAATTGGATTATAATTTTTCATTAAAAAATTCGCAATTTAATGCCATCTGTCAAAAGCTGTCAAAGTGAGGTGTCGTTGGTACGTGTTGTATTGCATTAAAATGCCGAAAACTATTAAATGTGACTTAAGAAAGGTGATTACATTATGACGAAGTATTTGTCGGAGAGAAAATCTCAAGGATTAGACTCTATTCCTCTAAAAAACGTCACCGAGCTTGTTGTCAATATGACTGGTAGGTACATCATATAGTATTTTTTTAGTGTTGCTATCATTATTGCTAATTTAGCACCCCCAGAGCAGGTTTTTTATTTTCCTGGTCGGGCGGTTATTTATGGATTTTTAATGAATAACAAAACCTTAAATACTGTACAGTCCTTGCGAATCCGTCTCTTCCGCTCCTGTCTCTTTCGGCCTTTATATTTACCGTGGAATAACACTAGGTTGGTCTCTTGAAGGCAGATGACAATTTATACAAATCAATGAAATCGAAAGTAAAGATACGCCTGTCCGAACAATATTCGCTTGTAGTAGGGCAGTTTCAGGTGATAATGTGGACACGCTGGACAAAGGCACCAATTTTTTTTCAGGTACTTGTTAGGTCCATAGCTTTAAGTTTTTGGGTCACCCCCACTTAAACTAATATCGTTAGTGCTAATTTCATTACACCTAACAACGTTCGATATAATTTTCATTAGCCCTAATATTTGGATAACTAATTTTATATGGCATAATTATTTGCTGCGCATAATTTCAAACCTCCTAATCATTCCTAATACTAAACATCAAGTGTGCTAATATATTGGAAACTAATAATCATTTTTCCTAATGACTACTAAGCCTAATGATTAATGTGCCTAATGATCACTATGTTTAATGTTCACTACACCTAATTTCGTCACACCGAACTATCACTTGACCTATTAACTTTTGCTCTAATGTTTGACTAGTACTAATTAGTGCATCCCTGATGAACAGGCTACTTTTTACAGCGGAGTATGTCGCGGCCGTCCCATGATAGACGTTCTAATCTCGTCAAAATGGGAGCCAATAATGCACGGCCAAATAATGTACGGCCCGATAATCCGTGTCCAGTTTTCGTGGACGTGGATTATTGGATCGTGCATTATCAGGGCGGACGAAAATGGCATGTCATAAGCGAAGTCTATCTTAGGTCGGTTAGGTTAGGGTTCACTTGTGTCCCTCAGACCAGAAATAGACACCCCGCGCAGCGGGGTGGCGTCGACTTGCTGTACGGCTATCACAAGACGGCGCACGAGCTCTCTCATTTTTCTCGCATGATATTTCTCTGTCTAATACGAGTGAGCTAGAAAGACATCGGATTACCCACCTATTCTGCCCTAAGGCAGGTCAGTGTAGGTACGAAGACGAGCGAAGCGAGGAGGAGTGTTAGGTAGAACTGCGACCCTACAGCGAGCGAGCGAAGCGAGCGAGCGAAGCGAGCGTGCCGCGGCAGCGGCCGGCGAAGCGCCAGAACCGACATTATAAGAAAAAAAAATCAGTGAAATAAAATTAGTACTACTGACAATTCGGGATAATGACATTAGGGCTAAAATACTTAGGCCTTAGGTCGGTTAGGTTAGGGTTCACTTGTGTCCCTCAGACCAGAAATAGACACCCCGCGCAGGGGTGTGGCGTCGACTTGCTGTACGGCTATCACAAGACGGCGCACGAGCTCTCTCATTTTTCTCGCATGATATTTCTCTGTCTAATACGAGTGAGCTAGAAATACATCGGATTACCCACCTATTCTGCCCTAAGGCAGGTCAGTGTAGGTACGAAGACGAGCGAAGCGAGGAGGAGTGTTAGGTAGAACTGCGACCCTACAGCGAGCGAGCGAAGCGAGCGTGCCGCGGCAGCGGCCGGCGAAGCGCCAGAACCGACATTATAAGAAAAAAAAATCAGTGAAATAAAATTAGTACTACTGACAATTCGGGATAATGACATTAGGGCTAAAATACCTAGGCAAAATGAAGATTCGGGTTAGTGATTTTAGAGACATTGATAATAAGGTGTAGTCATTATTAGGCATTGCAATATTAGGCCTAGGAAGAAATCGGTCAAATAAAATTAGTCTTAGTGAGAATTCGGTCATGAGAAATTAGATACTAAGAAAATTCGGGATACTGAAATTAGGGCTAATGAATAATTAGGAAGAATAAAAATTCGGGTTTGTGATTTTAGGGTTAATGAAATTAGGGCTAGTAAAATTAGGTATGAAATTATTAGGGCTAACGGAGGGGAACCAAGTTTTTGATAGGAACCAACTCCTCCATCGGCCATCTTTAATTTTATGGCGGCCATTGTGAATTTTAGTTAATGTATCAATATCCTGAGTTCTATTTAACGTAGAATGACAAACTTAGTGTCTAAATATACATATTGGGATCAAGGATTTCTATAAGATAGTTTTTAGAATCGAGTTCTCAAAGGATATCAAACGGAACCCAGTTCTTGAGCTTCCGCTGTCTATCCGGCTGTCTGCATATCAGCAATAGCTAGACTGTTAAATTTTTCACAGAAGTAGTGTTTCTATTGCTGCTTTAACATACATTCACAAAAATAAAAAAATAAAAAAAAATAACAGTGCTCTCATATATTAAACGTAATTTTATGGCGTTTTTTTCCCCGCCCATAACAATCGGTATATCTCGAGAACCGTAATATGTAGACACTTGAAATTTCAGGAGATTATGTGTCACTATATCCTCTACAATAACGAGTAATAAAAATATATTAATGTTAATACATTAATGGGGCAGAGTGCTCGAACAAATTGTCGTAAATGTGGACACGCTGGATAATAGCACCATTTTTGTTTCAGGCACTTATTAGGACCATAGCTTTATGTTTTTAATAGGAACCAACTCCTCCGTCGGTTATATTTAGTATTAAGGCAGCCATTTTTAGTTAATTTATTAATACCTCGAGTTCTAAGGGCCTTCGCCCACGGCGACTTTTTGTAGCGATGCTGTCGCGCGTTTTAGAATCGCGCGACTGCATCGCGACACCAGCAATATAAAGTTGGGCCATTTGCGACTGCATCGCGACAGCATCGCGACTGTATCACTACAAAAAGTCGCCGTGGGCGAAGGCCCTAAGTCACTTCGTGTCCACATTTACGACAATGTGTTCGAGCACTCTGCCCCACTAATGTATTAACATTATTATATTTTTATTACTCGTTATTATAGAGGCTTAAGTTTAGCGATCCGGAGGGCTATATCGGTTACCTTGGTTCTGCTGCGGATAGCCTCATTTCTGATGCGGTCACGCAGAGAAACTCCCAACATGGCCCTCTCCATTGCCCTTTGGGTGACTTTGAGCCTTCTTATGAGGCCCTTAGTAAGCGACCACGTTTCAGTGCCATATGTCATCACTGGCAACACACACTGGTCAAAGACTTTCGTCTTGAGACACTGCGGAATATTGGACGAAAAGATTTGCCGTAGCTTCCCGAACGCTGCCCAGCCGAGTCGGATTCGACGATTGACCTCTTTCTCGAAGTTGGACCTACCTAACTGGATCGTCTGTCCTAGGTATACATAATCGTCTACAACTTCGAGCGCAAAGTGTCCGATTGTAATGGGAGTTGGTACTACATGGGCATTTGACATGATCTTCGTCTTATCCATGTTCATTTTAAACTTAAGTGGGCGGGGCACATAGCACGTAGAACCGATGGCCGTTGGGGCGGAAAGGTTCTCGAGTGGCGACCACGTACCGGAAGGCGCAGCGTGGGTAGGCCCCCGACAAGGTGGACTGATGACCTGGTAAAGGTTGCGGGAGTCCGCTGGATGCGGGTGGCGCGGGATCGGTCACTTTGGCACTCTTTGGGGGAGACCTATATCCAGCAGTGGACGTCTTTCGGCTGATATGATGATGATGATGATGATTATAGAGGCTATAGTGACACATAATCTCCTGAAATTTCAAGTGTCTACATATTACGATTCTAGAGATATACCGATTGTTATGGGCTGGCAAAAAACGCCATAAAATTACGTTTCATGTATGAGAGCACTGTTTAATTTTTTATTTTTGTGAATGTGTGTTAAAGCAGCAATAGAAACACTACTTCTGTGAAAATTTGAACAGTCTAGCTATTGCTGATACGCAGACAGCCGGATAGACAGCGGAAGCTCAAGAACAGGGTTCCGTTTGATATCCTTTGGGAACTCGACTCTAAAAACTATCTAGTTGAATTCCTTGACCCCAAATATGTATATTTAGACAGTAAGTTTGTCGTTCTACGTTAAATAGAACTCAGGACATTGATAAATTAACTAAAATTCAAAATGGCCGCCATAAAACTAACGATGGCCGACGGAGGAGTTGGTTCCTATCAAAAACTTAATGATATGGACCTAAGAAGTACCTGAAAAAAATTTGGTGCTTTTGTCCAGCGTGTCCACATTTTCGACAATTTGTTCGAGCACTCTGCCCCACTATTGACATACTGTGACACACTGTGACAGCTGAAGACTAAGGCACGGTGGCCTGCGATCGCCCGTGGCGGGCCACCTCATTGGACAAATTATTCGTGGGCGTTGGGCCTATCTTTACGAAGTAATATATATCTATGATATAAATAGTTTAACTGTTGACAGTTGCAAAACATTCTTATTTTCTCTTAGGAAAGCACTAAAAATATTGTAACAATGACAATATTTCATTGTTATATTCCTAAAGTATATCTAATGCAAGCAATATTGTTCAATTCTAAAAGGTTTTGTTTACAATTTAAATATTTGGGAATCTTAATCATATGGCGGAGTATTTACGAGTAATACCTTCTAAACTATCTAGACAGTTTACAGTCACATAATAAATAAAAGTTGGTACTAGTATGGAAGGTTGATGAAAACTGCTCTAGAAAACTTATATCATGGCATCTTGCTCACCCGCATAACACGTGCTTTTTCGTCTATGATAGGGCCGCCACTTGCTTGTCATTGTTGTGGTATAACACTGGCCGCGGCGTACCTACGCATCGTAATGAGTGTCATTGCCAACAGTGTCAATCGATTTCTTGCGAATTGCACCTCGGAGGTGCGCGAAGTCCGAGTTTAGCAGAGAGCAGACCGGGCCCGATCTGGTAGGGTTGCGGTGCTTTCTAACAAAGGACATTACTTACATTATCTTCTAATGTCCTCTTCTCATGGCTGATATTAGCCCAAAGAATAGCAGCTACCAAGGCGCCATCAACCGTTTTACACCAGCTCACTTCGTAACATTTGGAGGCAGTAACCCTCAATACCACAATCCTGTTTTATGCTGATACCTCGTCTCTTTCTCAGCATTTTATAGTATTTTATGCAACTGTTGTATAAGAAGGGTCTTAAAACGCGAGTGTCGTGAGTTGCGATGCGAGCCTTGGCGAGCATCGCAATTAAAGACGCCACGAGCGTTTTAAGACCAAGTTATACACCGTTGCATACAATACTTTTTCTACGATAAATTTTAAATAAATAGCATTTGACTTTTCAGGCAGTAAGTTTTCCGTCAGTTCTATTACTACTCACGCAATTTCTTCAGCGGTGCAGTTATTTTCTTCTTCGTCCATTTTAAAAAGAACGTACACATTTTTCTTCACTTCACAAACACGAATCAAATCTTAAGAAGTTATTAATAACGAATAGTTATCATATTTCGTCTTTTAATTTTGAACTGGAACTTTGGCGGGAAATTGGAAACATGACACATTGACACCTCTTGTTTATGGTCTGTTTTGTTTTTAATTTCCTTGCACTTGCCATCCGAACCAAACTGAATCCGGATCCGAACCGAATCGGTTCGGTTTATATTTATAAATAATACCAATAATTGGTAAAATATGTATATTTACACACAATACATGATAATTTCTTTTTACGAGTATTTTAACAAATAATTTATGTTTTACGAATATTCGATAGTACCCAAATAAAAAATCTTTATTTCGAAAAATTTGCTTATGAAGTTGGTACCACTGCAATATAGTGGCTGATTAAAAAAAATAGATGATTTTGACATCGTGGTAAACAGTGCTTTTATGGAAAATGTATGAACCATAAAAGTACATAAAATAACATAAAAGTACACTAAAGAGTGCGTTTATGGACCATAGAGCATAGTCTTTCGACGACTTATTATCGGTGTCATTGTATTTGAGCTAAAGCCTATATAAATGACAGATAACAGTACAGGAGTAGAAAAAATATTAATATCATTAACTACATCACTGATGTTAGTTAAGAACGTGTTGCAATCCAATCCTTCATTAAACTTACACATTAAATAATGCAAAGAAAGCATTTTATCTAAAAAAAAATCAACCGCTTGAGCTTATTTTTCTCTTTTTACATTCAGTCACAAAATCTTGCAGGGCTCTTTCATCAGTTGTTGTTGCAGCTGTTTATGTAAATAACGACGGACAATTAGCGCGCATAAGTAAATATTTCCCAGAAATTCACATACCAATGTAATGTTACATTGTTTTGTCGTTGAAAAATAATTATTACTTAAAAGTAGGTACTTGCTTGCCCGGCAGAGGTGGAAAGTGGCAGTAATCGAACGAGCGAGCAAAGCGAACGAAATTCTATGCTTCAGCTTAGACGAAAAATCGTTTGTACCTACAACCGGAGACCGTTGTCTGTCACATTGTCCTCCTCTACAAGTCACATTCTTGAAATTTTGTGAGCAGGTTTGTCAATTATAAGAATTTTGGTGTAGAGTAATTTTTCGAGTACAAAATAAATATGTTTCTTTGAAAAAGACAGACTAGTTCTACAGCTCACAGAGCTTCTAGATTATAGTAAGGCAGACAGCCTATTACCGGCTTCATTTTACTACTTTGTTGCTTTAGCAGAAGTAGGTACTAAAACTATCACTTCTTCAAGAAGGCCATGACCTGGCAGACAGAAGGCAAGAGCGAAAAAGGTTCCATAACAACGGTTGCATTCGGTGGAATAGGAGAACGGCTCTTTCGGAATATAATACACTCGCGGTCAATGAATACGGGTCACCCTAAATTAAATAACCGTAATAGGTTTTTTTTATATTTAACACTAGTTTTATTTACATAATATACTATTATTTATAATACCCAACTGTATTAGCAATATCCGGTATTCTATCATAAAAATATAAATATCCAAAAATTAAGATTTTTGCTATATCTCTCTCCGTTAACGTTGTTTTTTACATGGGTTTCTGCGAGTCCGATTTAAACCTGGTGACGTTGTTAATAGAAAGTACTTTTTTGTAGTTAAGATGTAAAATTAAATAAAAATGGTCATATTCATTGATTCATATTAATTAAAAGGTCTTTTTAGGAAATGTGACGGTATTTTACCGACACGTATTCATTGTCCGCGAGTGTAAATAAAAGAAGTAACATAAACTGACCAAGACTGAAGCTAGTGGAGTGGAGGGTGTTGATTAGAGACCCTTATCCCAGCAGCACGTCTATCATGGGACGGCCGCGACATAATCTCGATTTTTCTCGCACTATACCTCTTGTTCTAAGTGTTCTTATAAGAGAGAGATGGATAGTGCGAGAAAAATCGAGATATCTCGCACGCCGTATCATGATAGCCGTAAAAGAAAGCAAAAGACTAAAATCATATAAAATGAAAAGAAATAGACGAGGTTCGTTTTCGAAATGCTTAACTTCACATTCGGGCATTCAATATTTACTTTACAGACGTTCGGCGTTAACTCTCTGTAGTGTAGTGCATTACAACATATTTTATCATTATTTATTTCGGTTTACCAACAATTGTTAACATCCTTACATTCATGATATGCAGGTTGATACATTGTAAAGATAGATGTCAAAATCACTTATAGGTAAACAACACATGCGTTATAATTTATAAGTAAACAGTGAAAAAAAAATGTTACACTGAATTGAAACAAAAAAACATATAATTATTGATCCTGCTCACAAAATTTCACGAGAATTGGTTGAGATATGCGACTTGTAGCGAAGAACAGCCGTACATACGCTGGACACACAAAACAGTTTGTGCCCAAGCTGAAACGGAGAACTTCGCTCGCTTGGCTCGCTCGGTCAACTGTTTAGGTACATTAGCAAACGCATACAGATTAATCGGTTGCATTCGGGATCGAATCGGGGTTACTTTGATTTGGGGGGCGACTTTGATCAAATAGGTTTATCTAAACTGTGGCATTTAATGTATCAGTATTCTATTCTATCCAGCCGTTTACTCGATTAAAACTTTTTAATTTCAAACAGTTCTGCTTCTATGCTAAATTTTAAATGACCATAGTAGCCCCATTTTTTCCTAAAGTGACCCCATCTCCTCGATATGTATTGAAATAAACAAACAAACAAAGAAAAGAAGTCTGGAACTCACAGACAAGTGCGAGTTCGACTCCCCCACCGAGGGTTCCGTGCAAAAATACAAATGTATTGTTTTCATGTTTCCCTGTACTTGTAGTATAAGACGATATTACTTGCCAAATTTCATAGTTCTAGGTCAACGGATAGTACCCTATAAAATGTATTCCCCTGGGAGTGTCGAAATGTACGTTTTTTCTGCATAAACGGCCGTATCTTTTTTTAAGTTAACTTAGAAGTTTGATTTTTCACAGCTTCAAGGGACTGTAGTATATGGTTTTAATTTCAACTCGATACCTCCACGCGTCCCCAAGATAAAGGGTATCGACAGACAGACAGACAGACGGATCCTATAAGGGTTCCGTTTTTTCCTTTTGAACCCTATAAACACCTTATTCAGACGCCTAATTGTGCTGTATAGCAACAAGTTCGAGCACAGAGTAGGTAACTTTGCAATGCTGCAAACATTCTATAACAAACACCTACGAGGAATACAAAATTCGTAATGATGAATGATAAAACCCTCATCCAACAAAATACCTATTAGTTGAAACAATAGATGCTTGTCTACCCCGTATTTATAGTCGCGCACGTTCAATGACAAAAAGAATACATTTTATACTCTTGATTCTTTAAGACGAACTTATTTTTATACATAAGTTGAAAAGACAGAGATTCTTCAATAGTTACATGTAGTTTTGGCTTCAATAGTTACATTATCCGGGTCGAAGGACCAATTTGATAGTTAAAATGATTCGTGCTTCCATCTAGTAGCAATCCCTGGTACTAAAACGCTTAAACAAAGTTAACCGCACATTTATTCCAGCTTGAACGTGAGGGCGATTGGCAGTTAATGTTTTAAGTTTGAAGTAGATGGCGCTGCTGACGGCATTAAACTCGTTTTCAAACGGAAAAACCTTAGTGCAAAGGTACCATAATTATGTGTTAAATTCACATATAATTTTATTTATGAGAGGATTTTAGTAATTTTATGTGGTCAGAAGCTAGAAATATTTCGATAGTGTTGATCAACAACAATATCGTGTTAACTGTTAACAAGCAGTAGACTTATTATATTAACCCTCACTATGCAAAATGTATTCAATAAAATCGGAATTCAGATACTTCAAAAATAAATTCCGGTACTTACTTAATGAAAAAAAAACAGCTACTTTCATGTATTCGTAGACCCTCTACGCTTCATCTACGATTTTGCTACGACAGACTAGTCCTAGTCATAGTACTCATAAGTACAGTTTTTTTCAGGAACAATACTAGATTGTGTTCGAATATACATAAAAATACAAAAAACACAAAGAGTAGACATTAGCAAGTAAATAAGAAAAATTACAACGTATGCAGTACGAACTATACTGTAACATATACATCTACCTCAAAATTATTATGAACTACACATTCTCGAACAACATTGTAGAAACAGCCTCTCCATAAAAACAATTTTAACATTTCGAATTAATTTTTAATTTCTGAGATACTAGTGTCTTAAATAGTTTTTCTACTCCTGTACCGTTATCTGTCATTTATATAGGCTTTAGCTCAAATTTACATTTACAATGACACCGGTAATAAGTCGTCGAAAAACTCTATGCTCTATATATAAAGGCCCATAAACGCACTCTTTAGTGTACTTTTTTGGTTCATACATTTTTCATAAAAGCACTGTTTACCACGATGTCAAATCATCTAACTTTTTTTTAATCAGCCACTATATTGCAGTGGTACCAACTTCATAAGCAAATTTTTCGAAATAAATAGTTTTTATTTACTATCAAATATTTGTAAAACATAAATAATTTACTAAAATAAAAATAAATTATCATGTATAGTGTGTTAATATACATATAGATCACACTCCTAACTTTGTGTGATTGAGATATCATTCCCTAGTATCTCCTATAGCAATGAAAATCGAAAACAAGTTGGTCCATAACGCTCTTGACATTTCAGACGCCTGTGGCTCATGGGGTTATTCAACCAAAAAGGTTGTTTGGCTAACAATATAAATGTTTGTTTTGTCCTCTGTTCTGAGTGCACCTGGCAATCCCAAGTCACGGGTCAATTGCTTTTCCTTGACGTTGACGTTGGCGAAGTCATCGACAATTATACCGACGGGGCCATAATATACAAAGATTGATTGATTGCACCAAAAAAGGTGTGAACCTCCAACGACGCTAAACTTAGTGGGAACTCTGGAAAAAAGTTTAAAAAGTTTGGTGTAAGTCTGATATTTAAATGGGGTACCAGTTATAATTCAGCCCAGATCGAGGTACAGTTCAACCCAGATTAATACATCGGAAACTTTTTACCAATAATAATGCTTAATAAATAATTATTTTAGAGCTGCAGAAAAAGAAACAATACATATAGGTAAATGGTGTTCTATATAATATACCAAATATAATAATGAATTTTGATACTAAATGATGATTTAAATACCCAATTTAACCGTTGAAGGTTTAGGAGTTCTGTGATTTATGCTAATCTGGGTAAGGAAAGGAAATTCACTCACGAAAAGTGATCTGTTCTCAAGTTCTTAAATACGCGTAAGTACGAAATCGGGCTTGGTTTTGAATGTGATACTAATAATATGTGACATGTAATATTGATATAATATTATGAATAAATGAGTATGAGTATGAGTATGGCGCACGCAGAATCTCAGTGTATGAATGAATAAGTAACGAAAGGTAAATGTAAATAAGTCTAGAATTGCAAGGGTTGGCATCTTTGAGGCATACTTTTGACCAAATTGTCAGCATAACTGCGAGGAAAAGACTTCGACTCGACGCGAACTTCAAGTCAAGTTCAACTAACTTCAACTTCGAGTTAAGTCAAAAACACTAGTTGTATTTGTTCCCCGTAATTTAGGCTTCATCCGCATGCCCAAACATTTTCCATTGCATTGGCGTCGGGTGATTGTGAAGGCCAATCCAAAACGTCGACGCCATTTTGAGTTTTCTATACATTACAGTACTGACTTCGGTGTTCAGGGTCATTATCCTCTTGCAGAATCCAAGACGCGTTGTGCTTTGGAAAAATCTTTTTAGCGGAAGGCAACAGGCCTTTTTATAAATTTTGGCCACTTTATGGGCGTCCAGTGTACCGGTGAACAAGTGCAAATGGCCGAAACCCTGGTTCGAGAAGCATCCCCAAACATGTACCTTTAGCGGATGTTTCACGGTTCCCGTGAGCACTCTATTATCAGTATTATCACCAACCACCCACTACCATTACGATCAAGCCCTAGTCGTGTAACTAGCTGCCCACACAAGAAGCTTCGTCAGAATATATTACGAGTATTCCAATCTCGGTTTTTGTTTTGTCTCGCCCACGATAAGTCTTTTAAATATTTGGGGGCAATCTTACTCAAACCGACCTAGTCCCAAACTGCAAAGCTTGTACTATGGGTACTAGACGATGATAAACATACTTATATAAGTACATAAATAAATAATACATGGAACACATCCATGACTCAGGAACAAATATTCGTGCTCATCACACAAATAAATGCCCTTACCGGGATTCGAACCCGGGACCTCCGGCTTCGTAGGCAGGGTCACTACCAACTAGGCTACGGCGATCGTCAATGTTTTTTCCATGTGTTTTTCAATAAGGAGTGATTTCTTCACTGTACTAAGTACGATATTTCAAACCATTATCATTCAAACGCCTTCTGATTGTATCTAAAGATATCTTATAACCTTTTAGTTTTTTTAAGTTTTTTATTGTCCAGAACGCAAAAACAGAAGTGGATTTTTTGTGAACATCTGCAAGACCCACAGATATAGGAAGTAAGGCAAGACCCGTTTGTCCTCTGCAGAGAAACTTCTTTATTTTCCCGCTTTCTGGTAAGTCGTCAACCTTTTTAAACTCCATATATCGCCTCGCCACTTAGTTACAAACGCCTTCGATTTATTCATATACTTAGCAGCTTGATTTAGTGACATTTTGGGTTCTTTCGGGTGTGAACTGTGTACAAAGGAAAATGGTCTCATAACACATGAAGCGTAAAGCAGCACTAATTTTTAGGGTGCCGTAGTCAACAAGGAACCCTTATAGTTTCGCCTTCGGCTTAGCTCAGTAACCCTTACAACTAGAAAACTGCAATTCGGCGTGGGTATATAAACCAATCAAGCCGACAAAACAGTACAATAAAATCCTGAAAAATATTTTTTTTAGGGGAACCTCCCCTACTTGTAAGTTGGTGAGGTATTTTTTTTCTCGTTAAACCTATAGTGTGGGGTATCGTTGGATAGCTTGTTCAAAAATATTATGGGTTTTCCGAAACTATTTTTCAACTCAGTTATGTGTTTGCGAGATAATGGGATTTAAAGCCCTAGCCCTTGTTTGAGTCATGTGTGTCCCCCCCCCCCCCTGCTGGCTAAATGGCTACTACTGGGGACGTGAAAAAAATCGTGGCATTCGTACATAATTATAATGAATTTAAAAGGAAAACTATCACAGTTAAGTAGACATAACTAGTTAACGAGTAGTAGACATAACTAGTTAACTGGTAAGAAATGCACTTAATTTCGGGTGCATTTAAATTGTCATTGGTATTTGAACCTTTTACCGTGGACGGTAGAGTTGCCCCTTTTAAGTCCGCATTCTGTGGCAGACGGGCAACTACGGAACCCTACACCGCGCGTGGTCGACACGCACTTGGCCGCTTTTGAAAATGGAGTTTTGGCGGGAAACTTTCAATTGTTTTTTCTATGTAGCATTTTTTATGCAAGTAAACATTCTGTTCAGCCAGCAACTTTTTTTTCTATGCCACATTTTTAAAATTTAGGTATAATGCACAGGTCACCCTCCTGTCAATCACACTGTAATAAGTCTATTCGTGTTTCTTTAGTGCTTCTTAATACACCGACTGACACTATGACACAAAATGTATCGATAAATTATAGAAAAAAGAAAGAAAATTAATAAAGGAAAAACGCAAAGTCTTCTACAAGCGCAAGGTATTCGAGCGCGTTGCGCGTACTTTAAATACGCGTAAGTTTCACGCGCAATCCGCGCGCAATCAGTTACCCGACAAACCGTTTATTAGCATAGTCGTCACCTGCAGATTATCACCCTAAAGCTAATATCGTTATCGAGGTTAGGGTAGTCACCCCATGTCTAGCGGCAAGGTCGTCTGCAGTGGCTCGTAGTGCGCGCGCAACGTCGGTCGCCGCGCGTACGCTCAGTCGATCAGAGTCGCGCGTCGAATCGAGACACGAGTTGGCGGGCGCTCACAAACGCCTAAAATCCACAAATCGGTATATCGGTATACCGACCGTGTTCGTTACCTTGAAGGTATTCAAGCCATCGAGCATCGACTTTAGTGAGAAGTGAGTGAACAGCGGACCGCTGCCTAATTGTGTGTGATCAGAGATTTGGTGAGTTTCATTTAAGGATGCATTGGCAAATGTTTAGTAGCCGTGTAGGTAAATGTTTTCGCATAGTTCACGAGGGTTTGAAAGTATTTCAAGGCGATCGTGGTTCTCGCCGGTCTTACATTGAATTAACTATCCTATGTACCTGAGCACGGAGATTTTGTAAGATTATGAGAAAAGTGTGGATTAACACGTAATATTCGTATCGGTAAAAGTAGTCAAACATCACAGAAATATTTGCACCACCTACCTACCTGATTAAATTATTTTGTTATTAGAAAAAATATTAAAATACTTGGATGTAAACAAACAGCTGATACCAATACAAAGGCTGACTTTACCATATAATAGGTAAGGGATGTGCGCAATTATAAGCTAGAAATAAGTCAATGCAATAATGTATACTCAAGAGCAAAAAACGGGAACACTTCCCGTACAAAGTGTACATTTTTTTTGCTCTTGAGTGTAGGATTAAAAGTAGATTAAGAATAATATAGAATACTCCCAAGTTCGACGAATGAAATCCGTTAAGATATTAAAGAAGTTGAGAATCATCCGTCGATTTTTTTACATGAAATTGGAAAGCTTAAACATAATCGACACGCACTTCAGATGACCTACTTATAAAAAGTAAGGCGTTAGGGTCAGAAAAAGTCTCGACGAAGGCGCAAGTACACAGATTTACCTCGTTTTAACCGCCAATACGCATGTTAATTGCTACTCACTCAGTCAAATATGTATGACACGCCAAAAACACAAATCGGCAGGGAAATAAGAAAAAGTGGCGTCACGATTTTCTATATTCAAAAGCGTCCATTTTTTGATCTTAATGTTTCGAAAATTCTTCGCGGTTTCTTAAACTATCAATAAGTTATCGAACAAACTATATCTACTTATATTCAGAAATTCGTTCTATCAACACGATTAATCGAGCATCCGGAAGGAAATGATTATAAATGCAGCTACATTGGCAGTGCTTGTTATGTAAACGTGAAATACTGTACCTACTCTACACATTTACTTACAAGCTCACAGCTCACTCAACCTATTAGGAGCAATTGAATCATGTTCTAAAAGTTCTCGATGATATTATATGAGATTTACTGATATAAACAACTGAATGCTACCTATGGGTTGAGAGAACAGAGCTGGCTTTGCGTCTATACAAAAGTACGATTTCAAACTGCGGTATTCCTCTAATACATAATTATTTTCTCCAAAACTGAACCATAACATTGTACTGTGTCTTTATATAAAAAATGCACTATATTAAATACGTAAGTAATCTGTTGATTTTTTGTAGATTAACGTCTTTGTATAATAAAGTCAGTTGTCAAAGTATGTAACACATAGATAACGTAAAAAAGATTTTGTATGGACGGAAAGTTCTCATCCCTCTTAACAATTCAGTTGCATCACGTTTGTTTTTGCGCAGATGTAACTGTAACGTATTATGTGTACCTACGTATGCGTTACACATTGCTATCAGGTCATCGAATAAACAAGACAAGTGTATTGAGCAGGCACTAGGTCAAGTTCAGGCGATTTGTTTAAGTGATTTGTTGGACCTTAATTTTTGTGGCACTTTTTGACACCGGGTATGATATGAGGGGGGAGGGGGGTCTTAAGTGGCTTTTCCCTGAATAAATATGTAAGTACCTAAATCAAATCAAATCGATTGAACATGGTACGCAATCCAGTTAAGTTACGTTAACCATATATTAATAAGGTATTTTCCCTCTGGCTTGGAAGGTCAGATGGCAGTAGCTTTCGTAAAAACCTAGTGCCCATGCCAAATCTTGGGATTAGGTGTCAAAGTGGACTCTTATTGGCTCCTTTAGGACACGATTTGGTGGAATACGTCAACGAATTCATTTGCACCGGTAGTTAGACCAATGCGACCAACGCGTGTATATAAAGTTCATCATTTTCCCTGGGTGGTACCTACTAAAGAGTGACAAAGTTTAAATACCAAAATAATGTATGCCATACGATTAAATAAATCATCATCATCATCATCATATCAGCCAAAAGACGTCCACACTGCTGTACCTATAAGTTCACTAAACTTTTATTACTTTCGTAATACCGACATCTTAACATTTTATAGCACTCGTTTAAAACATCAAAGATGAACTTGAACTGGATGGGTGCATAGCGTGATGTTGACGTAAAATATAAATAATTCTAGAACAAAACATCAGAAAAGTAATTTGTGATATATATGGAATGATTAACCACGATAAACTAAGATTTAAAAATTATGTACCATTTATTTTTAAGTCATCACATTCCTGCAGTAGGTTCAGTAATCACTTTTAAATATTAGTGTAAAGTACCTACTACATAGATTGAAACTTAGAAAGCCAATTATAAAATGTCCAAGAATTTATTAGGCAAAATCTGACCCAACATTACCTATCAGATATTGCGTAAAATTGTCGTTAAACAGTCTGCGATAGCTTACCGCTTATGTAGTTGAATCTATATCAGATTATTATCGTTTCTTATCCTTATCAAACAATAGTAACTGGTTACAAGACTTACTGGAGTAGGTATAGTATTGTAACCGATCATTTTGTTAGTGGCCAGTTACTGAATACTTCACCTACTATTTAACATTTAGCACACAGAATTCTTGGTAAATAATAGGTTCTTTTGCTTTGCATATTCCAACATTTGAAGATAATTATACAGCCAAGCCTTCATACTTTAACGGGGCCTTGGGTTTGGTCGTTCTAGCTAGTCATAGTTGACGGTAAAGTGGTGATTTTGATAGTCGTTGTGAAATATAAATAAATACACGTGACTTTGAGGTTGCCTTGACTGTTTACCGACCTAAATGAATTAAAAAAAATCAGATAGCCTCTGACAGTGCTAGATGGCGATCATCACTCATCACACAATCTGCTCAATCCTTCCTCGATGAAAATTTTTTAGTCATTGTAATATCGAAGTGAACGTGCAGAAGAAGTATCAACAACCTAGTGTGGAAAAATAGGTAAGTTATGTTTAGATAGTTTCGGATAGATTTCATAATAGGTAGGTATGTTTATTGTTAGCTAAAAACTTTTAAAAGTAGGTATACCTACATGTCTAGATAGGATTCCAACAGACATCAATACTTTGACAGATAATGATTATGTTGGTGGGATGGATAGGTACCCAACATTTTGAGACAAAGATTGACCTGGCTGGCGGCAGCGCAAAACGCTTGATACTGATAGACAGACAGGTGTGACGTCACAACCGACATTTTTTAGTACAAAGTACATGTATCGTTGTATAGAAAATCAGGTAAATTGTTGTTTCGGCGCGAAATACGGCGTTTAAGTACGAGTACATACCTAGTTGTCATACAATTTTGTTTCTATAAAAGCGTAAGGATTATATTGGTTACATTACATTTACTCTTGGACAATTAAAAAAAATGCATATTTTTTCTAAACTCAAGGTTCGTATCTTTTACGATTTTAATTATATGTTACAATTTATACTTTATTACAATAATTTGATGGTTTACTATCCATTTAGCATAGCTACTTTATTTCAATTTGAACATGAGACATCCTGCCTATTGTAAGGTAGACGCAGAGCTTATTGATGAATAGGAATCGATTGAGCTGAGCGCAGCGCAGGCGCAGGTATCGAGCGTCCTTCCGTCGCTCGCGTGCGTTGGGAAACGCAAGAGAAGGTCGCCCGGTCCGCTGATCGATCTTCTTGTAACAACCGCGATAGAAATGCAAACTTCTAAGATTCTGTTGCGTTGACTAAAGGACTATTATTGCTTGGCTGGTGCAGAAGTTTGTTGTGTTTTTGATGAGACTGTTTTGGAAATATTCACGGCGTTAATATCCTTACTGAACTAAGATATAAGGAATGTTTTTGCTTGATGTAACGGGTTTCCGTAAGTCTGTACCTAATGCGCGTGTTAACGAATCTGTTACGTTCAATTATACAGTCCAATCTGCAGATGATGATCCCAAACTTCTGGAGGCAGATCATCGTGTAAATCTACTCAGTTTTAAAAAAGAAACAGCTACCCTAACTCGTTAATTACAAAATTCTGGTACTAAACCTTAATGTTGTGTTAGTACCTAGGTATTTGGGAAGGAACTGGCTCTCTATACTCGTAGTTACAATAAAGAGTTCTTATTATTAATACCTAAGTGCACCTGACAGGCAAATGACGAGTCCTTCTCCAGTTACATTTGAGGACCTGTCCTCAAAATAACATTCAGTGCGAAAAACTATTGAAAAAATATCTGTGACATATCACACTTTTAAACTTCAAGAAGTTTAAAAGTGTGATATGTCACAGATATTTTTTCAATTTTTTTTCGCACTGAATGATATTCTGCACTCAATGACATTATCATAGGAATTATGTAACCAAACTACTCGTGGCGTTATTTACCTAAAATGCTAAATGAACTACCTACTCGTACAATGCGATGTACCTATTTGAAAACATTTACAATTTATTTTTTACAGACTACCAAAAACAAAAAAAAACGTATATACCTACTGAAAATACACATCAAGCTTCAACTGTTATGAATTTGTATTTATTCAAATTTTTAGAAAATTCTGCGGCACGACCATGAAAAATTGTGATGTTACTAGCTAGTTAGTATATAGTTGTTCATGCTATTGCTACCTGAGCGTTTTTGATATATTGCCATAATTATTATTTGTGTATAGTCAGTATAATTAAAAAGTAGCTGTACCTTCTGAGCTGACTTCGTTTGCATGGTAATGTGGTGGGAGTTAACGCGTTTCTTCTCTTGGACATAGGACACATGCAGGGTAACCTATCGAAGTTTCGAAAAACATTTGAAAATCTTGAATTTTGGAAAACAAGGCGTGGTCGTCATTTTGACGTCACTGTCATTTTGTCGTCAAACAGAAGAAATGACTAATTTAATGAGATCAAATGTTTTAATCGAAATTTATTAATCAATCGTCGCAGTCGGATAAAAACTATCCTAAGCGGAAGCTAGAATAATAATGTACTTGTGAAAAGAGTTTCACGTATTTCCGTTCATGGGAAGCTGAGATCATTCGTGACACAAAATGCTTAGTTTGAAAATTGGAAGAGCGAGGCCTCCTGATACAGGTTGAAAAACCTAATAGAAGGACTCGACCACACTCTGTACTTACCACCTAAGTTTAAATGGAATTAAATAATTTATTATTATTATTATATTATTTTTATTATAAGTGACAGATAGTATTTAAAAACATTCGTACATATTCTGTGTTTATTTTAGGTAACTAGCTCAGAAATTCCAATGACAAATAAATAGGCATTCAGCTTGCTTCTATTCTAAGAATCACTATTCGTATTTCATCATTATCTATAATGTTGAAATATCGTACAATCATTAGTTACAAAAATTATACCTACATAAAACTATATTTCTCAAGCCCCAGGTTCCCATTAGAAATAACAATTTTTTTTTTAAAAGGAGTACAATTGAATTAGGTACATACATTTGTTTCATTTGATCTTCGAACAAATGAAAACGAAAAACTAGTTAACGAACCGCTCTCAACAAGCTCTCAAGACGTAAAAAACACCGACGTCTGTCGTACAGAGTCCAACTTTGACCAATTATCAAGAATACCTAGCTATTACCTTGTAAAAATACCAGTTTGATAGTTGCTAGGATGTTTTGTTTAATGATTGCCACAGAGATAAGAGAATGAGAAGCTAATTACGTCCATTATCTCGTCATCTCATCAATTTAAACGGAGATTGTGATTGTAACACTTGTGCTGTCTATAATAATCCGTCTTACTAGAGCTAAACATCTAGGTTCTTAAGTTCTTCGTATTTTTATTTTTACCCCGCTGTGCGACAGCAAATCTCGGGTTATATTTTTGCGGCGTAGGCGTAGTATAATATATCTATCCATATCGATAGATAGATCGATACTCGGTCGGCTATTTACCCGAGGGATTTTAATAATTGAGGTGTATTTCGATTCGCCAGATGTTTGGAACACCCGTCAATCCTGACTATTTCTTTCCCATACTTAGTTACCACCTGGAAATAGCTCTCTCTGCTACGTATGTCTACTTATGTCATACGAATCGTCTATCCGATAACAACATCTTTAGATAACGAATAGGTATAGTTTACTAGCCATTCATAACACCGGATTTGACATCATAACGTTAACACGTTATCAGGCTGCAAACAAGATACCCTGTATCCAAATAAAATGTAACATTGCACGCCTTAGGTCATGTGCGTTCCCGAGGAACGCACATTTGAATAGCCTACCTAAAGATAATACCTGAATAGTGACTCTGGGTTGACCACCCTTATCAGGTCGTGCTTAGGCTTGCATAGCCTGCTGTGTAAGTCGGCACAAACCTAACCAGACCGCAATTTAGTTTTCACACAGATTGACCCACATTGTTTTTAACGTAGATTTATTTAACCTTGTTTTTGTAGTAGCTTCACGTCAATCTCTTTAGTAATTCTGTTTCAAAGGCACTGCGCCTACCCCTAGTTAAGTTGACATGTCTGAAAGACATTTCGTCATATCGAAAACCGTTCGTTCATACTCATATTTGTACTAGTATTCGTAAAACTTACTTATGTAATCAGGTTCACACGTAAATAAATAACTAACAATTAACTGTAGCTAAAAGATTTTATTAAATTGTAATTCTGCATCACTATACATAACTATTAACATAGTAAAACCTAGTCTGTAAGCCCGCTGTTAGTCTCAGTATCAATATTAAAATCTTAATTGTTCATACTTTCTCCTAAATTGGACATTCACATGGTAATTTCTCGAAATAGAATTGAATTATATACATATAACTTATATCTTGTCATTCCTCACGTAATTCTGTATTATAAAAATGCAACACAGCATTTTGAGATAATTAGATATAATTAGTGTTAAGACGTAAGCACTAAATCGATAATGAAAATGATGTAATGCATTACCTATTTTGGAAAATAAAAGTTGATCACTTCATGGTAAGCGAATTGGCTATATATATAAAAAATGGCTCCCGATATTAATTCCATTCATCACCTGCAACTCGAGCCGAAAACATCTAGCCATCTCCCTCACCATCAAGCCCTGAGAACCAGAGATTGTTGTTTTCTCTTTCCGTCCTGCGGATTCCACTCCTAGAGAAAGTGCGACCGAATAGAAGAGGTCTCACTTTCTCCCTCACTCTCCAACTGCCTCGGTACGCCGTGGCTAGCGAAGGCGTGTCGCCGTGCCTGTGGTTTGGGTCGTCTATGCCGCGTGGTGGCGGACCCAAAGTTATCGAAGCCAGAACCCGTTCAACGCACGACCGCGCTGAATAATGGTCCTTCGGAGGCCGAATCACTGAAGCAGAAAGCAGCTCAAGCAAGAATATTTCGTGCGAATTCATCGAGTTTCTCAATCGCCGTGCACCGTACTGAGAAGATTGACTTTTTAAGAAGTATCGTAATCCGATTGTCGTCGTGCTTCTTCAATCCACGGGCACCGCAGCAAGATTGACTTTCCGGAAACGTCGTGAAGCAGCCGCAACGAGTGTTCATACTTAGTGCGTCCTTTTATGAAGCTGTTAGGGAAGAAACAACAATATCAAGGCTGAAAAAAAAAAATTAAGAAAAATTCAAGAAAGAAAACAGTGTCGTCAAACTATATCCTCAAGCAAGTCCAAGCTCGAAAAAGAAAATCCTCGTTATAACCTCACACGAAACAAGAAAAAAGAATAAAGAAAAAACAGTGCCTATCACAATAAATCACTGTCACCGTCATCGAAGTTTCCAGCGATAAGAAAATTCAAGCCTCAAGTAAGAAGAGCCCTCAACAGGGATAAGGAAGCAAGAATTCTCAAAAAAGAAAAGCCTTCCAAAGGCCAAAGAAGCCTCAAGAAAGAAGAGCCCTCAACAGGGATAAGGAAGCAAGAATTCTCAAAAAAGAAAAGCCTTCCAAAGGCCAAAGAAACCTCAAGAAAGAAAAATCCCGAACGGGACTTAGTGCTGCGAAAACTTCGAAGTCGAAGAAACAAGCCGTCGTGTGAGTAATTTTAAATCCTGTTAAGTGCCGAATTTTGTCGATCTTCGATGCATACTGGCAGGTGGCGTGGCTCTGGCCTAACGGTGTCAACCAGAGCGTAAACACGTCTTAGTGCGGTATATCGAGTCGGTATCGCAGCGCACTTTTCAGAGCGTTTATAAGTACTCGGCCGTGGCTGGTATGTTGCTATGTGTTGTTAAGCCACAGGTTGGCAAGCTGAAGGGCGTGACTATCCCCCACGTCATAGAGCATTAACAGCGCATAGTATTCCTCTGCCAGACGGTACCTTTACCCATCCAATTTCCCCACATTCCTATTCTCAATCGGCATCACTACGGTAGTACGCCGAGCGAGCAGCTAGGGCCGTTAGTGTTAGGTAGGTAGGATGTCAGGAAAGGGGGTAGGGCCAGTCACGAGGTCGGGCAAGCAAAAGAAGATGGACTCAGAAGAGGAGCAGAGCGCCAGCGGCGAAGGATCCGGAGGTACCGGCGACACGTCGTCGTACGGCACCACTACATCGCAAGAAACGAATACCTGGAGCCATGGAACCAACACCGCGGAGCAGACGACCAACACGGCATCGTTGAACACACCGGCGTGTTCAAGCGATACGGACCATAGTTTTCCGTTAGATAACGAGTTAGGCAACACGGGTGCAGACGCGCGCGGGATTCCCGTTTCATTAGTCAACGGTCAAAAGATAGGCGCGATCGAAGCAGTTAACGCGAGTTTAGGAGGCACGGCGCCCTCACGCGTGCAAGCCGTAGGCGCGAACGGATTAGGTGCGTATCCAGTAGGCGTTCCTAGGCATAATACGTTCGCGGCCGAACAAGTAAATGCGAATTTAGGGGGTCCGGCCGCCCCACGCAGCCAAGCCGCCGACGCGAATTTAGGAGGTTCGGACGCCTCACGCGACAAAGATACCGATGCGAATTTAGGGGGCCCGGCCGCCCCACGCAGCCAAGCCGCCGACGCGAATTTAGGAGGTACGAGCACCTCACGCGACAAAGCCGTAGGCGCAAACAACGCGGGCGCCGCATTTGAGGAATTTTTTCCGCGTAGTGTTTCCAGAGTCGGTCCAGTTGAGGAAGGGCACGATCGAATTTCATCCGGGTTAGGTATTAATATGGAGGAGCACTCTAGGGCCGAAGATGAGAGGTTAGTTAGGTTGCGCGCGGAGGCAGATTTCCGTGCGTCACAGTTGGATCAGGCTAGGGCCGCAGCGTCGTACGCCGCCGCTAGGTACGAGTTAGTGCTAGCGGAGAGCCATCGTTCGGCTAGGCATACGCCGTCACCCACTTTTAATAGTCAACCCAATGCGCCTAACGCCTTACCCGAAAGGGAAAAGCCCGCTCGTAATATCTCACCGCGGAGAGAGCCCCATACGACCGATAGGAATCGCGAATCGAACACTTCGACGAGCGAAATAAGCGCTCTGCGCGACGCTATAGTGCAAGCTATCAGTATGAATAGGACTGACAGTCACTCTTCGCCCCAACCGACGCAAACGTCAAATAAGTACATAGGAGACTTACCTTTCTTTGACGGCAATCCCTCGGATTGGATATCTTTTAAAAAAGTATACTTAGACACCGAGAACGCTTTCTCGGACATAGCAAATATGGGTCGCCTTCGTAAGGCCGTGAAGGGCCAAGCACGCGACTCGATAAGAGCTATCTTACACACGTGTAGCAACCCGTACGAAGTAATAGATGCGTTAGATAGATCCTACGGGAAGCCAGACGTAATAATATTAGCGGAAATTCAAAACGTAAAAAAAATGCCGCGTATGAGCGAAGACGGCCGCAATATTACGGAATTTAGCAACCGCGTGTGTAACGTAGTCTCGTCCATAACTGCGCTGAACAAACCGCAGTACTTATACGCACCCGAATTGGTCAGTCGTATAGTAGAAAAATTAAATAACATCGTCAAATTCGAATGGTATAGGTATAAATCTGGTCACGAAAACGTACCAGAACTACTCGCTCTGTCCCGGTTTTTAAAAGAATTAAGCGTTAATTTCAACTCTATGTTCGCGTACGAGCAGGCAAAACAGAAATCGCACGGGCGATCTCGCCAGGTTAATAATGTTAACACTAAACGCAATTTTAGGACAAGAGAAAGCTCTACGTCGTCCCAGGACGCAGGGGATCAAAGCGACTTCTACGACGATAACTCCGTATCAAGCCGCGACCTCCGCGCATCCGAGTCACGTAGACATAGGAACGTAAGTTACGAAACCGAAAGCGAGTCTGAATCGGAACGACACTACATCGCGACAGCGAATAGGCGCGCGACTCGCGATAAGCGCACCAAGGGCGGTAGTGATAGGAAACCTAAACCACAACCGGAAAAGAGTAGTAATTTTGTTAGGAAAAACGATGACAATCGGCAAAATAAATGCATAATATGCTCCGGCAGTCATTCGATAGTTAATTGCGCCGATTTTCTTAAACAAAACATCACCGACCGATGGGAAACGGTGAAACGATTTAAGTTATGTTTCAAATGTCTAGGCGATACGCATCGATCTAATTCGAGTAGGTGTCGCTACAAAGCCTGCGGCAAGGGTGGCTGTGAAGCAGCTCACCACAACGCACTACACGGCAGAAGTAACTTAAATCCGAAAGAGAACACTATCGCGGTTAGGGAACACGTTAGCTCAGTAAATTACACCAACCAATCACAAGCGTATTTAAAGATAATTCCGGTAGAATTAAGCGGTCCTAAAGGTTCGGTATCTACGTACGCATTGATGGACGAAGGCGCGACGCTTTCATTGATTCAAAAAGACGTGGCTAACGAAGTAACAAACCCCGGTAAGCGAGAAACCCTCTCTTTCGAAGGAGTAGGAGGGCACGAGGTCGTCGACCACGACTCCTCTCGTGTCAAACTTAGCATTCGCGGTACGTCCAGCAGTGAATTTCACGATCTCACGGCACACACGGTCGATAGATTAAATTTAGCATCACAAAGCGTAGAAAGGACCGTCGTGAGCAAGTGCGATCACTTAAGACACTTACAAGACGAATTGTGCTACGAATCGGCACAACCCACCGTACTAATAGGACAGGACTCACCACACTTAATAGTATCCAGACAAATATGTGAGGGCGGTAAACAACAACCCTGCGCGTCTCTAACTCAACTAGGTTGGGTTATGCACGGCCTGAATGAAAAGCCTCGCAGAACAGACGATTCCGTCAATCACATTAACGATAACCAAGATCCTACTCTGACCTCGACGTGCGAGCATTTTAGTACGAAATCACTAGGTACCGAACCGCGCGAGCGAACAAACGACCCCGAGGACAGAGCCATACAGATACTAGAAAGAACGTGCGAACAATTACCCGGACAAGAACAAATTAAGGCAGGATTGTTATGGAAAACGGACAACGAAGCGCTACCCGAAAACAGGACTCTCGCGTCAAAACGGCTACGCTCGTTAGAAAAAGGGTTAAATAGCGATTCTGCACTTAAGGACGAATACAATAAACAAATGAAAGACTTCTTGGACCAAAACTCCGCCGAAAAGATAGACACGAACCTCGACTCGTCACGCGTATACTTTCTACGACATTTCCCGGCAATTCACAAGAAAAAGTGTAAAATGAGATTAGCTAAGAACACCACATGTCGAATGAATGAAAAAGCATCAAACGAAGACATTCTATTGGAGCCAGACACAATTCAACTTCTCAAGCCCCTCAGCAATAAAAAGCCTTCAAAAAACACTTGGCAAATAGTTCAACAACTCGTCTGCAGGCTTTGGAAAAAACGACTGAAGATATTTAAAACCCGTTTTGCTACTACGCAAACGGGCCACAGATCAACCGAACTAGAAACCCGACGACGTCGTCTTAATAGTAGACAGTACCCTGCCGAGAGGAACTTGGCCCCGCGGGCTCATAGAGAAAGTTTACCCCGGACCCGACGGCAAGGTACGCGTCACAGAGGTGAGAACAATTGCTGGACTCATACGTCGCCCGACCTCTAGACTCATCTTGATAGACTGATTAGACTTATCTCGATAGATTGACTAGTTTGGTTAGCATATGTTAGTACTTGCGTACGTGGGGGGGACTGTTTGGAACACCCGTCAATCCTGACTATTTCTTTCCCATACTTAGTTACCACCTGGAAATAGCTCTCTCTGCTACGTATGTCTACTTATGTCATACGAATCGTCTATCCGATAACAACATCTTTAGATAACGAATAGGTATAGTTTACTAGCCATTCATAACACCGGATTTGACATCATAACGTTAACACGTTATCAGGCTGCAAACAAGATACCCTGTATCCAAATAAAATGTAACATTGCACGCCTTAGGTCATGTGCGTTCCCGAGGAACGCACATTTGAATAGCCTACCTAAAGATAATACCTGAATAGTGACTCTGGGTTGACCACCCTTATCAGGTCGTGCTTAGGCTTGCATAGCCTGCTGTGTAAGTCGGCACAAACCTAACCAGACCGCAATTTAGTTTTCACACAGATTGACCCACATTGTTTTTAACGTAGATTTATTTAACCTTGTTTTTGTAGTAGCTTCACGTCAATCTCTTTAGTAATTCTGTTTCAAAGGCACTGCGCCTACCCCTAGTTAAGTTGACATGTCTGAAAGACATTTCGTCATATCGAAAACCGTTCGTTCATACTCATATTTGTACTAGTATTCGTAAAACTTACTTATGTAATCAGGTTCACACGTAAATAAATAACTAACAATTAACTGTAGCTAAAAGATTTTATTAAATTGTAATTCTGCATCACTATACATAACTATTAACATAGTAAAACCTAGTCTGTAAGCCCGCTGTTAGTCTCAGTATCAATATTAAAATCTTAATTGTTCATACTTTCTCCTAAATTGGACATTCACATGGTAATTTCTCGAAATAGAATTGAATTATATACATATAACTTATATCTTGTCATTCCTCACGTAATTCTGTATTATAAAAATGCAACACAGCATTTTGAGATAATTAGATATAATTAGTGTTAAGACGTAAGCACTAAATCGATAATGAAAATGATGTAATGCATTACCTATTTTGGAAAATAAAAGTTGATCACTTCATGGTAAGCGAATTGGCTATATATATAAAAAATGGCTCCCGATATTAATTCCATTCATCACCTGCAAC
This sequence comes from Epinotia demarniana, assembly GCA_945867215.1. Lineage (NCBI taxonomy): Eukaryota > Metazoa > Arthropoda > Insecta > Lepidoptera > Tortricidae > Epinotia > Epinotia demarniana. Next base: position 14,903,889 of record OX244275.1, read on the forward strand.
TCGAGCCGAAAACATCTAGCCATCTCCCTCACCATCAAGCCCTGAGAACCAGAGATTGTTGTTTTCTCTTTCCGTCCTGCGGATTCCACTCCTAGAGAAAGTGCGACCGAATAGAAGAGGTCTCACTTTCTCCCTCACTCTCCAACTGCCTCGGTACGCCGTGGCTAGCGAAGGCGTGTCGCCGTGCCTGTGGTTTGGGTCGTCTATGCCGCGTGGTGGCGGACCCAAAGTTATCGAAGCCAGAACCCGTTCAACGCACGACCGCGCTGAATACCAGATGTTTATAGACAATTTGTAGATGGTTAAAGGCAATTCGTTTTAATAGCAGTCGGTTTTTCGTCGCATGTTTGATGTTCACGTTTTACGGCCTAAAATGTACTAGAACGTCACGTGTGTGATGTCGGGTTTTCCTATAAACTTCATATAAACGAGACACCATGAGATTCATGAGCCAGTCCTATTTCAATACCTACCTACTGTCATAGGTATATTAGCTGTTTAAAATATATTCTTGAAGTCGAGTTCATTGTACCTAAGGTCAACCGGGGCAAATGCGTCTATGGGGTAAATGCGTCTTTTGAAGATATCTTCGACTATTACAACCCTCGATGTTCAAAGTATGGTTGCCAAACTTTCAATTCAGACGATTGCAATAGTTCTAAAATGTTCATTTTCGGAGATATCTTCAAAAGACGCATTTACTCTAAAGATGCATTTGCCCCGGTTGATCTTACCTGTTTTTTTGCACCGACGCAAATAAATACAGGCGCTCTCACGTAGGCTACCAAATTGTATTTTGTAGGTGCTATTTGGCCATCAATAGCCCCCTTGTCTTGCATTTGGAATTTCAGACGTAGGTATTCAGAACGTATTTTTGTTGTAGACATTTATATTGTTATTGAAATATTAGGTTCAAACATCAAGCATAATGCTTACCTAAGTAATTTATCAATGATGGATATAAAAATATTACTGCTTCATGTTCCAAAGCTAATTTAGTATCTCATGGTTTTATAAGCTAATTGCTCGATGGTACTGAAGCGCAGACAAAGTAGGTAATGCGTTATTGAAATTTAACTCTTAACGCAAAGTTTATAGCACAGACAAAACTCTGCACAGCATCCACTTTACTGTTATTATCAAAAACGTGGTCCAACAGGTGAAAGCAAGAGAGAAAGCTGTGACAGAGATGGAAGAACTGTCCAAATCGCCGGACAACGGTATTTGGCTAAATGATGCCGGCCCGAGATAAGCATTTCATTTTTATAAAACTCGTATGAGCGCATAGACAGGAGAACGAGTTTTTGGCATTGACATTTGATTTGGATGTCATTAAATTAACATTCGACATGCAAGGTTCATTCGTATACACGAATAAGGAACTGCAAAGTTTATGACGAATTAACTGAAGTGGTACGCGTTTATTTGTTCCACGTATACACATGTTTGTCGGGTGTACATAATATACCTACATAATTATTCCAAGTTATTTCTGCCGATTACAGGTTTTTTCATATACACAAAAACCACACGAATTGCTGATGGTATAACCAGATACCGCAGACTATGGACGCATGCGTTTCGAGAAGAATTATTAACCAGGGCGTTTCCGACCGTACACCTATTACTGCAACATTAAAACCACGTGTCCTATGTTTATGAAGGACCGGGAAACAGGTCTTAGAAATCTTGGTATTGTACATTCTTAATTAGGGATGTAGGTACATAAAGCAAATTCTATGCACCCCATATTATTTAAATGCTGGGATCAATTTGTGTCCGTATCTTGGTATATTTAACTTCGATTATTGGATTTCCGATTTTTTTCTCATACAATTTTATCTCATAATGATCACTTTCATAATTATTTGTGCTAATAACTATCGTAACTCCGAATTGTCTATATTCATGATGTTATTCAACATAAGGATCTCTGTTACTACTATCTATGTTTATATACTTTTATATCATAACGATTTTTAGGAAAAAAAATATTTCAATAGCGTATTTAATTCTATACATAGTATATAGTAGTTATTGCAAAATTTTGTATTTATAAAGAACAACCACATTTTTTTTTTTAATCCGATTACCTTCCTATTCCACCCTAGGCAGGTCGGTGTAGGTACGACGATCAACTAATGCCAAGATAGTGGTGTATGAGTTGAAGTAGGCAGTAGGAAACAGGGAATAAGTGGCAAAACCGACTCGGATTGCGGATAGGTTAGAAGACGGAAGCGGGAGCTTCGAGGTTATTTTTGTTATAAAAGAGCGGAAAATTAAAATTATGATATGTGTCCTTTATGAAGGAAACAGTTATGAAAAACCAAATTATGAGTTCAAGTCTGTTCTGAGTAATGATTTTATGAAGAAGAATTTTATGAAAACTGTTCTGTATGAGTTCCGATGGGTTTATCATCAAATTGTCGACACTCACTTCGTCGAATTTCACTTCAAAGTCAACGTTTCATGTATTTTCAATTCGTCGACAATTCAGTTCGTGGAATGGTCACGACAAGTAATTTTAGATCGTGTATTTTTACTTGTCGGACGATTCATTAAATAGATGAATTATGTCATGGGAAACGCTTTGTGATTTATTATTTCCAGTATTTTTAATTAACATACAAATTATTACAATTAAAATAGTTGGCATACCTACACAGTTATCTATGGCAATTATTTTAACCTAACCTAAACCTTACCAAACCGCCAGCGTGTCGACGTCACCCCGCTTCGCGGGGTGCCTATTTCCGCTCTGAGGGACACAAGTGAACCCTAACCTAACCTACTTATAATACAATTGTTACGGTTGTTTGTTTTTTTACTGCCCCCCTTTTTCTGCCTGCACTTGTCTAGTTAAACCCCTGTAAACAGTTGTTGTTTGTTTTTGTAACGTTATAATAAAATTTCAAACAAATGAAATTCGTTGTTTTGTTATTCTGCCATTTAAAATTTATACAAAATGAATATTTTGTCAAATAATATTCCCTGAACAGTTATTCCATGAAATGATAAAAACTGGAATGATCTGGTCATGAAATAAAATTACACCAAACAATAATTCGCGAATAAATGTTACTTGAAACGTTTTCCATGAAATAAAATTCGATGAAAAGGTTGTCGACAAAACAAGGGACACCCGTTCCGATGATAGTTACAGAAATTTAGGAACATAAAAGGTAGGAAGAAAAAAAATATGAAGAGTGATGATTATGATTACAAAGCGGTATTACTAGAAAAAATCGACACGTCAAGTTTATATGAGCCAATGTGGACCCCCTAAATAACTATTATTCCTATTTGTCCCGTGTCTGTCTCGTATCGCATACTTAGAATTTTTGGGGATCCTTCGAATCATAGGTAGGTATACAAATGCGTAGTTAATTGTTGAGACATGGTGGTACAAAGAAGTACCTCCTTATATTGAGTTGAGACTTGCGTCTCTATTAGGTACCTATAGTTTTGTGATAACTAAAGAGGACTTTGTTCGTGTGACAAGCCTACGTAAGCGATCACCTAACTCCGCTGCTGCCGTGTTAGCTTGGAGTTCTCGATGCTGTTTGCTTTGACATTATCGACGTAGCCTTCGAATTATTTGCTATATTCAAATTTATATTTCGGAGGCTTCGGAGGTTAATATTTACTAGATTACCGACTGCATATACTACTTACAAATTATGTTATAAAAAACGGGGATTTCCAAATTATAAGTCAGCAAATGTTTTACTAAACACATTCTAAACAGTTTGAATAACTCTGCCTTTTTTGTATTTGTCCTTTTTTGTCAGGAGCACAAAACAGTTTTTGTATTTGTCTCTTTTTGTCAGGAGCACAAAACACTTGGAAAATATTACTTAGTTCATAAGTAATGAGAAAAAATTACACAATACTATTTCAACGGACGTTTCTAAAGCCTTTATCTTTTCCCCGTATAAAAATCACTGTAATGTATAATAAACTAGCTTCTGCCCGCGACTCCGTCCGCGTTGAACTCGTTTATATCGCAGCTCCATACAAACTTTCACCCCCCCCTCATTTCACCCCCTTAGGGGATGATTTCGGGGATAAAAACTAAACACCTAATCGGTTCAGTGGTTTAAGCGTGAAGAGGTAACAGACAGACAGAAAGACAGACACACTTTCACGTTTATAATATTAGTATGGATTGTATAATCTTGCATTCGATTAGTTATTGCATGTGATTAACGATATAATTCATAATAATTCATAATTCATTTATTTTGCATAAAACATGGTACATAAAGATGGTCAGTATACAAACAATTGAAACACACATTTGACCAGTAGCTGGCATGCAAAACGAAAACAATTCAACACTAAGATTACTGATCATATATTTACAATAATTAGGTACAATTCAGAATAATAATAAAGTCAAGAAATTAATAATTCAGATAAAATGTTACTGCTTAACCCTATACGTATAAAATAAAAATAAACATGTCAAGATTTATAATATTCAAAATAATCATTGACGCTGTAAAAACATTCCTGTATCAACCATTTTTTTAGTCTACATTTAAATAAAGTAAGTGGTAATTCTTTAATGTCATCATGCAATCTATTATATATACTAATTGACATACAATATGCATTATTGCCATACAATTTGGTTCTTTTATGCGGGATAGCCAGTCGATCAGGGTATCTGGTGTTAAATTTACAGAAGTCTCTTTTTTATAGATATACCCATCATAATGCACCAATTTATTTTTATTTAGCAAATTTCAGATGTTGGAGATACTAACGAAAATAATTCGCTGCTTTTAAAAATATATTGGCTTTCTCAGATAATGATAATGAATTAATTGTACATTATAATTAATTTTGATATTGGAAGTTACGGGGATATCACGTGACATTAATTATGCGAGTTCCTGTTACTAATCGTTGCCAAATTGTACGTACGTCCCCCCACCCTCTCCTCCTAGTTTGCATGAATATGTTATGCGTGTACATGAGTTTGGGATCTACCGAAATATAGCGTATCCGTACTGAAAACGGGTCTCACCAAGTTTCTACAGCGAAATGACCACGAACAATTTTATTTCCCCTTAGTCACCCACGGGTCGGGTAGAAATGAAATGAAATTTATTTACTTGAGACATGGTTAACAATAAGGTGGAACAAATTTATTAGGATCAGCACATCTCGCCAACGGTATACTCCTGCTTGCCAGAATTTCATTTGCCCGAATTTTATCTGCCATAATATTCAACTGCCAGAAAGTTGTTTTCTATAATTTTGTATGCCATACTCATTGTTTACCATATTAATTATATGCCAGAATCTTTGTTTTCCATAATATCAATATCAATAAGCTCATTTTCCATAATCATTGTAATCCATAACTATCACATGCCATAATGTAATTTGCCATCCATCTCAACATCCATAATATTCTTATGTAATAATGTGGGTACGTATTGCAGTGCCTAAAATGAAAAAAAAAATACCTCGAACCTATCTGCGATCCGGGTCTTTTACCTTTAAGGCCCATACGCACGTAGCGGTTTGTTGGGATGCAACTTTTTGCAGGCCAACAAACCATTACTACTATAACTATTTATTTTTTAATTTAATTATTTATAAGTTTTAAGTTTTAATTTTAGTTGAGACGGTATTTTTCCTTTTATTAATTTTTGTTTGTTACTTTCCGTGTCCTCACCAAATGGACCCTGCGGAAGACCAGCGCTGGCTGCAAAGCTAGTACATGCTGAGCTGGGTCCATTTCGTGGCAAAAATGTGTTTTATTTTTTATTATTATTTCTTTTAATCGATGTTGTGTTTGTCACGAATAAATGTTTTGATTTGATTTGATTTGAGTATCTGGGTCAATTTTTGAACAAGACGTTTTTTCGACATTTGTATGGTTTTTTTTATTTTTTGGAAGAATAGATTCGTACCGACAGCGAGAGGTAGGGTTTTAAAAAGAAAAAATACGGTGCATGAGGCACCACTGTGCTTCTAATGGTTAGCTAGATATTGATGCTTTAAAATCACCGTGCCATACCAATGTCGTCAGCGCCATACAAATGTCGACAGCGCTATACAAAAGTCGATATAATGCCATACAAATGTCGATTCTGCCATATAAATGTCGATTCTGCCATATAAATGTCGATAGCGGCATAAAAATGTCAACGAGTGCCATCAAAATGTCGATCTTGCCATACAATTGTTGAAACAGCTTAAAATATTTGTACAATAAAAAAACTCACTATTTCGATATAGTATCTCCGGTTTATGGTTTATGATGGTCGTTATATTGTACTATTACTTATTCTGTGATTATATTCCAAAATATTAAAAATCACTTAGATTTTGTTTTGAATCGACATGTGTATGCCACGTTCGACATTTGTATGGCCAAAAAAGCCGTAAAAATGTCGCCATACAAATGTCAACATGAATGTTTTTTGGCGATCCTTCGTACACTATTAATTGAATTCACTAATTAGTTAAACACGAAACTCTTACCCTATATTGCTAACCTTTTTTATGAAAGACACATTTTTATTTCAATCGTATATTAATAAATTAACGCCCATACAAATGTCGTGATAGCCGTACCAAAATACATCGTATCAAGAAAACCTGTTTCCTCCTTCGAAAATACCGGCTCTGCGTCCACTCCCGTTGCTGGTTTAAGCCCAACTAACCTGTCTATCGTATCGTAAAGTAAATGTAACGGTGGGATAATAAAAAAACAGATTTTAAGGGTTTTGAGCTTGAGTCCTAATAAATGGGTCGCGCGTGGGACAACTACAAAAATACTTCACAGGTTTTAATTATACACGCATTAAATTTGCAAGATATATTAATGAATACGCTAATAAATCTTCTTTATAACAGTACAAGTTGTTTATATATACGTTGCCGTAGTCCATAGTTATGAATTTTTGTTTGAGCAAAACCGCAAGTGGGACACGCAAAAAAGCGGTAGATTTCGCTGTTTTACGATTCCAAATACATTTTTTTTTCAGAATCAATGAATATTTAAGGTATTGTTATATATATTTTAAATACTTTATAACACACGGAATACAAATATATATGAATCAATACTCCATGTTAATCTGACTTGAAATTATGGCCGTGGGACAGCAAAAACAGCTCGTTTGAAAATTGACCCATCTCTGACATTAAATTTACAAACACTGCGTAATTTAATTAATAGGTCAGGATGTAATCTAGTAAATTTGCAAGCCTTAAAAAATATAGAGCTAAGGTAGGGTCAGTATTCCCAGATCTTTGAATAGAGGTCTGCATGAGGTTCGTGGTGGTAATCTGCAGATAGGTCGGACGCATTTTTTTTGACTGCCAAACACTCTATTTATGTCACATGAGTTACCCCAAACTAACAGACCATACCTTAAGACTGAGGCTACATAACCGTGACAGGCAGTTAATGCTGTACTCTTATTTACCAATGTAGCTAGTCTTCTGAGAACATAAAAGTAGGGTCAGGCTAAATGACATGATCACACCAGTATGATATAGTATGACCTAAGGGGAAATAAAATTACCCGTGGTCAGACCGGCGTGGAAATTTGCTAAAAGGCGATATTTTTCGTATTTGACGACGAAACTTCACCCCTTGCGCGCTGTTTATGCGGATTTAGAGTCCAAACCAAAATTAGACTTCGTAGCTCTTAACGTTTATAGTGTCCACGGGAAAGACGCGAACCTAAATTTGAGTATGACCCAACCAGTAATAGGTTTTTGAAAACATTATCTTTTCTCAAACATGCAATGAAATGTCGTCGTTACGTGCGTCAAAACAGGCTTCGAAGTATCACATTTCGGGCGGAACAGTTCGAGGGAACTGTAAAGCAATTTCATACAAAATTGAAGGCGTAGGCCGGGAAGTAATTGTTTTTAAAATTTTAAACTGTATATAGCGTCTGTGTTCATGAACAGGCTAAATATCTGAATTATACTTTTTAATTTTTTTTCTAGTGGCAGAATGGTTATTGGACCAAAAATATTCGCGATAATGCCTATTACACACGAACTGATTTAAGAATAGAAATCTGTATGATTCAATGTGTTGATGAATACATTTAAAATATTGTCTAAGCATTCGTAAGTCACCAGAGATCATAGACAATATTTAAAATCCTCTGTATTTATTTTAATTATTATAGAAATTAAGATTCTCATTATCAGTTTGTGTATAATGGCCCTAATAGGGTCTATTCGAACACTACTCACGCGTAATACGGACGATTTCCGTAAAAAAAAACATTATGGAGGGATTGGAGGAAAGTCTTTTGTCGTGTAGCTGGATTTTATATTTGTGGTTGATATTTGTAAATAAAATTACTAAATGACTTCCTATGATAACAGCGACGAAGAAACTAATTGTACTCCGCCGGAATTGAGGGTGGAGGCCGAATTAACCATGAATAACCTTTTGCCGCCAAAATCGAAGGACAAGTACATAAATACAGGTTGGATTTTTGAGTAGAGATATTTCTTATTTCATTGCATATGTTTGAGAAAAGCAATATACATGCGTAGCCGTGAAAAGGGCTTGCCGGCTTCGTATCACTATCCGGCCTCCCTACGGTCGGCCGTCTATACCTACTCACCCGGCAAGCCCTTCTTTCCCGGCGGCTGCAGTAATGTACTATTTTATACATGTTTGTTTTGTAGTCGGCGTGTATTTTTTAAGTCCCTCTTAATGATCTCAATAATGCTACCTGTTTTTTTCGGGTTTGACATTGTGTATCTCAACGTATTCCAAACAACGACAGTAATATGCCTTACAGAACACAGCAAATAGCAATGTGCGGCCCCAGCGCAATTTCCGATGAGTGAAGCAATGGTACCTAACGTTACGTTTTTTCTTTTAGTTTACTAGTAAACTGTGGTTCACTGGCATACTTGGTGTTTTAAAAATATTGAAATACTCGTCATTTACATCATAAGTTACTCGTAAAGAGGATCATTAAACGCAAGGATACTGAGCTACAATAGCCCGTGGGCGTAAGGGGTTTTTCTGTGATATTGATTGTCACTCGCCCGTATTGAGGCGCAGGCCCGGTTATTGTGGTCCTCTTTGGGGGATGCCTATGTCCAGCAGTGGACGTCTTTTAGCTGATATTATGATGATGATGATGATACGTCACCTTGAAAAAGGATGTTTTAAATCAAAGAGCGAGTTGTATGTATTGTTTTTCAGAAAATGAGTTTTCCCAGAAATGAAACCCCGTAAAAAACTACCTTGTAATATATTGATTTAAAAACATTCACAGCATATGAACCTACACATTATTTCGAAACGTCGGAGTAATAAATAAAAAATATAAGCGATTAAGGTCCGTTCAGCAAAAATGTTCTGTAAATACCTATACAAATTTTGCCCGTTATATTTGCTCTATTATAATATATCTCAAAGTATATTAAAAGTGGCGTGTTTGTCTCTTAAACTCACTTATTTCAACATTTAAATATAGGAATCTTGTACAAGCATATAAAGCTGCATTTTATTTATCTTAATGTTATACGCAGGTGGAGCCGCTGGGACAGGAAGTAACTAAATCATATATTTATGTATATATACATATTCTTCCAAATCTGTTCATGTAATTTTAATTATTTTTATATAATATTGCTCTGCCTACCCCTTTTGGGAATAAAGGCGTGAATGTATGTAATATTGATAGACTTAGTTAATTCTTATTAAAAATATTCCTTACATACTAAAACAGTATCACCACAGTGACAGTGTCCGGTTCAATGCCGCAGAGGCACACTTGTTTCATGTTTTATCTGTTTTTTGTTTATTCTATTGTTTAATATGTGTGTCCTGTGTGTTTGTGAATAAATGTATCTTTCTTTCTTTTCTTTTTTCTTTTTAGAAAAGCACTCAGGATATTCTGAACACGACACGTATTTTTGTACGTTACGTAAGTGCAGGTACGAAATACTTTATAAATAGCTTGTAAATTGTGCGAAAATAAACCGGAACGTAATACCTAAGATAATCATCACGTGTCGTCGTGTACCTACATGTCGTTAAGTGCTAATCGATTCACACCCTAGACCTGTCATAATGACGTCACTAAATTCCGATCGGCTAAGTGCGTGTCGGGCCACGCGCACTGGGTTCCGTAGTTGCCTGTCTGTCTTAGTTACATCGACACACGCGCGCCAACTAAATGGTGCGGTTGCGTCTGCCGAGTTTATACGAAAGTTACCTTTTTTTTACGTTGGGGAAATGCTTTTACGCATCCCGCCCCCCACGGGGAGAAGGCAGGGCGGGTATGACGGACTAACCGCGGCAGAAGCCTTGGACTACCGTCTAAAAACACAACGAGTGCCAGCTCCGTCTTAAGGCGCCGTAGGATCATGGTCTTCTCTCCCTCCCACTGAGCATAAGGGTGAGAGAGATGGAAGTGCGTGCTCGGAAGCGCGGAAATCATGTTTTTTAATTTTATTTTTTTTGCCGTTTAAATAGTCAAAAAAGTAAACACTGATTTCTCTCAAACATGATATTGCCGATTTTCAGAAGCCATTTTAATATTTTTAGCTTTTGTGCATAATTTGTAAGGAATATTTTAAGTGTATTTTAGACCCTTTTAGACCTATGTTCGTGATTTTTTTCTATCGAGCGGAAATTGCTTAATCATGTTTCTAAACACTGATATCCCTGCAGAAAAGCCTCAAGGTTACTATTCGTATTTTATTAAACCATATTATTATAAACAGACGCATTATATTGTTTCAAAAACTCTGTTCGCTTAACTTCGTTGAACCTACGGCGCCTTAAGGGAGAGGGGCGCCGTGATCGCTTTACGCTTACGCATTCGACCGCGTGCAATACGAAAGTTACCCTGTCTATAAGTAAGTATGTTTTAAGTTGGTTGACTATTACACGGTAAGATCTAAATCAATTGAATTTGCTAACTATGTAAACAAACCTTCATACTGAATATTTAATCTGTAGTAATGAAAGTCGGCACTCTGCAACCATGTGCGACGGCGTCTAATGCAAGGTTAGGTTAGAACTTAAGCTAAGAGTCAATTATGCGAAGCAATTTGCCACCATCAAGTAACGTTATTAATTTGAACAGTGTGTCAGGGCACTTTATTTCTCATTGTTTAACCAGTCACAAAGACGTCATGCGTCAAAGTTGTTAACGTTAGTGGTACCGATCGCTAAGAATAAGGTAGTACTTATCCGAGTACCTAGCTAGCTACTCAGTAGGGTAGCTGTAGTTGAAATTCTTATTGCCGGCCGATGTTTCATAAAACTTGAACTGGAATTCATCTAGCTTTGACATTAGAGTCGCTTTTTGAATAGATTACTTTATACAATGAACTCAATTAAGTTTAAGTGTGTACCCTATGCCACGGTTGCGTTAATTTTGCAACTCGCTGGAATAGAAAATCGTGGACACTGGTGCAATGCAAACTTAACAGCATCGGCATTTTATGAGAGTCACTGATTGATTATGTTATTATAAATGCGATTTACAAAACCCAGTTGCGATAAGTTTGCAGCTAATGTCCAAGATTTTCTATTGTAGTGAAGTTGAAACTTTACTCAACCGTGCATTGTTGATATTGCATTGTTATCAATGTCAACATAAATATTTCAAGTACTTTGAATAGTATATTTCTGAATATAATGGGACTTCTACATCTTATTGGTGGATTACTAATCACTCTCACACTACAATAAGGGACGGTTTACAGATTGATTAGTGATAAGTGCAAGTCCATACAAAAGTTACTCGCACTTGCAGAAAATGTATGAACTCGTACCTACTAATCACTAATCGAAGTGTTAACAGCCCATAAAAGAAAGGAGCTTTTTAATATTTGACACTCTAATGGGAAGGTATTTTTGTGAAAGTTTAACGCCCCCGCCTACAGTATCAATTCCGGTCCCAATAACTCGTTTGGCAATAATGACAGGACTAATAAGAATGCAAAACAATATTTTTCTACTTTTCTAATTATAAAACGAATACTTAGGAATATTGATAAAATCCTCGCGATATTCCTATCGTTTTAACTAATTTCCTAAGAAGGCGGCGCCTCTCGATTAGACTGCTGTTTGTACTTGCAAGCTCCAACCTCTGAACCGAATTCATAAAGTGGGTCATGCAATGGTCATGCATTTGCACTCGTAAATCTGGTTGGATGGGGTCGTATGGAAGTCGGTGGTCGTAAATTTTTAGTTTAGGCATTACTTAGGTATTGTGTCCTTATTGCCTTTGATCTCCTACCTGCCACACATTACACTTAGTTACAATAACCTATTAAACGAGACAGCACAATCCCATCTTATTATATTACCTAAATACCGGTACATACGGTTGACTGGCTCTGTGGAAAACTGTCTGCGACCGGCCTTGCGCGGCCAATGGAACAATCGTGGTTGATTGAACCTATAGAATTCTCTCTGTGTTGACTTGCCTAATCATATTCCAATTACGATGCAGGGCGATAATGTATGCGTTGGTCATGATGCATTCATGGTTCGGTGTAAATTAGTACGACGACGTCTAGATAAATCATGGCCTACAACTCGGGATTCATTGCTTTAAGAATGAATGAATTTTATGAGATTTTTCAACGTATTTCAGCCGGAACAAGGAAACAAAATCAATAAAGTTTCGGAGATATGTATCTTGTGCTGACTACTTGTATATATTTAGATGTTTGTCAGAAAGAAACCGAGACACGTTTGCTTGCAATTTATTAGATACAATAAAACTAAGTAATGTGGGTCTTTATCATCCTTTTTTACCTCGGCCAATATATTACTAAACGACGTAATCAAGTTAAAATGACAGTATTTTAATACCACGTCTAAAATCTCATAGAAGGAAATATGAAATTTGCAATTTAAATATTTATGGACATTTCATTTTGTCCGAAAAGCCTTTCCCGATAAGAATTGAATCTCGTTTACTTGTGCGCGGAAGGCATAAACGTGTCTCTTACACGGGGACATGGCAAGTCATTCCCTTGTGATGCTGAAGACACTCGCACTTTCAAGATATCAAATACCGATCTGGTTTTCTTATCTGTAGGTATGATTTATATTTAGTAGAATTATTTATTTATTTATTTAATCATACAAAATGTATGCAGTTTGACAGGAAGAAACCAAATCACTGTACAATTTATAATTCTTAACATGTAAAAACCGAGACAGGAAAAATAACATAATATCTAAACATCCATCATCTCGCAGTATCTCAGACAAATGTGACATACATTCGCCCATCGACTAGCAAATACATCGTATTCAGGTGCTTGTGACAGAAGCGAGTTCAAGGGCGATTACAGTACAGCTGTGGCGACTTGATGTACTGAGATCGCCGTCGCGTTGCTAATCGCCGTGCCAGAGCGGCCCCGGCCTTAGTGCCCGAACAGCAGGAGAGTTTCTGTGTGCTACAGTACGAGTTGATGGGACTGCCAGGAGATCGTGATGTCTCGGTCGCAGGACTGTTTTGGGCACAAAAGGTATAGTGAGTTTTACGGCTCGTGCCACTAGATCCGGGCAGTCGGTGTCGCCACGTAAGATACTGTACGCTTACCATGAGTTTGACAATGACGGCTTACGCTAACGAGTATCGAGTTTTCTATCTGTGCATCCCGCTCGTACTGTCAAAGTGCAATAGAGATGCACAGATAGAAAACTCGATACTCGTTAGCGTAAGCCGTCATTGTCAAACTCATGGTAAGCGTACTGCACGTGGTCACCAGAAGATTGTAGTTACGCCTAACTTCAAGAGAGTTAAAGCCCAGAGAACCTAACAGGAACTTGGTAGGGTACAAGAAAGGGTAGAGGGAGTACAGTTTCTTATACATAAAGCTGAGGAAGGTTTTCTGTACTTTCTCCAATAACACGGCGTAAGTACTTTCAGCGGGGTTCCATACGATGCTTAATGTAATGTATCCTAGGTATATTACTAATCCTGTCTCCTACAGTTACAGGCTTGCCCATAATACCAATTTGAATTGCAACCTACTGCCCAAATACCGTACCTACTACCTACCTATCTAGACATGTTGATTCTCCCAAACCATATTTGGATTAAAGACTGACATCATAATGACATCACATGTGTTTGTAAATTTCAGGGATAAAGTCATGAACATAAAACTGTTGGTAGGTAAGTAATGTTTTCCTGCGTGTATTTCAATGATGTTTCGTGTAGTTCAACTTATAATATGTGGGTCGCCGGGCCATCCGTCACAGGTGTAAGACAGCCGAAAATTTATTATGCCGTTAACATTTCGTAAATCCATTATTTTTAAGATTGTGTGTAATGTTCGTTGACAACCAGATTAGTAGGATAGGTAAGTATGCAACTCAACAACATAAGCACTATTAATTCCAATGATGATTACGACTAGAAGAATAGCGAAACTTATTTATTTATTTATGCAGTCTTACCGATCAAGCGCATAACAGGTATCGTGTTTTGATAAGAAAAAACTAAGAGATTTTATTTAAGCGGAGTTTTTTTACTTTCGTATGGAGCGTTGGCCGACTGGGGCGACCTGCTCAACAAATGGTCACGTAAAATTTTTTTTTTAGTTTTTTCTTATCAGAACACGATACCTGATAAACCCTTGATCGGTTCACACCCCGTTTTTGGTAAAGAAAACAAGTTGTATGCCAATCAATATTAGCATCTTATTACCTAACCGAGAAAGTGTCGCCTTTGAGTATAAACTAACCAATTCTGAATATTTTTATAGTATCTTATCTTCGCCGTAGGAGTTTGTAGTGCAAGGGCATTCGGTTTTCACGAATGTCTCAAGCATTGTAAGTATATGTCGGCGGCCAATTGTAAATTCAGCCTTATAGAGCTACGGTAGCCTAGTGGTTCAGGCATGCGGCTGTCAAGCGGCGGTCGTGGGTTCGAATCTCGGCTCGTACCAATGACTTTTTCGGAACTTATGTACGGAATATTTACCGTTAGCTTTTCGGTGAAGGAAATCATCGTGAGGAAACCGGTCTAATCCCAATAAGGTCTAGTTTTCCCTCTGGGTTGGAAGGTCAGATGGCAGTCGTTTTCGTAAAATTAGTGCCTATGCCAAATCTTGGGATTAGGTGTCAAAGCGGTGCCCCCAAAGGAGCCCGGGGTCCGGGTTCCGGGAATAGCGCTAGGAGGATGATGATGAATATATATATATATATATATATATATATATATATATATATATATATTTAGGACTTCCGTCGATTCCCCAAGATCATCACCAATGGCACTTCATTAGTTCCTATTTCAACGGAATCTTATCAGAACCTGTGACGTACTTTTGCACTTTTAAGTACATAATTGAGGAATTCGATAAGTCATCTGTGGTCTTCATCATCGATTCCTCGCCACCAAATTTATGATTTCCGGGTGTAAATACTCGAGTTATAATAGAAAATACCAAAAATTATCGAATCGGCTCATCAATGACGGAGTTCTGAGGTAACAAACATAGAAAAAAAATACAAGCGAATTGAGAACCTCCTCCTTTTGTTTGAAGGCGGTTAAAAAGATACCTACTTAAATTCGTTTGTTAAAATTCCTAACTAATTATTCAAGGCATACCGCGATCTGCTGTATTTACTTATACTATTGAGCGTAGAAGTATATAAAATATGTATAATGTCTATGCAATCTCAATCTGCAACCGCCTGTAGGTAAGATCATAATAACATTCATAATCGTAACCTTAATCGTATTGTGGCATCCTCATCGACGACAATGCTTCAATCACAATGAAGCTCGTTGAAATGAAGTCACGATAAGTACTTTTTAAATTGTATTGTGTGCCATAAGTTGTCTGTGGTAATATGATGTTTATACACTAACATGTGATTATTCATTGTCACTGATGTTTTCGATTATGCAACGGCACATCTAGGTACTTTGGTCTAATAACGGGTGTGATATCAGTAAAACGTTTAAACGGTTTCTTGTTTTATTAACTCTGAGGATGGTGTCTTTCGAAGAGCGGTGTGGTTTTTATGGCAGGAGATTAGGGGAATTCCGGGAGAGATAAACTCCATTTTACAGAAAGGCGCTTAGAATTTTAAGTGTTAATCGCAGCGACTTGATTTTGCGCCCATATGTGTGAATTTTAATTAGGTATCATTTGGTATCAATATATTGTTGATTAAGTGATTATTTTATTTTTATGAATTTTATTTTCCAAAACATTGAAATTATCAAATCTCCCACCCCTACGGGAGAGATGACCAATGCACTGGGGAGACTTGACCATAGATCTCTCTAGTCGAAACAAGTAAAAAAAGGAGTTGTATAATTGGATAATTTAAAACAAAACCATAATTGTAAAAGTCTCTCTTACTAATATATTATTAATTAATATTATTAAGCCGATTTGTAGCATTTAAGATTGTATTACCATCTTTCATTATTATTGATTCATTTGAGATCACTTGTTCAGTTAAAAATAACAATCCAACCGTGTAAATAAATATATAAAGTCTGTTAAACTAACATTAACTTCGTGCACACATCTTTTGTAGTCAATTAATATTCAAAACCAAAAGTAATTTTAACAAAGTAGTCAGAGTATAATACAATGTTTTCCAATAAAAAAAAACATGTTTTGTGTACCTTTTCAAAAGAAAAGTTCACTAACAGTCTCTCTTCTGAAGTTACAGTATATTGTAAAAGTATGTGATTTTTATTCAGGCAAAAAAACTGAAGTGAGGCCCTGTTGCATTTAATTGCTGTGCTCCGGTAAAATGCTCTAGCGGGAGATTTGCACCACTGATCATGTCTGCTGCTAGTCTCCCACTATCCCCCATGCCTTACAAATGTGATGTTTTCTTTAAATGGCTGTAACGGATGATTAGAACATTTACACCCAATAAAACTACATTGAATTATCAATACAGTGTGATAAGAAAACAGTTCTTACCTTAAAAGCTGTGGAAATAGCATTAGAATGCAAATAAATATTTTACTCAACTTTCAACATTCGAAAACATCTTTACTTTATGCGAGTGTCCTTTGACCGGGCAACGACGCCGATAGCGCGAAATTTGACCAGTAATATTTGAGGTGGTTCAAGTCTACCGGTTTTCCCCTACAATTTTCACTTAGATATCTGGGGAGCAATAACAATGAACGTTTTATGATCCGTGTGCCTTTAACTACTTTACGATGCGGAAAATTGCTGTAATGAAAATATATTTTAACAATGAAATCTTGAAACTTCATAATCTTTTAATACGTGTTTTATTATTATCCGTTCGGTTAAATCCGTAGATTTTTTGTCATTCTACACTGAAATTAGTTTTCTTTGTGTCATACTTATATATTACGTTTCTTGGGGTTCCGTAGTGGCTGTTGCGGCTGTAGCCAAAGTAAAGGGCCCATAGTGTGTCTATCCGTTCTCCGGATATGTTTTTTTTTAATTGTTGGTACTAAGGTAGCCGGTTGACGCAAACACTCAATGTGTACTAACTACCTAAAACAAACAAAACAGTACCATAGACTAAGTAATAGTACAAGTACAGTACAAACCGACCTCGTGTGAAAAGGGCGCAAGGGCGTTCTGTAATTTATGCCGATACCAACCAAACCATCCAAGAATCAACCAACAAAAATTACGGTCTATCTGCGTATAAGGGTGAAGTCACATCTATCAGCATCGAATCGCATTAAGTAACGCAAAAACGCAACCCTGTATGAAGATCTCATACAAAATTACGTTTCTGTATTGCAATGCGATTCGATGCCGATAGATGTGACTTCACCCAAATCCATAATTTGAATTTTACTGTTTTCTTAGCTATATATATATAGGGCACTATATCTAGCCTTTCTTAAACGTAGATATGTTTTATTCAGTTGAGTATGTGCTTAGTTCCAGTTTGCGAATGCTTCGCATACGGTAGGCACGTGGTATATGTCGTGGTTTGGCGACCATGAAAAGCTGCCGATTGCCGTTCGCTCGCTGTAAATTTGTTTCGGACAAGGTTGTCGTTGTAATTGCTACATTTTCTTTACAATCTACTGGCTCTTGCCCAAGAGTGGGTACTTGACAGGACTGGTGAATGTACTGTACGCTTCTTCTTCACCTTCATGGAAGCACTAATTACGCTAGTCTGTATGGCTTTTAATCTTACAATCAGTGTGCTACATATGTATGTACATTTTACCTACATTATACATATGTAGGTATGTGTATATAGAGACTATTCAAATCTCCAAGCTATAAATTTAGTTTATTGTCTCGTAACGTAATGTACCCGGAGTCTGTACATCTCGGAAAACGTGTGGAGTGTTTGTCTTTTTTTAGGGTTCCGTAGTCAACAAGGAACCCAAATATGCTTTCCGTCTCCCCGTCTGTTCGACTGCGGCTTAGCCCAGTATCCCTTACTACTAGAAAGCTTTAATTAGGCATACTTAAGTTTATAAATCAATGACGCCATAATGACCCCGACAAAATTGACGACCTCTGTAGCCTAGTTGGTTAGTAACCCTATACCTCGTGCTGGAGGTCCGGGGTTCGATAACCGGTAAGGGCATTTATTTGTGTGATGAGCACGAATATTTGTTCCTGAATCATATGTTTTCTATGTATTTAAGTATATATTTATCTATATAAGTATGTATATCGTCGTCTAGTACCCATAGTACAAGCTTTGCTTAGTTTGGGACTAAGTTGGTGTAAAATTGTTTCCAAATATTCAATTTAAATATTTAAAAAGTTACATTTAAGTTACAAGAATACATTTAAGAAAAACATTTTTTTAGGGACCAGTCTGAATCTTAAAAAGATAGGCCAAGTGCGTGTTGGGCCAAGCGCAGTGTAGGGTTTCTAGTTATTTTTTGTCTTGGTAATTCCAAGGTGTGGGGTATCCTAGGATAGCCTGTTCAAAAATATCAATAAAAATAGTTTAGTTTGTTCGAGTCAAGTACACAAGACCCCCCTATCGACTAAATGCCTAAATGGTGCTGGGAATGTGAAAAATCGTGGTGGTAGTGAGTAGCATTTAAAAGGAAAACTATCACGGATAAGTAGACATTACTAGTTACCGAGTAATAGATGACCAACTTAACGTACTTGAAAACGCCAACCTTTGTACAAAATCGGCCGACGCAACCGCCCATATACTTGGCGCGTGCGCCTCGATGTAACAAAGACAGGCAACGACGGAACCCTACACTGCGCTTGGCCCGATACGCACTTGGCCGATTTTTTAAAGATTCGGAATGGTAATTGCGGTGCTTTTTCAAAACTCAAACTTTCCGGGCCGTCAATAGTAATTCCCATGCAATATAATGAAAGTATAAGTAAGTTTTTTTGGTTTTACCCTTTAACCAGCCACTACACTGCTGCGTTGCGGTAGGTATTACATTTCTATTCCTAAGAGAGAATAGTGTTTAGAACTGCAGATTGTACTACTCGTAATAATAGAGTCGTCAAAGAAATTTCTCCTTTATTCTCTTTTTATGGCTTACCTACGTGGAAAATAGTAGGATGCACATAATAATAATAATGTGTTCAATAACTACTTATATAAGTTGTAAAACCTACACGGTATTTTTGACATAAAGTGTTGTTTTAAAATTTCATACTCACCGTTAGGTAGATTGTCGTTTGTTCGTTGATCATTCGTGTCGGTAATTATTGTTATTTAATGTAAATAGGTAAATATTTAACGGACTTGAGAATTGTTTTCTTGTATAGCTTTTACCAGGGATTTCTATTGTCTTTTAATAGTCTTAATAGTTACTTGACGTTTATAATCAATATAATCGCAGTTATTATAGTGTGGCGTTGTTTCACATAGTTATAAAAGATTTTTTCTACTCCTGTACCGTTATCTGTCATTTATATAGGCTTTAGCTCAAATACAAAGACACCGATAATAAGTCGTCGAAAAACTCTATGCTCTATGGCCCATAAACGCACTCTTTAGTGTACTTTTTTGGTTCATACATTTTCCATAAAAGCACTGTTTACCACGATGTCAAATCATCTAACTTTTTTTTAATCAGCCACTATATTGCAGTGGTACCAACTTCATAAGCAATTTTTTCGAAATAAAGAGCTGTAATTTACTATAAAATATTTGTAAAACATAAATAATTTACTAAAATAAAAATAAATTATCATGTATTGTGTTAACATACATATTTTACCCAATTATTGGTATTTTTTATAAATATAAACCGATTCGGTTCGGATCCGGATTCAGTTTGGTTCGGATGGCAAGTGCAAGGAAATTAAAAACAAAACATACCATAAACAAGAGATTTCAATGTGTCATATTTCTAATTTCCCACCAAAGTTCCAGTTAAAAATTAAAAGACGAAATGTGATAACTATTCGTTATTAATAACTTCTTAAGATTTGATTCGTGTTTGTGAAGTAAAGAAAAATGTGTACGTTCCTTGTAAAATGGACGAAGAAGAAAATAACTGCACCGCTGAAGAAATTGCGTCAGTAGTAATAGAACGGAAAACTTACTGCCTGAAAAGTCAAATGCTATTTATTTAAAATTAGTCGTAGAAAAAGTATTGTATGCAATGGTGCATAACTTGGTCTTAAAACGCTCGTGGCGTCTTTAATTGCGATGCTCGCCAAGGCTCGCATCGCAACTCACGACACTCGCGTTTTAAGACCCTACTTATACAACAGTTGTATAAAATACTATATTATATTTCGTCGCTTCATTCTTCAGATATAATTATTAACCAGGTAGTTTCTTCAACTTGCTAGGCAACGTCACACGAGTTTTAGAGTCATTTTTGTAAAAAAGTACGTCTATTGACTTTTATGTCCCCCACTCCTGACCCAATGAGTTCCTAACCGCCATATTTCATTCTCATTCCTTTTTCGTGCGTGGCAACGAGCACACCTTCGCAAAAATGCCGAAGCCAAAGCGTAGTACTCGTGAACAAATCGAACGTTTTAAAAGAAAACTTCAAGATTTAGAAAATTACAACGTTAAAAAGAAACGTCGCCGTAGACTCCCATCCTCAGATGAGTCCGATGGTGACCAGCAAGGTAAGAGACAGTGATTTATTTTCTTACCTACGTCATAAAAATATAATTTTACGATAACATCGTAATTTTTTATCATAATACGAATGCGACCAATTTTCGTAACTTATAAAAGTTAGTAAGTAGACAAATTAGACTTACTTGTTGTGATTCTACCCTCTTATTAATAAAATTACGCCAGGGTTAACTGCGAGTTAACTGTGGCAACGAGATCAACTGCGAGTTGATTTCGATTAAATTGAAATACTAAAACGTGCAATCTATAAATAGATATACACGTTCACCGTGGTATTGTCTGCGAGACAATATCACAGGTGATAATATGTACCATCTACGATGATGTTCTAAGTTCTGTTTACTTATTTTTTTAGGTGAAAATCACCTTCAAAACCAACAAACAAACTCTGCTATTGAGAGCTATCCATCACTAATTGAAGAAATCAATTATGATGATACAGTGTTAGAAATACAATTAAACGGGCAAGGACAAGTGCTGCCAGAGCCTTGTCTTCAACCGATCTCGGAAAGTCTCGATCCGCTGCCGGAGTTTCCGGCCTTGGCTGCCTTCCTGACCGCTCCCACGGCCGCCCCCACCGCGCCGACGCCTGATCAGGCAGAGCCCCCCGCGCAACCCGCGCTTACTACTGGCGACCAGTCGTCTTTGGACCCTGTGCTGCTTGCAGCTTTGGGAGAGTCCTCTTCCGATACACCTGAATACGGAACAAGTATCCACGACAGTCTTGCAAATTTATGGTTGCCTCTCTTAAAGAAGGGTATGGCTAAAGACACAAAGGAAAAAATCCTTAAGGAATATTTAATTCCAAACAATTGCAAATTATTGCAAGCGCCAAAGCTGAACGCCGAGATATCGGCTGCTGTATCGGACATTGTACGCGGGCGTGACAAAAAATACGTTGCACTACAACAACAACTTGGTCAAGGAATCGCCGCTGTAAGTCGAGCCATGGATGTCCTATTAAAAACTGACAACAAAGTTGAAGCCCTCAAATACTTGAGTGATGGCTGTCGCATTCTATCCGACACACATAACTTCTTGACCAAGGACCGAATCAGATTAATCACACCTAGCCTAGAGAAAAGCTTTCTCCACGTTATTCAAGACGCCGAACGGGATGAATCCCTTTTTGGCAGTACTTTATCTGAAAAAATTAAGGCCAGCAAGGCCATCGAGAGACAAGGTCAACAAATAAAGAAAAACATCAGTGCACCAAGGGCTAGCACTTCAAATACGACGAACACCCGGGCCTCCACTTCACAGGGAAACTGGTCCGGTCCTCCCCGTTATTCGTCGAACAGGGGGGGAGGGCGCGGAGGAAATCGCAAGACGAATCTCCCTCCGGCGACGCGTCGCCCGTACATCAACACTGCTGCCTCGATGAGGCTGCCGGCGCAGAGCAAACCACGGACACACCAATAGCCCAGGTACACGCCGGCCGATTAGCAAACTTTTTTCATAATTGGTCAAAAATTACGACTAACCCTACTGTTCTAGCTTGGATTGAACACGGATTAGCCATACCGTTAAGCAAACCGGTATCTCAGTCTATGATACCTAATTTTAGTCTGACGCCAAAAGATTCAAATTTAATGGGCTCGGAGATAAATAAGCTAATTAACCTAGGAGCCGTGAGAAAATGCAATTCCAGAAATGATCAATACATTTCCATACTTTTTTGGTTCCAAAACCTAATGGTACTAGACGGTTTATATTAAATTTAAAATCTTTCAACAAATTTGTGACTAAGTCCCATTTCAAAATGGAGGATTATCGGACTGCTTCTAAACTTATACCACGTAATGGTTACATGGCTGCAATCGACCTCAAAGAGGCCTATTTACTTATTCCTATACAGGAGGCAGATCGAAAGTACCTCCGTTTCCAATTTGTACCTTATGGCTCAACTGAAATTCAACTAAATGAATTTACGGCAATGCCGTTTGGCTTGTCCGTAGGACCCAAGGTGTTTACTAAAATTATGAAAGAGGTGGTAACACATTTAAGGCACAATAAGGGATTTAAATCCGTCGTATACTTAGATGACATTTGCTGTATTGGAGATACTTACGATGATTGCGTTAATAATGTCAATGCCACCATTAACCTATTAGAATACTTAGGTTTCATTGTTAATAGGGACAAGAGTGTATTACAACCCTCTCAAAATTGCAAATTCCTGGGATTCAATTTTGATTCACTAAATTTGATCATAAGCTTACCCTTAGATAAACGTGAAAAGATTTATCACTTGGTCGGTAAATTCATGAAATTACCTCGATTACCATTCGAGAGTACGCTCAGCTGATTGGTGTTCTTATCTCCGCCTGTCCTGCCACCAATTATGGTTGGCTTTATACAAAATTGTTTGAACGACATAAATTTCTAAGTCTTCAACAACATGACGGTAATTATGAAGCCAAAATAAATCTTCCAGTTACTATCCTGGATGATTTATCTTGGTGGAAAAATAACATTTACACGACTTCTTCACATATGCGAACTTCAAGTTTTAAATTGGAAATTTATACAGATGCGTCAGGAATTGGTTGGGGCTCTGTATGCGGAAATAATAGTAGGGTAGACTGGGTACAGTTGTGACAATTTTGGTTTGATCGCCACTAATTTTGTTAATTTACTAGTTAGCTGGGAGAAAAGTAACTTGACTCTTAATTTGTACATTTTTCTACGTAAATATACTTAAATAGTTTCTCTAAATACGCTGTATTAGTCATAGCGATCAAATGAAAAAAAAAAGGAAAGTGTCACAACCGGCCACACCCCAAGGACGATTGTGACAGTGGTTGAGGTCGGTAGTGACAGGAACAAAAATACAACAAAATGGTTTATAATGACTTTTATTCTTAGAAATATGACCATAACGCAACATAATCTTCATAAAATTTCGTATAGAAAGTTCATTAAATTATTTATTATTTAATTAATAATTTATAAAAAAATAAATAACGAAAATTTTAAGAAGTCTCGCTTTCACGTCTTCATAAGCATCTTCACATTTACCAGATCAGACATTTATTAGACCGCGCTCTTTCGGTATTCCGCAGGCGTTTTCTGGGTATCTAAAAGCAAAACAACAAGAAAATATATGTCACAACCGTACCCACAAAATTTGTCACAACCGTACCCGACGCATACTTTCGAAAATAAAAATTCGCCATGACTTTGCCTAATAATCTACGTAAAAATTAACCACCCGTAATTAACTACTAATATTCAACTTATAACAAAAAAAAACCGAGGTAATCTATCTGTATACAAATAACAGTGATTATTAAAATTAAACGAACAAAACAACTTACTTTTGACTGTTGAAAAGCAATGTGGGCCCCTGCTTACGTTAACACTGCGCGCTGGGTGACGCAATACCGGGGAACGCGTTCAGACTTGCATGCCGCTTCTCTCTCCCTTAGAACCCTTGCCCGCATTCCGTATAGTTTCGCTAGTACGAAGACTGTCACTACCGTAACCTGGCACAACCGTACCCAGTCTACCCTACAGGAGGGCATTGGAAGGCAGTTGAGAAGGAACACCACATCAACTACTTGGAACTTTTGGCAGTATTTTTAGGTCTAAAGAGCTTTGCAGGAAATGAAACTGATTGCGTGATTTTATTAAGAGTAGACAATACTACTGCCATCAGTTACATTAACCGTATGGGTGGTATTCAATTTCCATACCTTAACGATCTGAGTAGGCAAATTTGGCAATGGTGTGAAATGCGAAACATAATCCTGTATGCGTCTTATGTCAATACCAAAGACAATCGAGCCGACGAGGCATCTCGAAAGTCAAACCTCGATACAGAGTGGGAATTGTCTAACCACGCTTTTCAGACCATTGTCACGCGTTTCGGCAAACCCGAAATCGATCTTTTTGCATCTCGAGCCAATGCCAAATCGGATATCTTTGTGTCTTGGTTCCAAGAGCCTGATGCTTTCGCTGTTGATGCGTTCACAATCAACTGGAGTGACCATTTTTTCTATGCTTTTCCACCGTTCTGTTTATTACTAAAATGCATACGAAAAATTATTGATAATAAAGCAAACGGTATTCTTGTTTTTCCGTATTGGCCTTCCCAGCCTTGGTTCCCCATGTTACAACGGGTGCGTCCCACGAGATATAACAACAGTATATATAATTTCATATTAATAACGTTCACAAGATATAATGAACGTTAGCTATAACAACAATACCAATACTTTTATAAGGAATAACGGTCAATAGCCATAATAATCATATTATATAACGTTTTTTTTCTATAAGACTCAAATTGAATAATTTCATTTCGTATAACGATCATAACATATAATATATTTTCAAATAACATACATAACGTATAACGATCATAACGCATAGTATATTTTCGTATGAGGATTAATACAGAAAATTAGGTTAGGGCTGTAAGTAAAAGGGGGGCACGGGGGGCGAAGCCCCCCGCAGTAAAAAACAACAAGTACTCTTACCAATGGTATTACTTGTAGGTTAGGTTAGGGTTGCCTTGTGTCCCTTAGAGCGGAAATAGACACCCCGCGAAGCGGGATGGCGTCGACACGCTGGTGTTTAGGTAAGGTTAGGTTAAAATAATTGGCGTGTTTGGTATAAAAATAAATTTAATTTCAATCTTAAAAACGTTTAATGTTTTTTTATTCAAATTCATATATATTCCTTCATACGGCATTGCTATTAAAATAATTGAAGACGATTATAATATACGAGCAATATACTTTATGATGTTAGATAATTTGAATAATATATGTTATAAACCTTAGGTGTTATGAATATTATACGCTTTAATCGATATATCAATTGATATTATGTCTAAAGTACGTTATACTTTACGAAATTATATATTTTGTCATTATACCTTTCGTTCGTTATGTGCAATGAACGTTATACTAAACAAACTTATACACAGTGAGCGTATATATTATGACCGTTATATGATTAGTTGTTATACCTCGTATTACTTACCCGTTACAACAGTCTCAGAAATTATATTTTTCAATCCGGGAAAATCATTACTCCGATCTGATTGTAGCCGACCACATCGCTTGCACACCAGCCTTACCCTGGCGGCCGCGACGTTATCAGCGCGGCCTTCTCCCGCCGTGGCGTTCCCCTAGTAGCGATCCCATTATCGTTAGCTTCTCTTTCGGAGAATACAATTAAACAATATAATGTATCCTTAAAGCTCTGGTGGGAGTTTTGCAATAATAACGGCCTAGAGCCTACAAACTCGTCAGTTTCGTCCATTATTCAATTTCTAACTAGTGAATTCCATAGAGGTTGTGCCGTACGGAACGCTAAACAGTCATCGGTCCGCATTGTCTCTTTTGTGGCCCAGTTTAGGATCTGATGACCGCATCAAAAGATTGCTTAAAGGCGCGTTTAGATTAAAACCTAGTCTACCGAAGTATAGTAACACTTGGGATCCTCAAGTAGTTCTTGATCTAGTATCTAATTGGTATCCCAACAAGGATCTTTCCCTAGAGATGATAACGAAAAAACTCGTTATCTTACTTGGCATTTGTACAGCACACCGAGTGCAAACCCTCTCATTAATTAAAATCGAAAATAAGTAGTAGTATTTTAGAAGATGTTATAAAAATTTCAATACCTGATTTAATCAAAACATCTGCGCCCGGTCGAGAACAACCACTATTATATTTGCCTTATTTTAAAGACAATTCAAGTATTTGCCCTGCCCTAACTCTCAAAGAATATATTTTGGTAACACAAAATAAGAGAATTAGAAATCAGGGTGCACTATTGCTGACATACAAAGCTCCCCACAGAGCAGCCACGAGTCAAACCGTGGGCCGGTGGATACGCCAGGTATTGGCTGCAGCGGGCGTGGACGTGTCCAGGTTTGGAGCGCACAGTACGGAGCGTCCATAGAAATTATCCGCAAGGCGGCTGGATGGACAGCATCGTCTCAGACCTTTTCTAGATTTTATAATAGGCCCTTAGAGGACGGAAACAATGATACCTTTGCAAGATCTGTGTGCCTTAGACGTAATACGTCAGATTGTTTTTTTTTTTTTATTGTTATCGATAGCAATAAACATAAGAATTTGATTTATTATATTTGGTATATTATTTTGTATCTTCAAAAGAAATTATAGTCATTGATTAAAATGTTGTGTTTTAACTTATAATATTAAGCCACAAACCAACAAGAAGCAAAACTTGCTTCTCTAAAACTCTACTTGGTTAATAATTATATCTGAAGAATGAAGCGACGAAATATAATAGATGATCAAACGAACTTCTTGAAGTGAAGTTCGATCACTATTATGTGAGTCGCTTCATTCGAAGATATATTCAGTACCCTCCCTCCCGTGACTTAGTCACATCAGAATCAAGACTTCTGAATCTCCCATTTATACAAGTTTTGCTCCTTACTCCAAAGGAATGAGAATGAAATATGGCGGTTAGGAACTCATTGGGTCAGGAGTGGGGGACATAAAAGTCAATAGACGTACTTTTTTACAAAAATGACTCTAAAACTCGTGTGACGTTGCCTAGCAAGTTGAAGAAACTACCTGGTTAATAATTATATCTTCGAATGAAGCGACTCACATAATAGTGATCGAACTTCACTTCAAGAAGTTCGTTTGATCATCTATTATTGCCTTGTTTTTATCATAAGTATTTTAAGTTATCGATTATCGTAAAATAAATTGTAGATATATATAAAGTAAAATCTTCTCATAAAAATACAAGTGCCACTTTGTTATCTCCTTAAAAATAAGCCGTCATATCCGCACACAGACTAGTGGTCTGTGTATCCGCATCGAGATGGACTTAGTCGACCAGTGAAATAAGCCTTTAATCTGTTATTGAAACGTTCTTCAGATTTATTACGCAGGTCAAATATCGGTCGATGCGGTTGTGACGGAATGCGATATTCAGAGGCTCTAGTATAAGTTTTACCGAAACCAAACGTTACGATCGCGTCCGCGTTTAGCTGTCAAATCCCATACAAATTGAGGGTAAAACGCAAACGCGATCGTAAAGTTTTGTTTCGATAAAACTTATACTAGAGCCTCAGACGACCTTCTTGACGAGTGTTGAGTTGACGGGCTCCGGATGGTCAGGCGCGGTTTCACATTCGCGCAGCGGATTCTTATCTTAATATTTTGTTTAGGTATACCTACCTATTTTGGTTCATAATAACACTGAATTAACTGAACACCCCCATTAGAATAGAATAGAATATAGGTAATAACATTTATTCATGACAACAACACATATATGCACATAAATCAACATACAAAAGAAAAAACAACATTGCCACGAAACGGTTCCATCTCAGCGTCGTTGTGCTGGCTTGGTGGCCAGCGCTGGTCTTCCGATGGAACCATCCGGTGATTCACACATTTTACGCTCGCACAAATAATACTAAAAATATGAAACAAATACAATACAGTAAATAGGTACATATAATAAAATTTATTAACGCAACCATAACCGCTTTTTGTACCTACCGATGAAACGTGAAAGGGGGATATGAGAATATTTATCGTTGTAATTTTTACACGCTCTTACAATTAATCTATTTTTTGCATAGGCTGTTCGACACAAAGGGATTCCAAATAAGGTGGAGGAGCGGGTGCGATGGTCTGGGCAACGCAGGGATATGCTCGACAGAAGAGTAGGCGAGTCCAGTAACCCGTTTTTATATATCAGAATCTGATCTCTAATTTCACGCCTGAGCTGAAGCTACTTTAGTATAAGGTATAATCTTAATAAGTAAGTAGATGATATAAACAATGTCCTTAAGCGGGGACTGTATTGCAACCGCACGGAGATACGACCTTGGTTTGCTCTTTGATGAGAACTGTTTGGTTAAACTTATTACTTAAGAGCACATTTAGACGTCTGTAAGCTATGGAGCTCAAAGATTATAAATTTGACAACTTCCATCTCGCTCGCATCGCTAATGCATCTTGTAAGCCACCTGCAAGCTCTACCGCTATCGCTGCATCTCCTCTAGTCTCGGGCCGGAACCTGCGCCGGCGACTAGTTGCTGCAAGTGTTGCAACACGACGCGTCCGAGCCGCGCGCGCGCATACCGACATTCCGCTTAATTCACTACCACCCAAATATGTAAACAAAGTTAACTTTTTATGCGTAGAGCGGTTATATTTACGTAAAGGGTTAAAAACTTTAATTATAATTTAATCCTACGTACTTTTAGTGCAATTTGGCTTTATAAGGTCACCGGCATTAATATCTGACTCTTCAATCCTCATTATCCTCATATCCATACTAATATTATAAATGGGAAAGTGTATGTGTGTGTTTGTTCGTCCGTCTTTCACAGCAAAACGGAGCGACGAAATGACGTAATTTTTTAAGTGGAGATAGTTGAAGGGATGGAGATCGACATAGGATAGTTTTTATCCCCGAAATCATCCCCTAAGGGGGTGAAATGGGAGGGGGGGGGTAAAAGTTTGTATGGAGCTGCGATATAACCGAATTCCACGCGGACGGAGTCGCGAGCAGAGGCTAGTACCTTTACATGTCGGTGCCCGATCGTATAATCCGCCAGATCACGAAATGCCTGCCAGGCTTATCACGATGTGCCTGATAAACAATACGGCAGATCGATTAGAGCAACGCATTCGACGATATTCCTAGCTCTACACCGGGCACATCGTAAAATAGTTTCTTACTTGGCCACTGGTGGCGCTGCGTATGCGATGGCGGCCGTGTTTGTTGGGAGCCAAAATCAGAGCGGGCAAAAATGGCTTGTCATAAGCGAACTCTGTCTTAGGTCGGTTAGGTTAGGGTTCACTTGTGCCTCTCAGACCAGAAATAGACCAGCGGGGTGGCGTTGACTCGCTGGAGATTATCAGTCTGCACTCCTTATTTTTTTTCATTTAGGTACCTACTTCAATTTTGGACACCCTACTTACGTGTAACGGGTGAGTATTGAACTATATGGCGGCGTTTCTTGATATGCCTAGGAAGTTTATGATCTGCCTAGAAACGTCACTAGGCAAATCGTCAAATGGTGAATTTTGAACGATAACGAGGATGTCACTCACCCAAATAATGAAATGGCGGCGTTTCACGATATGCCTAGGAATTTCGTGATCTGGCGAATTTTACGATCGGCCGCCGACATACGTATAATGTCCCAAAAATGCGTCAAATATTTAAGGGCGCTTATCGTGTTTGATATACCTGTTATTTCCGATCAAAAATATTTAAATTGCTGCTAATGGATAAAATGCCTCACAATTACTATGTTAACTATTTGTAATTTGTTAGAAAAAGTGGTTGAGAAGGTATTAATAAAATAACGTATCCGGGTATGAAAAAAACAATAAAGAAAATCAGTATTACATAGAATTCTAACGCCAACTATTTGAGTCTCCTATATTGAAGTTGAAACCTACTGCCACACGGAATTTTCCGACGTCCGTGTTCGAGCCTATACACGTCAAGTTTTGCAATACGACTCTAGAACTATCTAGCTTCTAGATCTAGCCCACATGTCAACCGGAAATTCGACTCTTAATAAACAATTTGCCAGTTTAATTTCTGACAAATGTGTTGGTAATCGCATTATACAAGGTATTTGGTTGATTGAAGATAATGAAAGTGTTAATGCACTATTGCTTTTTTAAACACTGTAATTTGTACATTTTATTATGTTACTTTTAGACGTTATCTTAGTTAAGCAAATTATAGATATAAGAACAGAAGAATTTAGTGTTCATTCTGCTCGTTTTTGTATATATTGACTAGACTTTTTTGGAAATTTTATTAGATCTAATGTAGAATCAATTTTCAACTCAACTGTCAACTGGGTGGTAAAGTAGTATAGGTGGGTTAAAATTTGTAGCTACTCCCTAAATATTGGTTCGCACTTCAATTTCAATTTTAAATTTGTTTCGATCAACCAGTATGATAAAAAAACACATCATAATCGCCAATTTATATCAACTGACTTCATGTCTTTCTTTTCAGATGACAGGGGAATCCAGTGAACTATGTGCCAGTCCAGCTAGCATCAAACGACACCAAATCAAGTGATGCACAGCGACTTCAACTCGCTATAGCCCACCAGTTCCTCCTTCAAGATGTCTGTGGAGACCCAAGAGTACATCAATGGGATGAGGGAAGGTCCCTTAACCAGAGAAATCCCAGAATGCATGCGAAACAAATATACCATAGTGCAGACTGTTTTCGACATAATATGGTTTATCCTCATTGTCGTTGGGCATATCATCCGTAGTATATACAAATCGATCTTCGGATATCCTAAGAAGGATTTGAAGGGAGGCATCGCTGTGGTCACGGGCGGTGGTGGCGGCCTGGGCAGCCTCATATCGCTTCGCCTCGCTCGGCTGGGATGCAAAGTCGTGCTATGGGATATTAACAAGCAGGGTGAGTAATTATTACATGCATGCTCTTGCGTAATTCTGATGTTTAATTTAATTTACTATACACGATACTTATCTGTATATTATTGAGTCATACTTTTGCTAACAATATTAGTGTAAAACAACCTGTTGCGTTGCGAGGTCACGTATTAACAGATTAAATCAAAAATGATTACGTCTAACTACTTACTTATCAGGAGTGCGCTATTTCATTATAGGTACGCAAAAAGGACGTTACTTATATTATGATACGTATTCTGCTATTTATTTCTACAATTTGCCCGCATTGTTGCACTTGCAAAACTCCGAGCGAGCGGGGTTACCCAACTCCGAGATATATATGTAGAGTGCGTTTCTTCCACATCCTATCACTGTGCAAATCTCTAGATTGACAGCCTAATGCGATTGTTGCAATACTTCAAGCATCCTATGATATTGCTTCACGAACAAGACAAATGTTCGCAATTTATGATTACGATAAAACTAATGTCCACATTCATGATTGACGTGGCCCACCCACGAATGGCCGGTCAACTTGTGAACTTTTTCCAAATGTTAACAGCGTCTCAAAATGATAACTCACGTTTGGTGGTCACTTAAAGAAACTAGTGGGTTAGCGTTCGAGTGTCGTTGGCAGGCTCCAATTTATGGTTTTAAACCACTGACGGTTCCACTCCATCTACTCCACGTCGCATGACTTGGTGATTAGCTTGCCTTGCACCGGAAACCTATAGCCTTGATAAGTGCAGGATTCACTGCTTCGTATAGCAAGAAGGTTGCAATATACCTACGCCAGCAGCTACGAGTACCAACAACTACTTAATTAGGTAGACTCGGTCACACTTGGTACCTAACTGTTAAAGGTACGCTTACGAGTTACGGTGTGTAACGGTGTTAAAGAATCTTAATTCGGCAGAGCGTTTTT
Source organism: Epinotia demarniana (assembly GCA_945867215.1). Classification (NCBI taxonomy): domain Eukaryota; kingdom Metazoa; phylum Arthropoda; class Insecta; order Lepidoptera; family Tortricidae; genus Epinotia; species Epinotia demarniana. Next base: position 14,936,302 of record OX244275.1, read on the forward strand.
TTAATAACTCCCGTTTTAGTAGCTACCTGCTACGTTCGTTTCGTGAAATATGCACTTAAAAGTACTACCTACTCATCCTTCGTAATAATTACCGTTATCTAATTCTACATAACGGATAAACTGAACGATCGTAATCCTGTAGCGAATGAGCACATTTTAGAGAGCTAATATCTTTTATTATTTTCTGTTATTTCTAAGCATAAATAGGATGCCATGAAGGAAAACAATAAGGTACACGGCGGCGCAATCAGTGCAAGGTTCTGTCATGTCAGAAGGTCAATGCAAGATTGCATTTTAATGTGGAGGATGCAATCTTGCGCGGCCTTGAAATTATCGTACTTAGAGCAGAAGTAATGATGCATGTTGATTTATTCTATGCAGGCAACGCATAGAAAGCGCTTTATGATAGTAGTGTTATTACCGGCAACATAGACTTGTCAATTTATTACCTCCAACTTTCAGGCTCTTATGCGGGCATTGATACAAGTACCACAGAAAAATGAATTGGCATTGCTTTAAAATTTACATAGTTTTGCGTCAAGTGTTATATGATATGACGATCCAGTAGCTGCAGACTTGTTTGATGCCGACGATGAGCGTAGTTTGTTACGTTTTTATATCAATGAAACTGGTTAGAGTGAGCAGGTTTTCGGGTGCGATTACGAAAATCCAGAGTCAATGTCGCGTCGGGGTCACGCCGGCATGCGTGCTGATTAGTGTCGTAGCACGCTCGTTATGTTTGCCAGCTTGCCTGTCGCAACGCACTGTTTGCCCTACCACTCTGTCCTAAGGCCGGAGATGCTTTTGCAACAGCTGATAGGTGTGTACTCGTTGAGACTACTGAATAAATGTAGTTAGCCTTATCAAAACAATAAATACAACAGTGTAAATACCAACAAAGCCCACAAATACATTTTTGTATTTGTTGCTTAAAATATACTGCCATCGTAGCGTTCTAAAATGAATAAAAAAAACTAATTTTGGTATCTAAATGCCCGAGCATTTCGCATTATTAAATACGAAACTAGTTCAAATTGTCTGTTTTTGCTATAAAGTTATGTGCTGAAGGTCGGACTTACAACGCTTCACTGGGCATTACAGAATTCACAAACGACAGTAAGTTTCAAGCAACAAAATTATATATTTTTCTTGAGGTCTTTGTTACTTACTTAGCGACCCGCCCCAGCATCGCACGGGTGCAATGCTGACCGCTGCCGCGATGTTCCTGCATTTTAGTCTTCGAAAAATATTCATTTCAATTACATACTGTACAGGGCCATATTGATCTATATTAAATGGACAATGGACTTAATTGGATAAGGATTAATGCTGTATTGCTTAAAATCGATTCGTAAATAAGCCATTATTTCTAGAAAATAGTAAAGGGTGTAGAAAATGGTAATTGTGGGTAATCACTAAGACATATACCATTGTGGACTTTTTTGTAGACATTTTTAAGGTGTAAAATACTGTAGTACATTATTTTCATCTATCTTGTAGGGTTCAGCCAGCAGCGTTTGCAATGTAAGCGCAAAAAACGTGTTTATTTACAACATTACATTAGAAACCTCTAAAATCATCAGGGTTTCTATCCTATATTATACATGTATTATACATATAATAACCCTTCCTCTTGAATCACTCTACCTATTTAAAAAAACGCATCAATATCCGTTGTGTAGTTTTAAAGATCTATAAGCATACACAGGGACAGCCAGACTGTGGTGATACTGATTTTCTCAAAATGATCTTCACATCCCCAGGTTATAGGTATACCTGATAGCTACTCTAATTTCTTGAAAATTTTATCCAGATTACTATAACTATTTGGCCAATTTTCCTCTCAAACACGTAATTAAATATCGAATTGAACTAAATCGTATATAGTAGACATACAAGTAATAGTAGTAAAAAATGGTAATTAGTCAGCTAACTATATATACTTTAATGAGTTATTCGATACCAAAGAAACTCTTATTAGTTCAAGGTACCTATTGATTATTTTCGTACCTTATTTTATGTAGACCTGTTTATTAACCTGCACTAATTTGATGTTAAAGACTATTTACAGCGCTGCAAGTCAAACTGCAGTAATTTTTTGTCCAAGATGTAATTATACTCGACATTCCGTTATTATATTATGTGCAATACAGTCCATATTGCATAGACAAACAACCAGGTAAACACTTACGTTAATAAACATTGGTAATGATAATTACTTGGTATATATGTACAATACAATTGAACTAGATTCAGGAGCCTTTGATCTTGAGTAAGTTAAATAAATATGGAATTATTGATGATTTTTGATATTCGAATTCCGCAAAGGTAAAAGTACTTACTTGGTTCGTTGTGTTGCATGAAATTGTCCTTTACGGTTATAAGTCACATAATTCTGCGTAGATTCGAGTAAACATTGAATATACGAGTAAACAATTTAATTGAACAAAAAACTCTAACTGGGAATTTTAGGTACCTACCTAATAGTCCAACTTTATCCATTTCTACTAATATAGGTTATTCTTATTGTGCGCTATATTCTAATCGACGACTTTCATTCTAATAGTAGCTAATAAAGTAAAGTGAGAGTGGTCTGTTATGCAATGCATCACAAGTGCAAGGTCGGTGCAGCAAACCGGATTGCGTCCTCGGGTGTGGGGTGATTCTTAGGAAAATGTAACGGCCTTCCAAACGCTCTCCTTGGGTGGTCACAGCACAGTAGATATTTATACCGGTGTTCCCGGGAATTTCCGTTAACTCATTGCAGAGTACATTCACAGAAACAAATTAGCATAATTAATTATTCTAAAAAAAAAACTACAAAATCAATTTAATGTAGCATTAACAGTTATTGTCTTATTGTACAAGGATTTAAGACCTTAAGGTCCAAGAAGATACATGAAATTAAAAAAATCCCCCGAGTCAGTTCGTGCCTAATATCGAACGGACTCACGCTATAAACCTTCTTGTAGTGTATAGGAAGCTTACAAAATTTAAAAAGCTGTTATGACGTCACAGTTATAGTTAAAATTATTTAAACTAAGCTCATGAATGGCCATTGTCCTGAGCTCATGAATAGCCTTTGTTTGCGGTCGACACTTGCAAATACAATGAACATTTTATGTGGCGCTAACCTTTTTCTTGTTCTGAATATAAGAAGTCAGTGGTCTTCTGCCACAAACAAAGGCTATTCATGAGCTCAGGACAATGGCCATTCATGAGCTTAGTTTAAATAATTTTAACCATAAGAGCCATTTACACTGGTCAAATCTGCAGAACTGATTAAATTAAAATATTGAATATCTTGATAACAGTAAGAGTTAAGATACTGCTACGACGATACGTCTTGGAGAAATTAACTTTATTTGATCAAAACCTTGCAATTAACGGAAATTGTCAAAAACACGTAGGTATATACACGTATAGCTTAAATCAGGAAAACAAATCCGTACAAACATCCGATAAGACGCACTCTCTCAGACACGCCGAGATACTGCTTATACCTACTACATACTTTGCTAATATGTTTACTGTGTGTCCGTTCCCATTTGTTGGGTGTCGGATCCGATAAAAAATTAGGTGTTCTGCAGGTCGGTTACGTAACGCATAGTACGTAGGTACGTCAGCTAGACCTAAATGTCACTAAATGTCAATATGGAAAATGATTTGAGTTGTGTTAACGGGCGTAGTGGAAGGCGCAGCGTGGGTAGACCCCCCCACGAGGTGGAGACTGATGCCCTGGTAAAGGTCGCGGGAGTCCGCTGGACCGGTCATTGTGACACTCTTTGGGGGAGGCCTATGTCCAGCAGTGGACGTCTTTCGGCTGATATGATGAACGGGCGTTAGAAAAGTTACGTTGTTTGTTACTGTGTGGTGGTAATATATTTTATTATTAAATACGATTATTTGGATAGATTTAGATTGCATTTATTTCACAACAAACAACTGCACTTTCATAAGATTACACAAAGTTTAGGATTAGGAGTCTATGTTACGATGGTCGGTTTAAAACCAAATCAAATAACCAAATAAGTAACTAGCAAGTAAATAACCAAATGTAAAAAGCACTATTGCCAAATTGACTTTATTTGAAATCGTAGGCACTGGTGGCTCGTTTAACATTAGCCAAATGTCTTAAACGTGTGACAGCAAGAGCGAATCTGCCAATTCGGTTCTAATCGAATCACAATCCGTTATTAGAACATTCTAAGAGAGCCAGTGGCTTCAGTTAACTGTGTTATGAAAAATAGGAGTGTGACCTGAAGTTCGAGTTTGCAAATAGCACAGTAGCAACTATCAACTAAAGTGTTAAAAATTTTGAATATTTTCATTATCGGCAAGTGCGATATAGGATACGATTGAACATCGATATTGGAAGTTTGCGGTGTTAGCTCTCAAACCGGCACATCACAAACCAGGCAGAATACCGTGTAGTATGAATGGGCCCCTTAAACTCCAACAAAATAGTTCAAACGAACATAAAGCCTTGACGACAGCGATACTGACCACATACTCGCACCACATGTCGAGGACGCTTATTACCCAACGCTTATTATTATATGAGTGTTAACCAAGGCAGGGTTACAGAAGCTTTTAAACTATGCAGCTTTGGTAGTTTTTTGCTTAGCGGTAATTTACCTAATTGGCACTGGCACTTTAAAAAACTTGCAGCCATGTTTGTACATTCGTAAAAAAATGTTCCTACTCTATTACGTAAAACGAGTAGTGTATCTACGTAGATATATCTAAAGTAGTCAATTTAAATCTGTAATGACAAATAGTAGCGGGGATTTAATAACTGTCCGCATGTTTCAAGTAAACTTCAATTAAAACTTCTTCGTTTAGAAATCGTAAGTCCAATATTACGATTTTTAAACGAAGATTTTGTTCATTAATGTTCACTAAGCTACAAGGACAGCGACTGAAGTCATGAAGGGATGTACTTAAATTATACAAAGCCATTCACGACAATAAAGCTACATATTAGTGAAAACCACGTTCAGTAGTTACATCCATACATATGTAATAGACGGCTTTTCTTTAAAATATAGTTTCGCAGTTCGACAGCACTTAACTATGAAAGTTTGGCTGTAATAAACCTTGACAGTTTTCTCTTTGTTAAGACTCCACCGAGCTTTTGACGCGGGCACCGATTTGGCATTTGCACCTGTGTGTGCGTCATCACACACACTACTGCCGCTGCCGGCTCGCTCGATCGGTACGGTCGGTCATAAGCTAAAAGTTAGTAGCTCATTATTCTCTAATAATAAATCTTACCTCCGCGCATAAAACCATGGATGGTATAAGGAATAAAATCTTAATGCAATTATTATTTTTATTGAAATTTGACCGTTCACTAAGGAAAGTAATAATAACGCAGTGTCATCGGTGGACTAGTGTTGGAATTGATATAGCAGTGGCGTGCACAGAGTTTTTAGACAGGGTAGACAAAAAATATATATTTACCCAAGTCCACGAAAAGCGAGCTCTTGTTTCTCCAAAAAAACCAACAATATCAATGAGTCTCTGAAAATATTGCGATTTCGGTCTACTTTTGCATTATGTCTGTCTATATCTATTAGTACCTAGTTGTGAATTTAGACGCGTCTCGATTCGATTTATTCCTACCGTGTGATATTTAAAGTATGCCTCTAAGTGTTTTTGTAGCCTTTGTAAAGTTATGTACGTCGTTGTACACGTACACCGGCGGCATCATTCCACAATGTTTTGGTGTTTGCAAACAGTAAACACGGAAAACAGAACAAGCGATTGTTGTGGATGTCTGTTAGCCAAGAATATGCGTGATAATATGGTGACTGTACGACGGCATGAGATCTTCAAGAAGCTTTTCAAAATAAGCGAAATAATTAACGTTCAGGGAGGGTGAATAAAAAACAGCAAAAAGAATTTTAGAGTGAGCTAAACTCAATTCGAGAAATAAAAACTCCGTGTATAATATCTTTCCTTGCGTTTTCCCATTTTAACTAAAACAATACAATACAATGACTTGTGAATTGGTTGAATATAGTATTTATTTATTTATTTATTGTATATTTGCGATATATATGTTACATATGTTAGTGTGTATTATATTTTATATTGTATATTTATACGAGTATATGTATTGGCATGTTTTTATTTGTCTAGAATTAATACTAATTAGGATTTGCTTTCATTTTCTCTGTTTTTGTACACGGTATAAGTTTGCCTATCTCGTTCTACCTACCTTCCTCTCAATTGCTCAAAGGTTAGCTGGAAGAGATCCCTTATAGGGATAAGTTCGCTTTTGTACTTTGATCTATTGTGTGACATGTATATTCCTTAACCTGTTATTGTGTACAATAAAGTGCTTACATACATACTTACATACATACAATAAATAGTGGGTGCATCATCAATAGGTTAAATGTTTCCTGGGTAAAAAAAATATATATCGTAATTATCCGGTTACATTAACACAAAATGTTGGACACGTATGATCTCTTTTGTGAAGGAAAAATATTAAAAAAATACGTGCCTAATATTTTTTTAATGACATAACTGACTATACAGGAATAAGCTAATAATCTTTAAGTACAAGTACAAGACAATTATAAAAACCGGTCAAGTGCGAGAATGATCGCAAACCCTCGCGCACCGAGGGTTCCGTACAAACTATCAATTAACTCAAGGTAAAGTAAATGTCCCAATATTTGTTAAATTACTTGTTTTAACCCAACACAACAGAATTCAATTTCAAACAACGAATAAATTTTACACCAAGACTATGTTATTACTAACGTGCAAGGATAATCAGCTAAATATGAATGTATGTTGGTGTTTTTAGCGATTATCGTTAATCACGTGAACCGATTTCGATTACATTTTTTTTATTTTAAAGAGAGTACTTCTATTATAGTTTTATAGAAATTTCAAACAAAAAAAAACTTGTAAAGTCGATTAAATTGCAAACTTAACTATACTTACGCTACGCTATAAATACGCTAGATCCAGAAGGGGGATGGTATTTTTTTACATTTTCCTTCATAAATCGAAATTTTACCAATGTAGAAGAAAAAGAAAAACTGTTTCAAAAAGTGCATCTCGAGCCCTTTCAAAATACATTACCTGACCTAATAGTTATAATATTTTTTGGCCCGCTCATATTCTTAATTTTTCATAGAAAATTAAAAATATATTTAACTTTCTTATTTCCCATGCATGTGGATAACTCTTATTTAAAACCATTCCAAATTTTAAATTGATAGCGTAAGTAGTTCGTGAGATATTTCACTTTGTGAGAGACAGACGGAGGACGGAGTCGCACCATAAGGGTTCCTTTTTAACCTTTTTTGGTACGGAACCCTAAAAATGTAATGGTAAGTACTGAAGATAACAAAGCAAAGGAGCCCAAACTCGACTATCTTAGCCCCTTCCATCATAGAGTTCCACCAGCCATCTTCCGGCTTCGTCATGAGACCCTCGCCATCATGTTTAATGGTGAGTACTGAAGATAACAAAGCAAACGCGCCCAAACTCGACTATCTTAGCCCCTTCCATCATTGAGTTCCACCAGCCATCTTCCGGCTTCGTCATGAGACCCTCGCCATCATGTGTAAAAGTAAGTACTGGAAGATATTTAATAGGTTGCAAACGTTGACTAACAATTTACAAGTAAGTTACATGAGCAAAGAATACGGGTACACGTTATATTGAACTGTCGCACAAAGTGACTCCTGAGGGGTAATCACGTAACGTTTCGAACGCGCGTCAGGTAGATCCAACTGTCATTTTTTCATATAAAAATTGTCATTTAGTTCTAACTGACAGGCGTACAATGCGTTACGTGATCGACCTGCTGAACTAAGAATATCAAAAAAAATACTTACCTCGTTTTGCTGCGTATACTGCTGTATTCATACACAATTGACATCGAAGTATTTATAAGTGTCGCCGCGCCGCATTGAAACGTGCTCTCTCTCTGAACGCTCGCGGGCGACTGAACCACAGAGCACGGGGAATGCGTATTTACATCGGCGCGCGGCCGCCATAGTGAAAATGTATGGCGAATTTGAACCGCCTTTTGATGAATCTGGACCTCAATTACACGACGATAATTTAAATATTTTATGCGGATATATCGTAGTATAAACATTCATATTTCGTTTGAACTGAAAATCAGGATAGATTTCCACTGTCAAAGTATAAAAAATCACTTAACGCCTGCTTACGATTTTACAGTTTTCGTCCAACATTGCTTTGTGCTGTAGGGTAAAATATTAGTAATCTTAAGTTTTTTACACGAACGTATTGTTAACACATTCTTCTAAGTGCTAAATGTACAGTTTATACATGGATTAAACAAATACTGTTGACGTTATCTACTTAACGGCCACTGCCTGTTTGGCATATTTCGCTCGGTGCAGTCTTAAGAGTACATGATCGCTGTGTTTGCCTGGACATACGACACGCAAATCTAAGTTTCTCGTCAAGAGTTGTCTCCAAAACACATATGTGAATACACCTTTGTTTGCAGTATTGGCTGTAGGAAACATGAGCAAGGCTGGTGTCGACGACACGCTGACGGGATTTCATCTTGTAAAGGAAGTGAAGGTCCGCCATTTTTGTTTTCAGTGTCCTTGTTTGGTCAACGTTGAGCACAAAGGGAAATATTTATTCTGCTCTTATCTTTTGCAGGTATATTTTAATGAATGTTTCTGTAATGGAAACCTACCTATACCAAAAAATAATTAACAAAATTATGTAGGCTTTATTAGGATCATCGAAATACTCAATTTTATTGGCAATGGTATATTATCTTTCAGCTCAGCTCAGTTTTTTGTCGCTAAAGTCGCTATTGACAATATAATAATATTATAGGTATTATAGACGTTGATTGCACCCGTAATAATAATTATATATAATTTGTGCCGTAACTGCAAAATAAATAAGTAGGTATTAGAAAGTAGGTATACATACGGTCTAGGTCTTAGATACGTGAATCATATGTGTGAATCTTCATCTTTTTGGCCTGTCTTGTAATTTTTATAAACCAAAAGGTTTAGTGTAGGTATTAGAAAGTATTTAAACGTTAAATGAGTATTTAAATTTTAATGGCTGCTAAAATTAATAGACACTGTGTACATTATTGCGGAATGAGAGAAAGCTCATAAACCTGTGAGACTTTTAGCAGTTAACAACAATAAAATCCGTGTACCTAAGGCCGTGGTCTGGTCGCTAGCGTAGCGGGTAACTAGCGGGGCGACGAGAGGCAGTTCATTCATACATTTGGTCGAGTCGACAATCTCACTAGCATACAGACCGCATTCTATAAGAACACACACACTTGAACACGAAGTGTTTGCATGATGATTTTGAATAGAATGTGTTAAAAAATGAAAAGTTAGGTAGGTACTTTCTCTTAGCCTACTTAAATTGTGAGAGGTTTTATATTTGATTTAGATTCTGAATGACCAGCATAAAATTAAATAAATAGCAATCTTATTTCGATACAGTACTGGTCATTTTCATTACGTTTACGTTACGTTTTACGTGTTACGGTTACATTTGAATAACCATTTTAAATACTACCGACATCTTAATTGCATTATTATTATTGACACCTTAATTGCATTATTATTATTACTTAAATTAAAAAATGATTATTCTGCTTTTGTGGCATTTAATGTAAGTTAATAATATTTGTTTAATTGAATTTTGTATTTGCAGTGTAGTTTTATTTGTGTGTTAAAACTATATTTGCATGCATTTATAAATGTGTTTTAAAGCAAATAAATGATTGATTATGATTATGATTACTACCAGATATATTTCGTAGTACGTTCGGTATGTGTGAAATGTAATCCCCTTCCTCCCTTGATGGATAGATTTTTTTATAATAAAAACCGGGCAAGTGCGAGTCTGCTTTATTTTGAACCAATTTAGTTCTTTTTTAGTCTTTTTTCGAAAGAAGGTTCTTTCAAAATACTTTCATATACAAATATAAAGAATGAATATCAAACACAAAAGTGTTAAAATAAAATCTTACGTTGAAAGATTTTTTGATAAATAAAAAAATAGGCTAGATAGAGGTTAAATTATAACTTTCTGGTGATATTTTACGTTGATTTCAATCTTATATATGTGTTGGAGAAAGGTTGTCCGGAGCGGGTAATTGGGCTTCTTCTGGGATATCGGGCATGGCGACGGACTTCCTATCACGTTTGCAAATAAAAATCAGACGAAATATACCACTTATGCTTTATTCGCATTCACATAGTTAAAACATAGTTAATAGTACACTAAACTAAATATCGAATCGGATTCACACAACTATTAACGGTAAGCTATTTATTTGCCATAGACCTTAACATTGTACTAGGGTACTTAGGTATGCACTAGATCGGAAACCGACAAATCTCTTGGCGAGAACGTCTAATTCGTACAAGCGCTCAATACAGAATGTCCTGCCATGGCGGTTTATTCCCGCCAGCTAGATACCGATTCCCGCCAAGAGCCATGTCCAAGCGAGGGACAAAGTTGTTTAACCAATCCGCGTCAAGATGTTAGCCCAACGCTTGCGTTTCCAGTGTACCAACATAAAATAACAATCGACAGCCAATCAGAATAAAGAACCACCGGACATTAGTCTACAGGTTGGCCAACTTAACTCTAAACATAACATTGCCATTTAAATCACAATTTACCAGCAAGGTGTTACCAGCAAATAAAATCGAATGAATTACGTTAACTGTCAAATGGAGTCACTACCAGTTGACAGCGATCAAACAACAACAGATTGTTTACATAAGATTACCCACTTTAAAATTATAAACATCGTTGCCAACTGGTGGCGCCGCCATCACAATTCGACACGGCCATCATGACCATCACCCGTCCTCGGGTGCGCTATCTGTGAACAATAAAATAATCTGAGAGTATATCGCTCGGCTAACCTGACACAAAACTTAAGCTTAGACAACATACATTCACACACACAGTGTGAATTACATTCTAAAGTCATTGCATTGAAAAATCAGACCATACAGTCAATCTAAATCACACTACACAGACTCACACCAGTCCTTCGGTGTTTTCATAACATTGTGATGATGTGCCAGTCCATCGGCTTGCTAGAACTAATAACTCGTCAGAAGTTAACCATCTCAGCCGCGTAAGTGCTACTCCTCGCAAAGAGCATACCGCATAATAAAAAGCAGTCAACGTGCACCTCTTACATGCTCCGGCACTTCTGACGCAGTTACTAGACCGTGCCCAGTCCGTCGGGCGTGCTCTCAGTCCATCGAAAGCACAACATCAGACATGTAATGCCCAGTCCATCGGGCGTGCCTTCAGTCCATCGAAAGCACCAACTCAAAACAAATAATGCCCAGTCCATCGGGCGCGCCTTCAGTCCATCGAAAGCACAAACTCAAAACAAATAATGCCCAGTCCATCGGGCGTGCAATCACCATAAAGTTAATAGTCAGTACCCAGTCCATCGGGCTTGCTCTCAGTCCATCGAAAGCATAATTGTGTCAAAAGTGAAATCCAGCAGCTAAACAAATTGTCAACCTAATCACATTAATCTGATACACTGGCACCATCAATGTCAGATTCTGTCATGGGGGTATTTGTAGGTTCTTTTAGCTGTCAAGTCATTTTAGATAATGCCTATCTCCATCTAATACTTCAATAACTTCATAAAATGGTTTGAAACTTTGGGTCCAATTTTAATTGGTTGCTTTCCTCGTTCTTGATCAAAACATAATCACCTACTTAGAAACTTTGAAACTTTATTACTATCGAATCTCCTTTGATTATAATCCGCACTTTCCACCATATTTCGGAAAGCCTGCTCTCTCATTGCCCTTGGGTTTGCTATTCTGCATGTTTATGACAGTAGCAGCAGATGTCTCAAATAAATGATAAGAGATGACAAGATTAAACTAGTAAGTAACTCTACAGTTTCAATTTAGAATGCCAGTTACAATATGATCAAGTTCACCCTATCATTAAATGATTACTCCAAACCCATATAATTTCGACAAAAAAAAGATTTTATAGCACGTGAGAACTGCATAAAAACTCCGATGAAATGTGAACTGCTCACCGGATTAACTGTAGGCCATGGTGCGTTGCCACGACGCACACGGTAAGGAAAGAGGGTCTTCTGTTATTTCGTCACTGCCAATGCCGCCCGCCTGCTCGCCGAGTTCACCACGAAAAGCACGAAATCTCCACTGCGACGAAGTACCGCATTTCATTCTGTAAATGGCAATTTGTGTGGTATCAGTTTTATCATACCTACAGACCATGACGACGTTTACATCAAGCTATTCTTCGAGTAAACTAATTTGTCTTGAATTCAATTTGAAATTAAAGTTAATGTATTATTCAGAAAATTACATCAATGCCGTGGTCTACAACATAAAAAAAAGCAATACAAATCTCATCAATAATGATTGAAACACTAATTATCGTCTGTTGGCTCTAATTTTGCATGAAATCAATTGGAACGAATACTGTCCTTTTATTTCTGTTGCTTCAATACTGTCGTTAACAGTAGTGTCCGCAGCTAGCTTCAGCACGTGTCCTCTGATAGTCCGACGTGCGAGAACCGCCGATGCTGCACGGTCTCGAAACTTCAATGATCCACGCCTACTGGACGAGACGTTTGCAGTCAGTAGTACTGCTTATTGATGTACGCCATGTCACACTGAAACATTAATTTCAAACGCGTAGCAAATATTTTCAACCCCGATACGGTATCAAGGTACTTTAACCAATTGCCATAAAGTTGTTAAGCAAAACAATGAAATTAATCAAATTTAACACTGTTCTAAAAGTTAATACGAAAGTAGGAAGTTAGATTTTCACAAAGCTATCAAAATGAAATGACTACCTACACTTATGTACCACAATTTTGTAAACACGACAACTTTTAAGGAGAACGTAGGAAAAACACTATTGTTAACGGAAAATACGTCAAATCTTGTATCAACATAGCAAAAACAATAAAAATGGTTTGACCTCACCGGATTTATGAGCACGTCATTTAAATTGGGCAGCGTAGTTGTTCAGTAGACCGCCCAGATCATCTCGACATAAGCGAAGTCATCATCCTTGCTGTGGCCTGTACGTAATTCATTTTCTTTCGGTCGTACCAGAAATCGATCCACGTCACTCACTCAGGTAATGGTGTGATTGCCTCCAATAAAGCCATTTTTTTTTGCTGCTCCATGAGCATTTCACACATGTGCACGTTCTTATTCACATCCTGTGGGCACTGATTACATCCCACTTCTGATGTTGGAGAAAGGTTGACCGGAGCGGGTAATTGGGCTTCTTCTGGGATATCGGGCATGGCGACGGACTTCCTATCACGTTTGCAAATAAAAATCAGACGAAATATACCACTTATGCTTTATTCGCATTCACATAGTTAAAAGATAGTTAATAGTAACACTAAACTAAATATCGAATCGGATTCACACAACTATTAACGGTAAGCTATTTATTTGCCATAGACCTTAACATTGTACTAGGGTAAGGTAACGGCGCCTATTACCGTGGTACGCGAGATAGTTTTCAAATGATTATAAAAAATCATGGGTATGAAAGCTCCTTAACGTCCTAGATTATTTTTTTTATTGAAGAATGTTTATTTAACTTTCAGAGTCGTAACTTTTTGAACCAATTTTAGTTATTATATTTGATAAAATAATTATTGAAACCACGAAAGGAGAATCTTCTATTACCGTGGTAATGGATGGGATGTGATTCTATTACCGCGAAATTAGCTTTTATTACCGAGGGTACAAAAAGCAGCAATTTTCTACCATCGGTAATAGTCACCTGATACACAATTCGGCACCCAATATCGAGGGTTAAAATAATATTCATGACTTTGGTTCCGTACTATATAAAAATAAAGAAAACATAAAACATACTTAAATCAACAAAATGATGTCCACTGGTTATAAGAATAACTACTATTTGCATATATAGCAGGTAAAGACTACCTTTTATTAAATCACAGTTACATTACATTATACTATGGATTCGGTATTTTGTATTCAAAGATTAAACAAATAAAATACGGGGTATTATAAAAAACCTAATAAGTACAATACTGAGCATACTAACAGGCTAAATGACTCGAAAACAATATTATATAATAAATTTTGCGTTTTGTGTAGGTAAGTAACACCTTTATCTATATACTTATGTGTCGTTTCCGGGTTGTTTGAATGTTTTAGGACTTTATTTAATTTACAAATTTTGCTGGGATATGTTATTATCTCCGTTCACCACACATCTTAATAATACGAACCAGAGAAATCAATTTTATCAAATGAAATTGTACGAACGGAACCCTAGATGTGATTTATTTTAAGAGAAAACTAAAATGTCACTCGGTAATAGATACTTCTTTTTAACCTATTACCGACCCAAACAAATATTGAATGGGTCGGTAAAAAAATCCCATAGTTACTATTACCGATTGTTGTGGGATCTTACCATCGGTAATAGACTTAATTTGGAATTTTGTAAAATCTAATTCCGATCCATAAAAACTTTAGGATACAATTGTATTTTCATTACAAATCAAACATACATATTACAAGCTTGATATAAAACCAAAATCACATAACTGGTAAGTAAATATAGTTAATTATTACAATATTTAAACGACATGACAAAATAAGGGTTTCCATAGAAACTGCAGATTCAGTACTAAAGTTTTGGTTAAAAATTAAGGGTTTGTTGGATACTTTCCATACCACGGAAATAGTTCTTTAAAAGCGTCAATAGATCAAGATTCGAATAGCTGTAAGAGATTTTATAATCGATGACATATAAAAAAGATAAAGCACAAAGAAGCAAATCGCCGACTTAACTATTACCGTGGTATGCCACGGTATTAGTTTACCCTACTAAAAATGGCGTCTATCACCGCTGTATTTTATATTCCATTTTAAATGTGTTTCCAGGCCAAAAAATATATAACGAGTACGCGAAAGTTGTGCAGAAAACTATAGATAACCATTTAAAATCCATAGCATTTGTTCAATTGTCATAGGTATTGCATGAAATAATAAATAAGATTCGGGTATACTTACCTGTGACGCCATGCGTTTGTATGACACAACCTCTTCCTACGCCGCCGTCGCAGAAACTGACGGATTGCGTGCTTGTTATTTCATTCACACACATTTGCGTAAACAGGACTGTTAGTCAACTAAATTAGGCTTAATTTGTGTAAAGTATGTTTTATTGTAAATCCAACGGTTTGCTTTTAAAATGCGTATTTGAAAATGCCGCGGTAATGGTAGCCGAATTTGATACCCCCGGTAATAGGCGCCGTTACCTTACTTAGGTATGCACTAGATCGGAAACCGACAAGTCTCTTGGTGAGAACGTCTAATTCGTACAAGCGCTCAATACAGAATGTCCTGCCATGGCGGTTTATTCCCGCCAGCTAGATACCGATTCCCGCCAAGAGCCATGTCCAAGCGAGGGACAAAGTTGTTTAACCAATCCGCGTCAAGATGTTAGCCCAACGCTTGCGTTTCCAGTGTACCAACATAAAATAACAATCGACAGCCAATCAGAATAAAGAACCACCGGACATTAGTCTACAGGTTGGCCAACTTAACTCTAAACATAACATTGCCATTTAAATCACAATTTACCAGCAAGGTGTTACCAGCAAATAAAATCGAATGAATTACGTTAACTGTCAAATGGAGTCACTACCAGTTGACAGCGATCAAACAACAACAGATTGTTTACATAAGATTACCCACTTTAAAATTATAAACATCGTTGCCAACTGGTGGCGCCGCCATCACAATTCGACATATGTATTATTTTTCAAACTTTTCACTTGGTAAACTTCGGAGGAAAGGGGTGGGGGGAGGTTAAATTATAACTTTCTGGTGATATTTTACGTTGATTTCAATCTGTATATATAAATGCCTATGTCCTGACTGACTCACTCATCAACGCACAGCCGAAACTACTAGGACTAGAAACTTGAAATTTACACCAGGACTTCCTTTTATGACGTAGGCAACGGATAAGACGGGATTTTTGGAAATTCCATCCCTAAGGGGGTTAAATAGGGGTGTAAAGTTTGTATGGGGGAATAATTATTTTTTTAACTAGAGACTTGAAACTTTGTTGAAAGATTACTTATTAAGATACAAAAAAAGTTATTTTTTGAGCTACAGACTTGAAACTTTGTAGAAAGTTTGCTAATTAGA
The DNA here is from genome assembly GCA_945867215.1 of Epinotia demarniana. Classification (NCBI taxonomy): domain Eukaryota; kingdom Metazoa; phylum Arthropoda; class Insecta; order Lepidoptera; family Tortricidae; genus Epinotia; species Epinotia demarniana. Next base: position 14,952,552 of record OX244275.1, read on the forward strand.
ATACAAAAAAAGTAATTTCTGTGTTTCAGAAAATTCTACCCCTGAGAGGGTTAAATATGGGTGCAAAGTTTGTATGGAGGGAACTTTATTGTTTGAGCTAGAAACTTGAAACTTTGTAGAAACATTACTTATTAAAATACAAAAAAAGTAATTTCTGCGTCTTAGAAAATTCTATCCCTAAGAGCGTTAAATGATGGTGCAATATTTGTATGGGGGAAACATTATTTTGTAAACTAGAGACTTAAAACTTTGTAGAAAGATAACTTATAAAAATAGAAAAAAAGGGATTTCAGCATTTTATAAAATTCCGCCCCTAAGGGGGTTAAATGGGGGTGCAATGTTTGTATGGGGGAAACATTATTTTTTGAACTAGAGACTTGAAACTTTGTAGACAGTTAACTTATTAAAATACAAAAAAAGTAATTTCAGCGTTTAAGAAAATTCTATCCCAATGGGGGTTAAAAAAGGTTGAAGGTTTTGTACGGGGAACACTGGATTTTTAAAAGAGATTTACCTACTCTTCATTAACCTGTCTCCATTTCTCGATTTCCAGTGCTGAGTTTAAGATTGTTTTAACAGCCTTACGATATTTAACCTTTTTTTTTTAATCTCACTCATAATAACCAAGATCCCCATTTTCTAGCTCCAAATCCATGCGTCCTTCTCTTATATCTTGCAGTCATTTTTGCCAAAGCTTAAAATTAGATTAAAGCATCAGGTAACTGACGGAATAAGTATTAAGCATTCTGCAAACAATTCCCGTAATCTGATTGGAAAATCTTTAAAAATTCTTTAACAATCGCATATTCGTGTCTGCCACTGTTTAAAATGTAATATGTCTACTTAGACCATTTTAACTAAGAATAAAATTCACTTACCTATTTTATATCTTTGTCATAATCAAAAATCTACGCGGACGAAGTCGCGGGCGGCCGCTAGTCTTATATATCTTTTTCCAAACTTTTCACTTGGTAAACTTCGGAGGATAAATCAAAATAACTGTTTTAAAATGTCCAACTCAAGCGCTTTCATATGATCAGTGATAGTATAACAAAGTCATGAAGTGGAGACTTCCTTGCGATAACTTTTTTTCCGGGACTTCCCGGATTAAAAATTAAAGTTATATAAAAGTAAATCCTATAATTGAATCTTGGATGTATCAATAATTCAGTAGTAACAGCAACACTATTTTTTTTTACTTTTCATGAAAATCACCGATGAGAAAATTCTTGTTACTTCTATATTTCTTTGGACTACAGAAGAAACAGCAATTTTATTCTATTTTTAAAATTAATCTGTCTCTTTTATCCTCGTTCACATTTCGTGTTTAAGTGAAAGAGATAGACAAAATAGTAGTCTTATCTATTATATTTCTCGTGGTTCCTATTGTTATCGTGTAAAAGGGAACCAGATGTCGTTATAACTTGTTGCTGCTACCTGCTATCCTTTTTATGCATTAATAATAACGTGACAATACAGTTTCATACCATCCTTTATCGAGTACAGACGGGTTTATACTGTGTTTCTATGATATTTCATTTGTATTACGACGTAATATTTATAAAGAAACAGAAACAGAAAATTGAGATTAAATAAAGAATCCGTTTATATTATTGGTTGTTTTATTTTGTGCCTATTGATTCTATTGAACCCGAAAAACATTGTTTTTTATCCCATTTATAAAATATTAGTTACTTAGTAAGTTCTCGGGATTTTAGTCACGCAAAAATATAGTCGTAAGGAAGTCTCCACTTTTTGTCTCTGTGCTACTAAGTTTAGATATTTATACTCTGCCTATTCCGATCACTGCATGATACCCCACTTGACCTACTAAATAAATTTTGATTTTTTCCCCACCTCTTATCTGTAACAGTAACAGTCTGTTTTCATGTTCTATACACGTGGATTAACTTTCTTTAAAACTATTCCAAATTTCAAATGGATAGCATTAGGTGCTAGCACTTGGTAATTTCAATGCGCATCTGGGCGAATTATTTTTTAAGGAACTGTCTTGTTTTTGTGATGACCAGGAATGGATCTGTGTTGATGTGAATAAGTTGGGCCTGCAAACGGGTACGTACACATTTGTAAGCGATGTGGAAGGATTGTGGTTCATCGAGATGGTTAGACCACTATCTGGTCAAGTGGTCACCAAGTCGGCCATTGACTCGATTACGAATGTTTATGTTCAATATGACGTTTTATGGTCGGATCACTTTCCGTTAGTACTTGAATGTAATTTGCAAGCTATCAAGCCGAAACTTATAACTGAAAATAGAACTCTGCTAAACAGTATTGTATGGGGTGAGCGAAAGCCTGAACAAGTGGAAAAGTACAAAACTGAATGTAAAAACCGACTGAGAGTAATTGATTTTCCTGAAGAGCTCCGTCAGTGTTGTGATCGTATGTGTAATGATATAAGACATAGGGCAGTTATAGATACATTTCACCGAGATATCATTTGTGCACTGACGGAGTCTTCTGCTGTAAGTAGGTGTATCAGTTTAGTTCGAAAGAAAAAACCTGTAGCAGGATGGAACAAACATGTAAACGAAGCTCACAAAATGGCCCGGTTTAAGTTCGAAGTGTGGGTTTGGCATGGCCAACCTAGATCAGGGCTAGTGTTTGAAGAAATGGTTGAAAGCAAAAGGATATTTAGGTCTCGGTTAAAGTGGTGTCAAAAGAATGAAGAGCAAATTAAGTTGGATATGATCTCGAAACATGACGTTAAACGAGATTTTAAAAGCTTTTGGAGATCTACAAACATGCTGAACAGTAAGCCGGGCCTTTCAGCAAGTGTAGAAAGCGTCAGCGATCATAATGGTATAGCAGATCTTTTAAAAAAAAATCTCGTTAAATCACGATCACGGTCAATGGAGACGCTATGTACTGAGCCGGGTGGTCGGGGGGTAAGTACAAGGTTTATAGCTAAGTATTGAGCACCTTCTCAGTATTGAGCACCTTCATCATGGAGGCACACACCTGCCTAGAGTGCTTGCGATGTTGTACACGTTCTGTGTGGGACACTCTTACCTGCCGGCCGATATGATGAAGACTGTGGTAGTACCAATAGTGAAGAACAAAACAGGTGATATCAGCGATAAAAACAACTACAGGCCGATATCGCTTGCCACCGTAGTCGGTAAAGTGTTTGACAGTATGCTTACTTCCCATTTGGACCGATATCTGAAAGTTCATGATAATCAATTTGGCTTTAGACCGGGATTATCAACGGAGAGCGCAATTTTGAGTTTAAAGCATACTGTCAAATACTACATAGATCGACAGACAAATGTGTACGCATGCTACCTAGACCTATCCAAGGCATTCGATTTGGTTAACTATGGCATTCTCTGGCAAAAATTAAGGGACATTGATATGCCGGAAGACCTGGTCCGCATTTTTAAGTTTTAAAACCAGTCGAACGTCGTGAGATGGGTGGGTGCTTTTTCTGATCCGTACAGGTTGGAGTACGGGGTAAGGCAGGGGGGGTTGACCTCTCCTCAGCTCTTCAACCTGTATGTCAATGCCCTGGTGGAGGAACTCAGCAGTGCCCGGGTTGGTTGCCACATCGACGGAGTCTGCGTTAATAATATCAGCTACGCAGATGATATGGTGCTGCTGAGTGCCTCTCCTTGTGGCCTTGCAAAATTGATCGCAATCTGTGAAAGATATGCCATCAGGCATGGATTGCGATATAATGTCACCAAAAGTGAGTGTATGGTCTTTGGGGTCAGGAATAAAGTCACACCAGAAGTGCCTCCGATAGAACTGGAAGGTAAGGTACTCAACATAGTCTCACAATTTAAGTATCTCGGACACGTTTTGACTGCTGACCTTAAGGATGATACTGACATTGAGCGTGAACGGAGAGCATAGTCTGTAAGGGCGAACATGGTCACGCGCAGATTCGCTAAGTGCTCCAAAGAATCGAAACTCACCCTTTTCAGGGCATATTGTACATCCTTCTACACTAGCAGTCTGAGGGCGAACTATACTCAAAAAGCGTACAATGCTCTGAAAGTTCAGTACAACAATGCCTTCAGGGTGTTGATGGGACTGCCCCGGTACTGCAGTGCATATCGGGAATGTTCGCAGAGGCGAGGGTGGACTGTTTTCACTCTACGATGCGAAAACGGTGTGCATCCCTGGTACACAGGATCCGGGCCAGTCCTAACACCATCCTGAGAATGATCGCTGAACGCCTTGATGGTGTATATTTAAATCACTGCTGTATGGTGCATTTAAATAAAAGTGTCATGTATATATTTTAAATTGATATCATTAATGTAACCACTAACCTATTGTTAAGTACCAATTTATATATTAACAAACATGATCCCAGTTGGTTGATAAATAAATGAATTGAATTAGTAATTCCTGAGATATTTAACTTTGTGACAGACAGACAGACAGAGTCGCACCATAAGGGTTCCGTTTTAACCTGTGTCTGTAAATTAATATTTAGATTGTTTCTTGGTAATAAATCACCTACATTTATGGGTCATCATTCATAATATCAGTAATGCTATTCTATTTAATTTCAAATAGTAAATAGTTTTATCAAATTTTACAGGGTGAATTTTTAATGGTATTTCGTATCCATAATAGACTCCATTTTTGAAAAAAAAACTGGTACATATTTTTTTAACTAAGCAGCAATCAGTAAAAAAATTAATACTGAGTGATTCATTCACTAAAACACGTATTTTATATTTTTTGCTGAAGAATCTTATTATAAGTATATAAGGATAATATAGCTTTCAGTTTCCTTGTGAAGCATGGCTGGTTTAGTCTGAAGGCACATCATGTTTTTTTTTGTATTTTACGTAGGTGCTATTTTATTTTTCGTGCTACTCGACTTTGGAACTCTCTATCTTTGGATTTACTGCCTTCATTTTTTTTTTTTTTATACCATGTCGGTGGCAAACAAGCTTACGGCCCACCTGATGGTAAGTGGTTACCGTAGCCTATGGACGCTTGCAACTCCACTTAAAATTCATCTAAAAGATCACTATCTGTCTCTCCCGCCCGTGACCTTTTCCTTTATTAATTTTTATTTTAGTCCTCTCTAATAATAATATCATTTATTATTAATATTATTGATATAAATATTTATAAATTTAAAAATACAGGAAAAATTAAAAAATGTAAAGCTCCGAGCCCGCTTTCAATTTTTCCTTGACATTTAGCAATCGCGATATCGCGAATGAAGAACCAAATTAAATTTATAAAAATATCTACCCGTTTCATTTTTCTGAACTCGTCTGTTCTCGTCGTTCCATTTGTATAGGGAATATTCTGGGAATACTCCTCATACAAAACTAGAATATTCCCGGGACTGGCACGTCTGTTTATTCGACTTGAGTTTGCCATACGCCATACTAGTATTTAGTGATATAGGTCGACACACGTAAAAAGAGCTCCGAGCGGCTAGTGGAGGGGATGAGTTTGCGCATGTGGTATGATTGCGCGCAAAAGTATTTGAGTTGCAACCACCAGCCTTAGTATTACGCTTTAAAAAAAAAAATTGGTTTCCATTATTATTAAATATTAAATAAGATTAACTATATACGTAGATTGCCTAGATGTACAAACGTTCATAAGTGCAAATAAATAACGTTTGTGCTACTATCGCGTATATTATTTAAATCTACATTCCTGACGTTTCGAGTACTTTTCATTGCTCGTGGTTACCAGGTAGACCACCTGGACAAAATGGTGACCATGAACACTGAAAAGTTCGATTCGTCTTATTTAATAATTATACGGTTCTAAATACTGATTTGCCATACGATAAATAAATAATTGTAGAATACGTCACCTTAATAGGGGTAAAGACTCGAAAATTTATTTATTTTATTTATTTATTTAAACTTTATTGCACAAAACAAAAATGATGTACAAATGGCGGACTTAATGCCAAATGGCATTCTCTACCAGTCAACCATAAGGCCAAACAGAGACACTTAAAATTGGTGCAGAGTAAATGATCAATATTTAGAGCTTAGTACAGACTTATAAAAGCATAATCCTACATATATAAAATGACATATTATTACTTATATACAAAGATATGATACACTAATATATATGGGACGATGGACGCTATGCAAATTCTTCCTCCAGCAGATGCCTACGAAGCATTCGCTTGAAAACTAATTTGCTTGGGGCTTGTCTTAAAGGGAGAGGGAGTGCATTCCAGAGACGGATTGCCTGAACGGTGAAAGAACTTGAAATGAAACCAGTATGGTGAGAAGGTATTGTAAGTTTGAGTAAGCGGGAGGAACGCAGTTCACACCCGGGGCGCGGAGTTTCGAAGACGAATTTCTGTTTTAGATAACCTGGCGCAGAAGGCTCGAACAGGATAGAAAATAAGGTACAGAGGGTACGCAAAGATCTGCGACGTCGAATTGAAAGCCAGTTGAGCTGACGGCGGTAAAAGGATACATGGTCGTATTTACGAAGACCGAAGATGAAACGTATGCCATTGTTAAGGAGGCGATCCAACTTATTTAGAGACTCCTGTGAGATATTAGTAAGGCACACATCTGCGTAATCAATAATTGGTAACACCAAAGCTTGCACAAGTAGTTTTTTGGTACTTACTGGAAGAAAACTCTTATACCTATAGAGAGTACGCAACGTAACAGAGACCTTCCGACATATTTCCAGAAGTTGGCCGTTCCAGGAAAGCGTTGAGTCTATAACTAGGCCAAGATCCTTAACCTGGCTGGAAAATGGGATAACAGTGCCATCAAAAAGAATCGGTGCGACTGAAGCTGAGCCTAACTTAATAAGTTGCCGTTGACCTCCCAAAATTATAGCCTGGCACTTCGTTGGATTAACACTTATCCCAAAACTGCTAGACCATTCCGCGATGTGATCCAGGTCTCTGTTTATAAGAGAAATGGCACAATCAATGTCTTCTACTGCAGCATGGGCATACAGTTGCAAATCGTCTGCATACAGATGGTAAGTGCTACGAATCCTGGTGGTAATAAGATTGATGAATACCGAGAAAAGAAGAGGAGACAAGATCCCACCTTGTGGTACCCCAGAGCTTAACTCGCACCAGTCTGAAAGCGAGCGACGGGCATGTACAGCCTGAGTACGAAGAGAAAGGTAGGATGAGAACCAGTCAATCGCCTTTGAGGAGACCTTCAGATGTGTAAGGGTGGCAAGAAGCAAGTCATGGTCAACCGCATTAAAGGCATTGGAGAAATCTATAAGCACCAATACAGTCACTTTAGAAGATTCCATTCCAGAACGTATGTCTTCAATCACATTGAGAAGTGCTGTGGTGGTACTGTGTCCTGTTCTAAATCCCGACTGAAAGGCAGATAGAAGATTGTTTGAATGAATGAACTTGGAAATTTGTTTGTGAGCAGCGGCTTCGAGAATTTTGGAGAGAAACGGAAGAATAGAGATGGGTCGGAAGTGATTGAGAGCACTGGGGTTAGAAGTTTTTGGGAGTGGGATAACATAGGCCTGACGCCAACACGAAGGAAAGACCCCAGTGAGCAAGGACGTGTTAACAATATGGGAAATAATGGGTAAAACGCAGTCTAGAATGAAGGTGACCATGACTCTGCCCACCTTATCATGACCGACAGCTCTAGACCTGACAGACATGACAATCTTACGAATTTCATCATCAGAAACCGGGACAAAGGAGAAAGGTTCAATGTCAGGAGAGGGCAGAGACGCAATGAAGCACAAGGTTTTAAATTTGACTAAGCGGTTTAACGAAGAGGTATGAGAGAAATGAATATTTAACTGGTCCAAGGAAAAAGGCAAGTCGACATCGGCCTTGGCTTTACCAATCCCCAGAGTCCTTAGGAATTTCCACATATCCGCAGGCGACGAGCTTGACAGGTTCTCATGTATGTAACGTCGTTTCGCCGCCCTTACCATCTGATTGCAACGGTTTCTAGCAACTTTAAAAAGTCGCCAGTTCTCATCGCACCGATCCCGCTTGTAGGCACGAAATGCCCTGTCACGTTTCGTCATGGCCAATCGCACACCTCTCGTTATCCATGGGGCTGGTGGCCGTTTCAGCCGCACTGCGCGAACTGGGGCATGTGCATCAAACAGTCGCAACACTACAGAATTGAAGTGGGACACCTTATCATCGACTGCTGATGTATCAAGTGTGGCTGCCCAGTCGATCAAAGAGACATCCTTCCTAAGTTTATCTGCGTTAATTCGGGCGAAGCTCCGCATCTGTACAACTACTGGCATCGGCTTTGGTGGTTTGATTTTATATTTAAGATAGATTAGGTCATGGCGAGAGAAACCCGGAGCTAAAAACTGGCCAGATTTTATGACCTTATCAGGATTTGACGTAAGCATCAGATCCAGCCACGAGTCAGGGGAATCTATGTTGTGGTGAGTTGCGTCCAGCCGTTCTATAAAAAAATCAGAGGCATCGACGATTGATCTCAGCTTGCGAGATCTGGAATTATCTTTCAGTAAGTCCGTGTTAAAGTCGCCCATGATAACATGATGAGCACAATCCGCGACAGTACCTGACAAGAGTGAATCAAGGGATGAGAAGTAATCTATGTTAGTGGGACTGTAGACTGCACCTAACATAATGCGTACTCCGAGAAGCTTGACCTCCAATACTAAATATTCCATTGAACCGGTGTACAAAGAGGGCGAAGTGTCAACAATTGAGTAGGGGATATCAGAACGAAGATATATTGCTACACCCCCACCACCCTTACCTGTGCGGTCATTACGCAGTAGGATAAACCCAGGAAGGCTGCAAGAAGTAGAAGGAATGCTAGGCTTAAGCCAACTTTCACTGACAAGAATAGCATGGACATTGCAAGAGGAAAACGTGTCCAGTAACTCAGTAAAGTGACTTACTATGCTCTGGGCATTTATATGGCATACGTTAAAGCAGTTGCGGTCTCCCTGGAATTCACTTGCCAACGATGCGCCGAGTGTGTAATGTTCACTCGACTCGTCAACAGAAAGGAAAGAGTTAGACAAGCTACAAGCAGAATAAAATGATTCGTCGCATCCATCAAAAGACATACAGTATAAATATATAAATATTACACGATATATAACAAAAACTAAAATAAATAGTAATGGCTCTAAATTATTACAGTGCCTGTTCAACCTACCGGTCAACCTCACAAATATACAAATACACACGCAAGCTATGAAAGTAATTACACAAAAAACGCAATATTAAACAACGAAAAAAAAAATCGATAAAGTATCTTAAATGACAACAGGAAATTATTATTTAAGCACACTGAAGAAAAGAAAAAAAAACCTAAAGTTTCTGAACGCATCAAAGTGACAACGGCGCGGCTGTCATAAGTGACATCTGACATATCCATTTACCTTAGCAAGCAGCAACAAAACTAATATCGTAAAAAGTCGGTAGTGATAAAAGAATAAATAACAGTCCTTAAAGTGAAGGAAAAACGGGTATACACACATATATTCGGAAAGTGAATGAATGTTCATACTACCGCCGCACAATGAGGAACACTACTTTGAGCCGGCGACTTTACGAGATCCAGATTCACGGGCAGGAGACTTCGCTTTTCTTGAACTGCGAGTCGTCGTCTCGACCGGCTTCTTAGAAGTCGGTTCGCATGCCACCGCTGCATTGGTACTGGTGGCTGGAGGTTCTGCTGCCGCTTGCGCAGTGCTGAGTGACGCGGTAGGCGGGAACTCGCTGACACACTTACGCAATTGTTCCGCAGTGACCACACGCAGCGTCTTACCAGTGGGCACCTTAATGAAGATGGTGCCATCCAACGTCCAGACACTGCGCATGCCATACTGCTTACGGGCTTCCAAGAACAAGTCCTGACGCTGGCGTGTCAAAAACTCAGACACAACAATTGTCGAGCCCTTGAGTGCGGTCTTTTTCTTCCAAATTGCCTCCTTGATGGTCGGATTGTTGCAACGCACCAAGACCGGGCGACAGCGCCCAGATGCAGCAGCACCAAGCCTGTGACAGACTGTGAAGGATACCGATGAAACTTCCGCTAGCTGCAATCGATCTTGGCAAACGGCAGCAATAGCCTCAGCCACATTCTCATCTGCTACCTCCGGCACGCCCGCAAATTATTATTACTCCTAAAGAAAGAAGGCAAAAAAGGCCGAACACGATGGGCGGTTCGTTTTATAATATTTGCTACCCTAGAACCAGCATCTTTCCTCATAAAACAATAAACATCATCAACCATTTTTCTTTCCTTTCTATGAAGAACCATGGTAAACAATTTGTGTGCGCGACTGTATTTTAAGAGCGAACAAAACGTGAACATTGAGTGGGCGCCAAACGTCTACTGACAAGCCAATAGCGTGGCAGCAAAGCGGAGCGTTTACCCCCTCCTCCGTCGCGCCTTCCCTCATACCGCCAATTTGGTCCGTAATTTGCTCACTGCGCAGGTAGGTCGCTCAGGGCTCTTTTTACGTGTGTCGACTTGTACATTGGTAATGTCGGCTAGAACAGATCTATGTGCGACGAATTTGCAAATTCGAAATGAGATTGTTACTCAAGCAGACGAAGTTGACATATACCTACATATCATCCAGCTTTTTCAAGACATCGCTAAAAAGTTAATAATGATTAAATACATTCGAATGGGTGAATTCATATCGGCATATAAACTAAAGTTGATAAATGCGAAAAAGCATCTCAATATAAAAACGAATTGCTATTGTATTGTAGCAGTAGCCACAGGGACAAAAGGACTGACACGAATCAAAACATTGGTGGTCTTTAGTGTAATAAATAATGTATACGCCATTAAGCACCTGCACAAATTAAGCATCATAATAAAGTCTTAGTCACTGCGCTATCATACTTTATAATGATCGCGATGCCGCAATGCAACAAACATACGCGTTTATTAATATGTATGGTGTATAATTAGGTTCATCTTCTTTATTATTCTTATGAATATGAATACAATATACATAATGTACTTATTATTTTGAAATATACACAGACGTTAAGCCTTTCAAAAAGTAAACAGGTACAAATATTCTCACAAAAGTACAAGGATATGGACCGGTATTCTAGATACCCACACCGGTTCCGGTTCAATTTCTTGTACTTTTGTAAGAATATTTGTGCCTGTCTACTTTTTGAAAGGCTTAACGTCTGTGTATATTTTAAAATAATAAGTACATTATGTATATTGTATTCATCTTCATAAGAATAATAAAGAAGATGAACCTAATTATACACCATACCTACATATTAATAAACGCGTAACATGTTGCATTGCGGCTGGTGAGCGTGAACTTTTTCTTAGTGCGTTGATCTTCGCATTAATAGGTATTTTATATAACAAGGCACTTAATTTAAAGTTCGTTAACAAACTTTACTATTGTCGTTTTTTGGTGTTTTCTGTTTTCTGTGTGAGTGACATGCTGGTACATCCGTGATCCCTACCGCGAACAATTACAACATGACTTAACCCGTATGACCCTGTTCTAACATACCAGTGGCGGAGCGCCCATACAAGCTGATCCCTACCGTCTTACCTAAAATAGTACATTCATTTTCCCTCCAATCCCTAAATAATATTTTTTTTTTACGGAAGCCGTCCGTATTACGCGTGTGTAGTGTTTGAATAGACCATATTAGGGTCATTATACAATTTCAACAGTACACGTTTTTTGCATCATTCCGGTGTGATCCTTTGTTTCGGTGTTTTTCGTGGATTTTTTAATGTCGACGGATAGTTCAGACAGTAATATGCAAAACCTTTAAAAGGGCATTTGATATCTTAATTAGTTTTAGAGATAATAGAGACTAAAAAATTAAACTCACACCGGAATGATAAATGTACACCGGCATGATAAATACACACCAGACTGATAAAAACGTACGTAACCGTACACCGGAATTAAAAAAATAACGGTTTTTAAATTATTTAATCATATATTTTTACTGCTTCACCTAGTTTTTAACAAGTTTAGTCTGTATAAAATTTTTTATACCAAAATTATTTATGGGTCAAATAAACCAACACTTTTTCATCTCAAATTATTTTTTTACTTGTTTATTCTTCATGGAATAATAAAACTCTTTGTACAACAACTATTGCTTTAAATGTTAAATTGAATTTAAACCCTTTTCATTACAAAGGTCACATTTGAAACATTCTTCAGATTGAAGCTATTTCTAGGACTAGTATTCAAGGAAAAAACATTTTGTGTAGAAAATTAACTAGGAAGATCTGAGACACTAGTTAAAAGTGTCATATTTTTTCTTAATCTGCTTATATTTTTTTGCCTCTATTTTTCAAACTCATCACAGGTGAAACTAATAAAGCTATCCTTGAGAAGAAGTATATGTACTTACTTTGATTGAATAGATAAAATTAAATATTATTATTTTCATAATCAATATAGTGGAACTTCTATTTAAATTAAAAATACTGGATAATAGTTATATACACTTAGATCAAATAAGTATAAATTATAATAAAATATGTCATTTATTTGTTTAATGAAGTGAAGCAAAATTTTAAATCATTCCGGTGTTATTTTCATTCCAGGGGGTATAAAAGCCATTTTACTACACCGGAAACACCGGAATGAAAACGGTGGAATGAGAAACATTGGATAAAAAAAATATTTAAAACATATTAAACCGCTTATGATTAAACCAATACGACTCTTTATATCACGTTTATCGAATACATGTTACATATTAATTTCAATCACAACAAATAAAAAACAATAAAGATATAGCAAACTTCGGAATGATATTCTTTTTGTCCCCGTACCGCGGCAATGATATACTTTCGTGCAGCAGGCGGTCGCATCACCACTTACACACATACTCACTCGCCGAGTGCCGCAACCAGGGTTGGGCAAAATACTGACTTCATTGTATTTGAAATACAAATTACAAAATACATGTAAAAATGTATTTGAAATACAAACTAGAAACTACTTTGGTGACAGGTATTTGAAATACAAAATACAAAATACAGTATTCAAAATAATGTATTTCAAATACAAAATACAAAATACTTATTTCACAAGACTTTTTACACGTTTTTTTTTCACAACACTTTCAACACATTTTTACAAGCTTTTATTTAACTTGCCCTGTTAGTATGTATGTAATCAAATCTTGCAAGTTAAATTTGACCCACTTCCTGGTGACCGATTGAGCTGAAATTTTGGGTATAAGTATAGTTTGTATGACAATTCAATATTGCCTCAATTCAATAAGGTACCGTAGTACCTTACAGTAAAGCTGATCTGATGACAGAGACAGAAGGTGGCCATGGGAATTCAGTACTTAACCGACGTAACCCTGTTGAGTTTGGGTTATGCTACGTAATAAAAAACCGCGAACGAACGAACTAAATTCATAAATTGGTACCTGACGTTTGACGTTGACACTTACAGTAAAGCGTTGCCACAGCACAGTGCCCTAAGCCCCTAACTATATTAAAAACGTTCCATTATACGGTTATAGAATTAAATAACATGTATTTTTGTGCAAATGTATTTTAAAACTTAGAGTATTTGAACTACGAAATACTAAATACATGTGAGTGCGGTATTTCAAATACCAAATACAAAATACTTCTCCAACCTGTAGTTGAAATACAAATACAAAATACGTATTTGTATTTCAAATACGTATTTCAAATACATGTAATTGAAATACTGCCCAACCCTGGCCGCAACGAAACTGATTCTCGAAGGGCGCATGAGGCGAGGGGGGCTTACCGATTCAAATTTAGCAAATAAATCGATGACAAACCTTGTCCGCGGTAATGAGAAAGTTTCTCCGGACAAACGAATTTGTACATAATTAAAAGGGCGGGTACAAATGAGATTTATACTGAGTCATATTTTTTGTTCCCTATTTATATGGTTTTCAAATGGAGGTAATAGTACATTATTGTCGAAGCAAGGGAAGTAGGCAATTGCTGGCTGAGTATTAATTTTAAACGGACGACCTTGGGAGTCCGTTTAATTTAATACGAAGCCAGCAATTGCCCTTCCAGCTGAGACAAATATAGTGCTTTTCTCAAAAATTTGGAAGAAAACAAAAATGTACTTTCTGAAAATGATAAGGCATGCATTTCTTCTCGCCGCTTCAAGAAATTGTCGTACGCCTTTTGATATTTGTCTTTTGGCTTTGCTAGTTACACTCAACAAATAATTACTGAGCTTGCAGCTTTTTTAAATCTGGAATCATTTACACGTCCTTTTTCTATCTTTTCCGTAAAAACAATTATTAATTTTAACAAAACAGAATATTTTTTGCATTGCCGCCTTTTAATTTTTTTTAATAATAAGTTGGAGGTGTATTTTTCTTTCGAAAACCCCATAAGTTATTTGAGCCAACCAAAAAGTCGCGATAAGTAACAGCTACTGATCTTCCGTTTTGGCTGTTTAGGACCTATGCCTTTTATTTATATGGCGGTTTCAACTTTTTAAAAAGTTTGTACCACGACAAATAAGGGAATTTGTATGCAACATTGTAGTCGAGCAAAATCGAGCCAGCAAGGTGTTTTATTTTTTAAATTTTGACTAACCATAAACTATGCACTTCACGTCCTGATTTTTTACCAATAAAGTCAACATTGCCGATGATTTTTGAGAAAAAGATTTTTATAGTCACACATAGTTTTCAACTTAGGCGGCATTTTCTAAACAAAACTGGTTTCCGGACAGCCCAGCCCACCTTGATGTGAAATTAGTCCTTCATTAAATTTATTTAATTGTTAACTGAATGAATATTTGAATTTTAGCTATTGCCCGAGATAGCCAACTGGGAGATGTTTCCCAAAAAAAATATACTTTATTATTTAAGCTTTCCGCACCTGCGTTTTCAGTCTTGCCATCAAAATTTATTGCTTGGGAAATTGACCCGTACACAAATTGATAATGAGAATCTTAATTTCTGTAATAATTAAAATAAAAGCAGAGGATATAAATAAAATAAATGCAGAGGATTTTAAATATTGGCTAGGTCTCTGGTGACTTACGTATAGACAATATTTTAAATTTATTCATCAACACATTGAATCATACAGATTTCTATTCTTAAATCATTTCGTGTGGCGGATATTTTTGGTCCGATTTAGAATACAGCTGTTTAGCCTGTTCATGAATACAGACCATATTGAGTTTAGAATTAAAAAAAATACTACCCGGCCTAGGCCTTCAATTTTGTATGAAATTCCTTTACAGTTTCCTCGAATTGCTCCGCCCGAAATGTTATACTTCGAAGCCTGCTATGACGCACATGCACGTAACGACGACATTTCATCGACATTCTTATTTAATGCCTAGCCGTGAAAAGGGCTTGCCGGCTTCGTATCACTATCCGGCCTCCCTATGGTCGGCCGTTTATACCTACTCACCCGGCAAGCCCTTCTTTCCCGGCGGCTGCAGTAATGTACTATTATTAGGCAAGCCTATATATGTATAGTTAACTCTAAGATTTTTTCTGCTCCTGGCTCCTGCCTGTTGAAAATGTTTGAGTCCCATCGGATGAATAGGCACTATACTCGGAAACGTAATTCAAGACCAAAAAAACTACGACAGATATGTTAATCTCATTAAGTGTCAAAGTCACTTATGTCATTGTCAATCGAACATGTCAGATGTAGCCAACCTTTTTGCATTGATCATCAAATCATAGTAAATATTCGTAGATATGGCCAATATTTTCAATATCAAAAAAGTTACATTCCACAAAACGCATTATTAAAAAGTAATTATTTTTACAATATCCCAAAACAAAAATTACTTGTTAAACATTTTATAAATCTATTCAGATATAGCTAGTGTGTTAAAATGGCGGAGGTCAGAGAGCTCTTCCATGAAGAATAAATGTAGTTTGTTAATGGCGTGTGCGTGTGTGTTTTAGATGGCGATTATTTTTTATAACCTAAATAAATATATGTACCTATATAATTTTATAAGCCGCTACACCTACGACTTTGGTTGGACGGCAAAGCAAGGTCGCAGACAATAGCAATTAGTCAGCTTCTGATAAATTGGGGCTGACCCCTTGGGAAAATGGCGGATGATTGTGATTATAAAGTGAGCTACACACTTTTGGCCTGTAATTTTGTCGAATAGCTAAACGCATGGCATAATATTCAAATTACATCTAACGTTGTTTACGACCATTGTTTATAAATCGTACCAAATGTTATGAATACCTGAAGTATTACAAGTGCAATAACAGTTTTTCTACCAAAAATCTTCTATGGTTAAATGTTTAACACGGCATCTTGTATTTATTTAAATCGTAGGCTTAAAACTACCAATAATCAATTTTTCTTGGTGCGGCCTTTTAAAAAGTGAGAATATACCACCGTAAACATATTTTATTTTAGTGGCAAGCCACGTTGGTCTTGAATTACGTTTCCGAGTTTAGTTACATTTATAGGCACAATTCAGGATGGTACATCAGCCACATTAATATTATGTACATGCTTGGCAGATGGCTTGTCCCGATCAAAATCCTCCTGCAAAATTACATGTCCAACGGAGCTGGGACGACATGTTCCGCAAATTTGATTACAGATCCTATTTAAATTCTAGTTCTGCCTCCCTATTCTGTAACTTGTTTTAAGCTCACCTCAACGCTCACCCACAAATATATCTTGACACCGCGATGCGTAGCGTAGTAACCAAGCGTAGGTCTAGTTTCGTGACGGGTGACCGGCGGGGTGAGCCGCTTTAGCGCGTAGCGAATAACAGACCTAGAAACTAGACCTCTACCTGCGCTTTGTTACTACGCATCGCGATGTCAAAATAAATCTGTGGGTGAGCTTTGTGATGAGCTTAAAACAAGTTGCAGAAAAGGGGGGTTGTTCGCCGCGGGCAAATAACACCTGCCAGGCTTGCGGTCGTGGATGCCGCCTCCCGCATTGGCTTACACAGCCACCGAATACGTTGTCTCCCTTCTTGACCCTGCTCGTATACTCTTTAATAGACTTAAAGGCCATTGATGATGAATGAAATAAAGAAAAAGAAAGAAGACATTTATTCACTACACACAAGACACACAGAGACAAAGGGATCAGTAACAATACAGTTGACACATAATGTGTGTATCTTCGCGGCAGTGAATCGGTCGCTGTCTCAGCATTATGCCGAGGTCTCCGACAGACACATAGGTACAGCGCTGATTTTCAGACAGCACCGTACGTACGTGACCCACGGAACGCAATACAACATACTGCCGATACAAACGTATAACATAATAAATACAGTATAAACAGAAAAGTTTCTGCTCGTCAAACGAATCAATTCGCATAATAAACCAATTTGTTAAATCTACACTATTCTAAGACACATTTATATTGTGATATTTGTGATTAAATCTAGTAACTCTTCAACTTTTGTGTAACTCTCGGGTACATACTCGTATGCATAAACACTAATAACTAATGTTATGTGGATTTTGTCCGAAATAAACTTTATTTTTCCTTATTAACTCAGAAATAATTATGTTATAAGATGTAAGTTTTATTATGCCTTTATGATCTGGGCCTTAGATGCCTGAAATAATTAAATGAATTATTATTATAAACTTAAGATATAATATAACTGACACAATAACGGTAACAACTATGAGTGTGCAGCAGGCAATTAGTTTTCTAGCTCCCAAACGGATGGATCGATTTGGATGTGGTTTTTTTGTGTCATACATAATTTTATCCGGAGTGTTCTTAGCCATGTTTCATGAAAATCTGTTTAGCCGTTTTTGGGATATTAGGACTTTGAAATGAAAATGTCGGGGGATTTCAACTATTCAAGTTGTACTTATCTCTCACTTATAATAAATCTCTAAATTAAAAAAAGAATCAGCCAGTATCAAACTAACCATTTTTGTGTCCCCCGATGATTTCAGATTCCCATGAACGGAAAAATATGTAACTTTTTTCATAAGCACATTATTACTCTAGCTTCCGTTTAGGATAGTTTTTTTCCGACTGCGACGATTAATTAATTTTCGGAAACATTCGACCTCATTAAATTATTAATTTCTTGTACTTGAAATCGTAGCCGCCATATCTGTCAACTGTCAGTGAAGTCAAAATGGCGGGCTTGCCATAACTATCGAATATTAATAATTTCGATCCGGTGTTGTGATGATAGACCTTCACAAAACGCATATTAAATTCTAAAGCGTAAAAAAATAATCGATTCTGATATAGAAACTTATATGCGATAAATTCGTATTGAGGCGTAATTTCAATAAATGTATCAACAAATTTCAACAAAATAACGTCAAACGGCAAAAGTCTGACTCTCTTCCTTTTTTTAATGGCATGGCGATAGCGCTGTTCTTGCGTTCAGCCAAAGTCTATTTGAGTTTCTGCAAGATTGAATCACACGCTGAGTATTTAATTGTCACGATACTGCACGGCTATCACAAGATGGCGCGCGAGCTCTCTCGATTTTTCTCGCACTATATGTCTCTTTCTAAGTTATCTGATAAGAGAGAGACGGATAGTTGAAGAAAAATCGAGAGAGCTCGCGCGCCGTTTTGTGATAGCCGCGCCGCGCTGTTTTGTCAGTATTTATATTTATCAGCAATAAACAGTATGTATGAAATCAGTACAGAACGGGCCTTTTATAAACATTAATTATGAAGCGCGTCAGTATTAGGCCTGCATCACACTGGCGCGGCCTGGCCGCGGCGGACAATAGTAAACTTGTCCGCCGCTGTCAAATTTAATATTGTCCGCCACCGCAGGCCGCGCCAGTGTGGCTGTGCCTTAAGGCGGCTTCAAGTTGACATTCAGCCAATATAGATACCACAATAGAGTCACAGAAATTGGCCAACATACCCACAGGAAAATACTTTTATCATAAAGCCTGCAACACACATTATGTTGGCAAGGGCGGGAACATACACTGCATACACAAGATTTGCCAGAATGTGATAGTGCAATCTGAAACATTGCAATATGAAAAAAATAAACATATTGCTTTAACATTTTTAATAATTTCCTTTATTAGAAAGGGACTCCGACTCGCGTTATAGTTGTAGAACTTACCTAGTGGTTAGGTATAGTTTGGAAAATATAAATTGGCCGTCTGTTGTCAAATTAAAAAGAGATATTTTGTTCCACGTAAACACTTACCGGTCAATGGGTACTCGAAGATGTGAGAGTCGGAGTGACTCAAAGATCATTTCAGTCATCCATCACGTTTTTAACCGACGAAAAAAACGGAGGAGGTTCTCAAGTCAACGCGTATATTTTTTTTTATTTTTTTTATGTATAATCACGCATAACTTTTTACAGAGTAGTCCGATTTTGATAATTCTTTTTTTATTAGAAAGGGTATACCTCGAAGTTGGTCCCATATAAATTTTAAACAGGGGATGATTGTTTGTTCACTTACTGATTGATATGTATGACCACGCATGTGTGTGTGTGTGTGTGTGTGTGTGTGTATGTGTGTGTTGAATGAGCTTTACACCTGTCAGTATCTTGTGTGTAGACCTCTCAGTCTCTGCATTTCTGCTAAAGCTCGTTTATCGTGAGGTTTGTGTAATACCTTATTCGGCTCTAGGTCAGATAAAGCTATTGCTTTTATTTTATGTTGCCATCAAGTGTATTTACTCTACTCAGCGCCACATATGCCTGCCGCCACATATGTCTTCGGTGTCAGAAGAACGAAGAACAAATTAAATAAATTACATATTATCGCGAAGCATCACTCTAAACGAGATTTTAAGGGTTTGTAGAAGGCATTAATGATAACAAATGTATTGCCGACATGTTTCAACACCATTTCCAAGTCGAATCACCACTGGGGCTACCACAGTCAACGGGGGTGTCAGATGCTGGGTCTCGTGGTCAGGGGATGATCACCAGGTCTACGGCAAAAGATGTTATCAAAGCTATTAAAGGTATGACACGGGGTAAGTCTCCTGGGTACGATGGTTTTAGCATTGAGCACCTCCAGCATGCTGGCCCGCATCTGCCAAGAGTTCTGGCTATGTTGTACACATTCTGTGTAGGGCACTCGTACCTGCCGTCGGACGCGATGAAGACTGTGGTGGTGCCCATCGTGAAAAACAAAACAGGTGACAGTAGCGACAAAACCAACTACAGACCTATTTCACTAGCTACCATTATAGCCAAGGTGTTTGATAGTGTGCTTAACTCCCACATTGATAAATATCTGACTCTGGCGTGCCAGCTGACCTGACTAGCTCTCTCAAATTCTGGTACCTTAACCAATCCAATGTCGTAAGATGGGCGGGGGCGTTTTCGGATGCATACAGGCTGAAGTGTGGAGTAAGACAAGGAGGACTAACCTCGCCTAAGCTCTTCAACCTGTATGTAAACGAACTTATAGAGGAGCTCAGCAGCGCCCGCATCGGTTGCCATATTGACGGAGTGTGCGTAAATAATATCAGTTACGCAGATGATATGGTGCTGCTGAGTGCCTCTCCATGCGGACTTACGAAACTGATAGGCATCTATGAACGGTACGCAATGAGTCACGGTCTGCAATACAATCTGTTGAAAAGCGAATGTATGGTCTTTAGGGTTAGGAATAAAAGTCCACAGGATGTTCCACCGATAAAACTAAATGGGAAGGTACTGACTGTGGTATCACAGGTTAAGTATCTGGGGCATATTATGACGTCTGACCTTAAAGACGGTACTGACATTGAGCGGGAACGAAGAGCATTGTGTGTGAGAGCTAACATGATCGCTCGCAGGTTTGCTGGATGCTCGAGAAGGGTCAAGTTAACCCTATTCAGGGCCTACTGCACGTCCTTATATACCAGCGGCCTGTGGGCGAACTATACTCAGGCACAATACAGTGCTCTTCGTGTCCAATTTAATAACGCATTCAGGATGCTGATGGGGCTGCCCCGATATTGCAGCGCGTCAGGGATGTTCGCAGAAGCGAGGGTGGACTGTTTCCACACTACTATGCGCAAGCGATGTACATCCCTGGTGCGTAGGGTACGGGCACTGGCCAACAGCATCCTGAAAATGGTCGCTGAACGTAAATATGGACTGTGTGTATATCAACCACTGCTGTATGATGCACGCAAACACACATGTTAATTATGAGGTCGCATGACATTTGACATTTTGAGATTTAAATGAATTATTAATGTAACTTGACATCCAGTGAATAATTATTATTTTTAAATTAGATTACTTCAGAATACTTATTCTTTTCTTACAGAAATATTTACAAATTTTATTATTAGTTGACTGTAATGTGAATTTCAAACCGGCCTAAATCGTATTATTATTTATTACTATGTATTATCTCTTTAAATTAACTTTATGTGTAGTGTAACTCATATGTCAGAAATATTTACAAAATTTTATTATTAGTTGACTGTAATGTGAATTTCAAACCGGCCTAAATCGTATTATTATTTATTACTATGTATTATCTCTTTAAATTAACTTTATGTGTGCTTCATAGCCATGATGACTATGAACTTTGTAATTACTAATATTAAGCTAAGTTTTACTAACAATAGTGATCCATGTTGGTCTTTGAATAAATGAATTGAATTGATAGTCAGATGCATATTGTCAATCAGTCCTTGGGGTGTGAGTTCTTACATGTATTTTTCTCATTCGAGCAGCATTTCTTGTAGGCCTACCCATGTTGGTATATAAAGCCTCTTCTTTTAAAGAATTTATATTATACAACAAGCAATATAATTACATTAGGATTATAAAGCAATTAACAGTTTCAGTAAGGTAGGAAGCTATTTTAAAAGTAATCAAAAATATTGCATGTAACTAGAAATTAAGTTTGCTTTTCAGTTCCTTTTCGGCGGTTTAATTTTTTGTTAAAAAGTTTTTATTATAATATAACATAACACAGTGTTAAAAATATGTAGAAAAGAAGATCAATAAACATTTAATACTGCAGCGTGTGTCCTACCTGTTAGATCTATTGCCACAGACATCTACTAAACTTTTACCCATTATTCATAAAACTTAAAATACCTCTGATAAATAACACGTGTTTTGTCCCTTTCTTGATAATTTAAATTTCAGAGTGACAGGTTTTTACGTAATTTTAACGAAAATATATAGGTTTATTGAAAGTTTTACATGATAATAGGTTAAAATTAGAACTGCATGTGTCCTATTCCCAAGAGAAGAAATGCGTTAACGAAGTCGCAGGTACAGCTAGTCTCAAATATGATACTAACTAATACATTTGGGATTAGACGTCCGCGTGACTTAACGATTGTGTTTCTCTTATTAAAATTCTCTTGCGTTTTGACCACAGCAGCGTAATTGCGGCGGACATTTCCAATTCAGCCTGGATTACAGCTTTCGAACGCTCCTATGCACTAATGCTCTTCTTACCGCGTATGCGAGGAACATTACTTTGCAAGTCATGCTAATTGTTATTACTACAACATAATTACTTTATTGAGTCTAAACTGGAGAAACTTACACTAATTAGTTTCGAAATCGTGTGTAGGAAGTAAATGATGGGAATCTTACCGAAAGTTTCCGAGGAAGGAATTTTCCTTATACCTACCTAAGTTCTGCTCTGTACATATCTAGAATATTCCCGGGAACAGCACGTCGTTAGTAGGAACTCTTGTACAGTCGGCGTTAAAAATACTTGTTACAATGGAATTCAGTGCAAAAGTGTAAACATGTATATGTCGTCTAGACAGACCATGAAGATCAAGTAAAAACTACGCCCAATTTTCTGTATTCAATTCGTACGTGGATAGGCATTATGCTTCGCGAAAAACATTGCTGTTTCTTCGAATGACATAATACCTACTCATGCGGTTTGTTTATACAAGTCTTTCTTGAAAATAATGCATTGAATTAATATATCATAAAATTCAATCGACGGTGGTTCGCCTTGACCCAGTGTTTTGGTTAAGGTCAAGTGTGTTTGTCCTTCCTAAAAACGATAGTAGTGTTACTGGTATTAAATACGGCAGAACTTAATGCATACTTATGTAAGCATTAACGAGCTTTCGGTCTGGGGACCGATTTTTGACTTTCGAGCGCTCGAAAATCAAATAAGAGTAAATAAGTTTGTATTGTCAAAATGGCCGGCACTTACTTTCTACCAATAGAATTGAATAAGAGTCGTCAATACTCACTCGTTCGCTCACTATTTCAAAATAGCATTTCATAATTTTTGTCAGTTTTCGAGTGAAAGAGTCGAGCGCTCGAAAGTCAAAAATCGGTCCCTTGATTTGATACGTTTAATGGCGTTATATGGACGATATGCTGATTTGCGCCCAATATACATTTATGTACAGGATGGAAAGTTGAGATGGGGCTACTAGATCCCTTGCTGCTATACGCGAAAATGTTAGGAGACCTTTACTAACTTTTTGAATGCCGACAACCGACAGATTTTACATGAAATGCACAGTCAGTGAGAATATTGACAGATTATATGTATAACTAATTTTGTTTTGTAAGCATTTTAACAATATTGAGAGCAAAAACCAAGCCATTGGTTGCGAGACAAATTAGACGCAAAAAATTCAAACGGTCTTTATGTGAAAACATATCACTACTGTCACTGTATTGTTATACAAAGTAGAGAAAAAAACATTTGTTTTATATAGTCTAATAATAAGTTAAGTACACAATTAAACCCTCATAATGTATGGTATCAGCGGAACCTGTCTGCCGTTAATGCAATTGGGTCTAGTTATTACACCGCGGAACATAATAACTTCCGACGAAGTTGTTTTTAGGACACAACTTAATAGTTATTTTACGAATTTAATTGTATATTAAATGACTACGACATCAAAATAAGATTAAAATAGTCCGCACGTGTACTCAATTTAAATAATGGTCTTAGTCGTTTTAAAGTAATTTAATTATGCGGATGATTAGTGGTGTAATGCTCCATTTATATGTCACAATTAATGTATTAAGCTGAGAGCAAATATAAATACCTAAGTATCAAGAAAATTGTAATGTTGAAACAATTTGTATTTTAACACCAATGTAAACACATTTTATGCAATAAATGATATGAATATGAATATGGAGGTAGAAAACATGTAATACACCAGTATAAAAAACAAGCACATAATTGGATTTAAGCATTCGGGGGTCCGCTGCGGGTGGCGCAGGACCGGTCACTTTGGCACTCTTTGGGGGAGGCCTATGTCTAGCAGAAGACGTCTTTCGGCTCATATAATGATGAAGATAATGATTCGTATGAGTATATATTAATCGATTTTATAAATTTCACATAACAACTGTTATAATTATACATATATAATATAGGTATATTATGCAGCGGGTACTCGTAGGTGTTTTTAAAACCTCAGAAGTACATAATGTACGCATTAAAGTATAATGTGAAGTACGTTGCTTGATCCAACTTTACTTAGAGCTTGATGAGAATGATGAGTTTTGCTGCATCCTGAATGACACTTTCAATTCAATTAGAATTGGAAACAGCATAACGTGTGGCAATTACTCCCCAAGATATTGAAATTGGTATTAGAGTGCATTTAGGAACGTGACTCGCAAAATATACCCTTGCGCTATCGAAAGCAGTTTGCTTCGCTGACTCGACTAAGATAAGACTCTCACAATGATTTAGCAAAATATGCTTCATTGTGAAATGCTGACCGAGAACCAAATATAGCATTCAAGGTCGCACTTGTTATTTTTTAATTAGCAAAGGCACTTGGAAGTTGGCGATAAATAAATGTATACAAGATTGACAGCCGTCGCGGTGTGACGTTCATTTGTTTACCTGTGTTAGGCGATAGGCCAAACCGAAAAAAGTTTACGTGATGGATAAATAATTCAATTCGATGAGTGTCATAGCATTGTTATTGTTCGTATGGGAAGTTTGTCATATCAATAGCCCTCTGCCGTTTCGAGGTGTTTAGGCATTCCCCTCCACACCCGTTAAGCCAAGTTAAGGCGAAGCATCGCCTTAACGCGATTCACACTGTTAACAGTGAACACTCTGTGTTGTGTTGTGCCACGTCGTTGTCACGCAAACAACGTGACGACCCTAAAGAGTAAGTGATATGCGGTTGAGCGGGATGCCATAATTTCAGTTTTCTAGCAACGGCTTGGTTAGTTCTGTAGGTAAGCCTACTGTTATATATTCTGAGATTTTGTTTTGATTAGGATAGGCACAAAAAGTTAAGTATAATATTACTGTTTACATGAATAAAGCTTTGCAGTCACCCATGTTTATATACTCGTACTTGTATCAGAAATCTAAATCTATTTCTCCAGTCACCTACATGTATAATCTTACACACCACTTAATACGCGGACAATATAGGTTTAATTCTAAAGATATCGTTGATAGCCAGGGCTCTAAGTACTTTTTGTTATGGTATGTCAAAAACGCCCTGATCGCGGCTGCATTTAAAAATCGTCAATTCTTCGAGCCGTTTTTCCACAGTGATGGCAATGGCAATAGATTGTTCATCACAACACAACCTGCTTATTGTGTCAATGCCAGCGCGCGCGGCGAAGGAAGCGCTTCCGCGGCGCAATCACACGCCTTGCGCGTGCGGTCTTTCTCGAACCACTTTACATTTAGTTTTTTTACTTTTCTTGGCGGCCCGGTAAACTATTGTGCTATTACTATTTGGACATACGTTCGAAACAACCAACGGGATTTGTACGATTATTAAAATTTTCGTGTGGGTACGAGATTTGAACACATTAACTACCTACTACTCGTAGGTACCTTCATTGACATCATGAATATACAATGATATTTTCTTAAGAGTTAACTTTTTACCCTCCTGTCATGTTACTAATTAATCTTGAGTTAATTAAATACTTTGAGAAATCAAACTGAGCGGCTAAGCTAATGACGGCAACTAAGGGTAACAAAGGTTTCTTCACTCGGAAATGACAGTTACCGAAAAAACATAATTTTGGTTTGACATTTGACTTGCGGATACATGACTACACAATAGATTTTATTTGCATATTTTAGCGGTAGAAAGTCCGATGTTTATGCATGCTCGCGTATCTCTGGGTTAATAATATGTTGCGTCGCTAGTCTTTGATCGTCATATTTTCCACCACACATTGTAGATGCATTGACTTTCTATAGTTACTATCTCGGCGTCTGAATCAGTTACTCTGGATCTAAATAGAAAGATGAAACAATGTTGTATGGCTATACAACATTGTTTCATCTTTCTATTAGTCTTTTCGAAGTGATTCTCTTAATACGTCACCCCTTTATTGAAATTAAAAATATTGTTTGTTATCGCGGCATTTATTGAGTAGTTGAAGATTCATACTGACCCTACTACTCGTAGTTACCTACTTGAAGGGTTGCCTTGCCTATAATATAGCTACAAAAGTCGAACACATGATTATTCTCAGTTTGGCCTATAGATTGACTAGTAGAGACTGCCTTATAGCTTTAAGTTCGCCTTTTGTATTTGTAACTTGTTAATGTGCAATAATGTTTATATACATAAATAAACACGGCTAGAAAAAAAATCCTTGCTTTCAGGAGCCACAGCCTTCAAATAATGATTAATATTCATAAGACCTCTCTTCAATTCAAAATTTCTCCTACAGTCTATGATGAATGGGAAATAACAAATGCATGCTAACTTGTTTATAATACCTAAACACACGAGATTTATTATGCTATAATTTAGAGACGGCCACTTTCTATCGAATGTGCTTATGCTTACCAACAGCCAAATAGAAAGAAATCTTTATAAAAGTTGGTAAGCAAACTGACACATTTTACTTTTACCGATAAATTATGAGCTAGCATCAAGCTGCTGTATTAAAAGGATAGCTCTTCAAAAGCTCTTCAAGGTAAGATCTTTCAAATTTATATTTCTAGGTTAGATCGTACAAGAGCCATTAATTCGTTAATTTTTCAAACATATTTTCGTTGAATCTCATTCAAATGATATTAACAATTTGTATCCAATGTCGAATATTGAATGAGGAATATTGGAAAATATGCCCCATACAAATCGGAAATATTCCCTATTGACGGCAGATAACGGCAGTAATGATACCCATCAACTAGAATAGAATAGAAACACTTTATTGTTTTTCCGTGTTACATATATAATGTATTAAATATTACAAGGTTCCAACGGTTAACGCATTTCGGGTGTACAATATTTACTTAGAACTAAGGAAAAAAAACTAATATATTATAATATATAAAATAAAAGACGAAAATTCAAAATATTTTTTTAACGAATAGAAACCTAACGTACTACCCGTTCGCGCTAACTTTGCCGCTGGCGATATGACGTAACTCGAAGTGTAGCGTTAGCAAAACGGTTTTTCTTCTCATTTTCGAAATAAATCATATCCTTTGACACCATATTTCGTAAATCACTTCTTAAAGTTTTGCCATTACCCATAGTTAAACCTCAGATTTAAACAAAGCGAAAAACGGATCGGCAAACTTAGCCCGAACGGGTACGAATAAATTACGTTTAAATTTCATGTCATCCATAATTTTCAATTCATTAGGAAACTAATTAAAAACTCGAATAGAACTAATAAATGTGCTTTTGCCATATGTTTAATTTATTACTAAAGGTAATTTGAAATTGTACCTATATTGAATGCATGTTGGCGAATGTAGGCTATCGCGTTCGAAAGCTAGCGTTGTGAAGTATTTTTTGTTACTTTTTACAAAGTTACAGCTCATATAAATAAATGTTAGTTAATGTTAGGAAGCCTTTCCCTTTCAAAACATTTCGGAGTGATTGTTTGTTGTTCATGAGGAACTCGCATTTTTTCTGCAATACAAAAGTGTACTTCTACGCCTATAAAGTGCATAGGTAATCGAAATCCTATAGAAAGCATTCTCATGCAGCCCGTTGGCGAATTGTCTTCACCTCCGAGGTCGTCGACACCGATCTGCCGTCCGTCAAAATCTCAATTTGTAATGACTGTACAATAATGTTGATGATCTTTATATTCTTGGCACATTCACTTGATCTTGACGCTTAGAAGCCAAGTACTTATCATTGGGCTATTATTATGTACGTACCTAGTACATTATACTTCAATGGTACTTATTTGTTGTTTTGTAAAGCTTGTTTAGTGACCAAGGTTTATTTTATACCTGAGTATTTCATAACTTGCGTACAGCTGTTAAGTTTTTGTTACCGCTTAGATACCTATTGATTGTTAAATGTGAAGGCAGGTTTCAAAATATAAAACAACAGATTTACATATTTTTTGGTTTTTGACACCCGCCTCGCCTCCTCTTTAGTCCAGAAGTTATTTTTGTGAGATATTATTGTACTTGAATCAAGGTGTTGTATATTGGAATTATTCGTTTTACGTCTCTGGTTTATCACAATATTAACCTAAAATTAAATATTTGGTTTTAATGTAGGTATATGAAGTATAACATTGATTACAAGTTGTAATTTTCAACGCCAAGATCAATATCTCCTAACGTGTGGTTGTTAGACAATAATTTTAAAGGTTTATTTTATGGCCAGGAACTTAATAGATTTTTGTCTTGTTCCAGGACTAGAAGACACGGAAAAACTGGTGAAGGGCATTGGCGGGGTATGCTGCTCCTATGTAGTGAACCTCGCTGATAAAGAAGACATCTACCGAGTCGCAAAGCAGGTTCATCAGGATGTTGGCAGGGTTAGTGAATAGAATCATACCTAAATAAAACAAGATCGGTGGCTATGGTGACACTCGTAAGTAGATTTGTGTGATATCGTAACATCTTAACTTATTAGAAAATCCGTAGCTATTGTTGACAAAAATGCATTAGGTGCATTTGTAATTACGAGATTGTATTTTTATCGGAGGGGAATGCCATGAATAATCATTAATCATATTTGTAAGAGCTGAAATTCCTGCTGAGAATCTCTAAACTATAGCAGTACCTACAAAATCCGACGGAATAGGAACCAAAAAGGAATTCATTTTACATTTTATACTTATCCAAATATCAATCATTCTTCTTATTTTTATGCACATCAAGTGCAAAAAAAGATCCGATTACTCATGCCATGACCGGTTTTATTTACATTATATCCGTCGTCATCAGAAACAGTTGCATTGTCAAGGCACATTCTAATATCGACGTTAAAAAACACGCCAAAGGCGGACAAGAGCCATTGTTCATTCTATTTGGGCTGGTATTCACAACGCTTAGACGAAACAGCTTGGGTCTGAGCTCAGAGTACGCATAGTTCTTACGAATTTCGGAGTCAGGATATAGACTACAAGCGAGTAGTATACGATTTGACAGTTTGTGAATATCATAGCAGAGCTTAAGCAATAGTTCGATTGTTTTCTTCTGGTTGCAGGTGACTCTGTTGATAAACAATGCCGGGGTCGTGTCTGGCCAATATCTGCTGGATACACCGGACCATCTGATACAGAGAACATTTGATGTGAACGTCCTTGCGCATATATGGGTAAGCAATCTGGATTTACTTGAATATATTGTCTTTTTCATAACAAAGGAAATGTTAAGAATGATGCAATTATTTTATTGGCATTGCAAAAGCAGGTATAACAATGGATATGGCACTTTCTAATTATTGGTAATCGAATTTCAATTAAAAAGTTGAAATCTGTTTACCTTACTTGTGCAGGGGTTCGTCCTACCTCTCATCGACTATATTGATGTGTTCACTACTAACATTACTCAAGACTCCCTTACCAGTCTCGATCGTTTGCTTAACTAGGGCATATGGTTTAACTTTGGCCTACACAAGTTCGACCATAACTCTTATTTTCACCGGAAGCTTAACTGGCTCCCTATGTGCACGCTTTTCTCAATCCTGTTCGAGCCTTCTGCTCCAGGCAGGGTTGGGCAAAATACTGACTTTATTGTATTTGAAATACAAATTACAAAATACATGTAAAAATGTATTTGAAATACAAACTAGAAACTACTTTGGTGACAGGTATTTGAAATACAAAATACAAAACACAGTATTCAAAATAATGTATTTCAAATACAAAATAATTATTTCACATTAATTTTTACACTTTTTTTTCACAACACTTTTAACACATTTTTACAAGCTTTTATTTAACTTGCCATGTTAGTATGTATGTATGTAATCAAATCTTGCAAGTTAAATTTGACCTATTTCCCGGTGACCGATTGAGCTGAAATTTTCGGTGTGAGTATAGTTTGGATGACAATTCAATATTATGGTACCATCGAGCTAATCTGGTAATGGAGACAGAAGGTGGCCATGGGAATTCAGTACTTAACCGACGTAACCCCGTTGAGTTTGGGTAAGGCTACGTAATAAAAAACCGCGTAACGAACTATTCAAAAATTGGCACCTGACGTTTGACGTTGACACTTACAGTAAAGCGTTGCCACAGCACAGTGCCCTAAGCCCCTAACTACACTCGCGGTCAAAGAATACGGGTCACCCTAAATTAAATAACCGTAATAGGTTTTTTTTTATATTTAACACTAGTTTTATTCACATAATATACTATTATTTATAAACTGTATTAGCAATATCCGGGATTCTATCATAAAAATATAAATATCCAAAAATTAAGATTTTTGCTAAGTAAGTATATCTATCTCCGGTAACGTTGTTTTTTACATGGGTTTCTGCGAGTCCGATTTTAACCTGGTAACGTTGTTTATAGAAAGTAATTTTTTTGTAGTTAAGATGTAAAATTAAATAAAAATGATCATATTCATTGATTCATATTAATTAAAAGGTCTTTTTAGGATATATGACGGTATTTTACCGACCCGTATTCATTGTCCGCGAGCGTATATTAAAAACGTTCCATTATACGGTTGTAGAATTAAATAACATGTATTTATGTGCAAATGTATTTTAAAACTTAAAGTATTTGAAATATACGAAATACTAAATACATGTGAGTGCGGTATTTCAAATACCAAATACAAAATACTTCTCCAACCTGTAATTGTATTTCAAATACGTATTTCAAATACATGTAATTGAAATAATGCCCAACCCTGGCTCCAGGATATCTCAAATGTAAATTGAACTTTGTCACCCCACGCCCAGGTTGCGGGCTACGTTCCTCCTGTTCCCTCAAATTATCTGTACTTTCTCACCATAGTGGTTTTCTCACATCTTCATTCACTGTTCGTGTTCAAGCTATTCGTCTCTGGAATGCACTCTTCTGACGATAAGACAAGCAAGTTTATAATTCAAACGTAAGCTCTTCAAGCCCTTGCTAGAACAATCCTAGCTGAAAAGTTATATTGGTAGCCGTAGGTAAGCGCGTGTCCAACAGTACACATATGTTTTTATATTTATATGTATGTTTGTGCATATATTATGATATTATATTTATTTTTATATTCTTTGGCATTTGTATAAGTTATATGAATATTGTTATTTTTGTTTTATTAGTATTTCTCTTGCACCCATTTTTTTTTTGTGCAATAAAGTTTAAATAATTAAATAACGTATTTATTTATTTAAACGGTATTCATTTTGACGGTTTATCCGGTCGGAAGGACCGTTTGTGTAGAGGGGTGATACCACCAATATACATATTTTGTGTAGATGATGGTTTCGAATATTACATTTTGTCTTAAGCAACCAGCATAGTGAAAACATTTAATGAACGAAAGAACCAGTTAATGATCTTTGCTATTACGAGTATTTGAGGCGCAATCTATCTTTATCAGAGCCGTTGTCTAGATCTCCTCTTCCCCCTTTCCAGACAGTAAAAGCTTTCCTCCCCGCGATGATGGAACACAACGAAGGGCACATAGTAACCATAGCGTCCATGGCGGGCCACGTGGGCGTGGCCAAACTGGTAGACTACTGTGCCTCGAAGGCGGCGGCCTGCGGGTTCGACGAAGCGCTGCGGCTGGAGCTGGAGGTGCGAGGGGCCACGGGCGTCACCACGTCTCTCATTTGCCCGTACTTCATACGGTCTACGGGCATGTTTGAGCAGGTCAATTCGAGGCAAGTAGAGTTATTGATCACGTTTAAGTATAGTAGTCCGCAGCAGAACCAAGGTAACCGATGTAGCCCTCCGAATCGCTAAACTTAAGTGGCAGTGGGCGGGGCACATAGCACGTAGAAACGATGGCCCTTGGGGTGGAAAGGTTCTTGAGTGGCGACAACGTACCGGAAGGTGCGGCGTGGGTAGGCCCCCCACAGGTGGACCGATGACCTGGTAAAGGTTGCGGGAGTCACCGGACCGGTCCATGCGCCACCCGCATCCAGCGGGAGGCCTATGTCCAGCAGTGGACGTCTATCGACTGATATAATGATGATGGTGATGATCAGTGATCGGAATTAGGTGAGCAAAAATACCTATACTTCGCGAGAGGACATAATATAGAGTGGATACAACCGGATAAAAATATTATTATTTTTTGGATTCCGGGTATCCGATATATTATTTTCGATATTTTCGCCAATCTGACTAGCACTGACAATGAATAGGAATACACAGATTACTTAATTTATAATATATTTCACATTTTCGGATTTCTTATAATTTTAACTTCATGGCAAGAATGTAACCATTTTTACTACAAACTTTACAAAATTTCTATTAGGAAAAGAATGGATGTTCAACATTACGGCTAGTATTCGCAGTGCCCGGATAAACATCGAATACCCGGAATCCTAAAAATAATAATATTTCTATCCGGTTGTGTCCACTCTATATTATGTCCTCTCGCGAAGAATAGGTAT
The DNA here is from genome assembly GCA_945867215.1 of Epinotia demarniana. Lineage (NCBI taxonomy): Eukaryota > Metazoa > Arthropoda > Insecta > Lepidoptera > Tortricidae > Epinotia > Epinotia demarniana. The sequence continues at coordinate 14,985,235 of OX244275.1, forward strand.
TTTAGCTCACCTAATTCCGATCACTGGTGATGATGAAGAACTACTACATATGTACGAGGTTTACTAACAATATAGTTTGGCGTTATCATTTATCGCATACAAAATGATGGATAACGTTTCTCTCCGAGTTTGGTAATTTCTTGTAGTGTGTATGTGTAGTCAGGCTCCAGAGCTATAGAGTATATAGACCACGAACTTCGAAATTAGAAGTTCTCCACCGCTCTATTTCTCCATCTCTATCGCACTTACATTATTCGAGTGACAGGAATGCATGTATAGTATAACTCCGACTTTCGATTTTCGTGGTAGCGCCGCAGCTACGTAATCGGAAAAAAACTGGTACCTGGATTATAATTACCAAGTACCTACCAACTTCCTTTGTAATTCACGTTTGTCGGCAACGGTATCAAAGTGATTTCGACGTTGCTGAGACATTTGTCAAAATGTATTTTATTGCTTTCAATGGACCGTTCACAAAAATAGTATTCTCAAAAAACCTATATATAGGGACAATCAAAGGTGAATTACCCATAACAAAATCTTTTACGAGTAATTATTACCCCCACAGTTCGAAACCAATCCTTTAACGCTATTATAAAGCAGTAATGATAGAAATTATTGCTCGTGTAAAAGTTTTGATTGGAAAACAAATTACATAGGTTGATGAACTTTAAAAACATGTGAGGAATGCCGTCCAGTCTTAACCTTTGAGATTGCTTGGCAATTTTTAATGTTCATTGGCTCAAATTAACTTTCGCGAAATACCAAAATGCCTGGGTATTGATATGTCTTTCCTGTTCCTGGTAGTTAAGGACACGTGAGGATGGTGTTGCCCCGGCGCCAAGAAGGACGTATACGCTGTCAAAACAACCTTCATGCTTTCATATACGGTCTATATTCGCTCTTTGTAGCTAAGATGTCGCGGTTTAAGAGTTAATTGAGTTATTAGCGTAGGTAACTAGGTAAACACGCGTGCCGACTTGTACCTAGATCAATTAAAAATGGTTCCTGCCCTAGGACATTCCTAGGGATTCAAGTACCTACCTACATACTTACTTTACTGGGGGTTGTTAAGCCAGGCAGCTAAGTCAGGCGCACTTGAAATTCTCAAAGTCTTAGAAGTCCAATCATTACTTGGTCAAGTTCATGTATCTCGTTTGGCAGTACAGGTTTAAAGTCCAACGTTGTTTCCAGGTTCGTGCCTCAGCTGAACGCTAACGATGTGGCAGACCGCGTGGTGCAGGCCATCCGTACTAATGAGGCCCTGGCCGTCATGCCGGGCTACTTCAGCGTGCTGATGCCCTTCAAATGGTAAGGGTTTACTACAATGTATAAATGCAAGTTAATTACAAGTGGTTATCAGAGCTAGTAAGGATTCGTTGTGTGGACAACATAAAGACGCATTTTCATCAGTTGATGTGATTTCATGCAGACGGGGTAGCGACTAATGAGTATTTTATGAAAATACATCCAAGAGCACTCCTCCCGACCGACGCTAGCAACCAGTGAAAGCGGAAAACGAATTCTTCCGCACCCCGAATTCGGGGTCTATCGATCAATGAAAATGCGCTTAAAGTAGGTACTTATCAACACAGGATAACCTCTTACTTGTATCTTTTAACAGTCACCAACGTGCGTATAAGTGACACCCTTGGAGTAGCAAGTTTACATAACCTACGGGCTAGTGGGATAAAATATATATAATCGTAGGAAATTACTTTCAACAATAAGCGTGGGGATTTTGTCGTGTGAGTATCGTGTAAGGGTTAAGTACCTAGTCTTATCTGCACATTTTGGAATATCGTATAACACAGTGTACCTACTTAATGGGCTGAATGATCTCATTATCTTTTTTTTTAGTGTCAGGAAAAACAATTAGTAGTATAGGTAACTTAAGAGGGGGCGCTCCGCGAAATCGGAGTTCTTAGATTGAATATTTACCTATGACAAACTAAAGCGAATGACAGGAAAAAGAACATACAGAAACTACATCATATTTGCAATCTATTTGTCCGAAAAAAAACCATCCAAAACCAAAATTGCCTCGATAGAAAACAATCGCCAAAACATGTCTTATATTTACCTAATTTCAATTGTGTGCCGTTCCCGTGCATATAATTTACGTAAAAATTTAGCGTATAATAGCTTTTGATATTGCCTAGTGATTTGACCAGCGAGGTTTTTTTATGTTGTCCCTTTTCAGACTTATTGAGGTAAAACGTATTTGGCGTATACGTCTTTTTTATTTAGCGCGATACCCTTTCTCCCGTCGCGTGTTTCGTGCAGTTTGGTATATCTTCTGTTGCCGTTTGCGGGCGAAGTCAGACGTAATCGCTTCGCTGAGACGAGAGGACTACGTTCTGTGCTCTCACGACAGCACGGTGAACATAATTATTTCAATAATATTGTGACCCAGTATATTCGTCCAGTGAATGAATGTATCATTAATCATTACATTCCAGTAGATACTTTGGTATATTTTGAAATAATATATTTAAAAGTCAACCTTAACATGTATACCTTAAAGTTCAAAATACAACCATAAGATTACGCAACGATCGGCCGGCGACCGGATTTTTAGAATAATTTGTGCAGTACATGCAAAACTAGACGACCATTTTTCTGTCGTGCGTGTATTTACTTTATGAAAGATTATCACTATCACTGCAACATACTATAAAACAAAGTCGCTTCCCGCTGTCTGTCCCTATGAATGCATAGATCTTTAACAGAGTGATTCAAGAGGAAGGTTTACATACATACATAAATTCACGCCTTTATTCCCAAACGGGGTAGGCAGAGCACATGAAACGTTTGTTCCAGCGCCAATTTTAGCATAAATGTGGGAATAAAATATCGACAAAATGTGATATTGCAGTTATAGGTTGCTAGCCTATCGCCCACAACACACTTCAACCCTGGTCACAGATTTTATAATAGTTCTACGAACAGATACTCAAGTCTGAATAAAAATGCCAATACCTACTGCTTTAAGTGCCTACGAAATTTAACAATGGAGCGACCTTGAACGCGCGGGTCGTTGCCCGCATGCGCCGGCCAATCGACGCTAGGGTTGACACCGCTTAGAAATGATTTTGTAAATAATAGTTGAGTGAAATAAAAAACGGTTTACTTTTTAAATTATTTTACAAAACTAATTTCTATTATAATGTGTAAGTACACTATGGTGAAGCAATTGTCCCATTTTTACCCTTTGGGTACGGAACCCTAAGAAGTAAATAGGTATACAGGGTGTTTGCTCCATCGTTTGCCAAATTAAAACGGCAGGTAGGGTGGGTCATTAGCTATCTTTTATGACCTCCAAAAAAATATTGTGTCCACTGGTTTTTTTTGTATTCTTTTAAAATAATTTTGAAATTTTGTATATGTTTACGCGTTTCAACTCGCATAAAAAAAAAACAAGGACGTGGTAGAGCCATTTTTTTTGTTTTATTTTAATGTGTAGTGTTGTACGGCTCCATCAAAGTCAAATTTATTGGCAAGTAACGTCTACTTATTTTTTTATGAACCCTCAAAAAAAAATTAAGATTCAAGAATTTCGTCTTGGGTAACTATGATTAGAAATTTAAAAAAAAACTAAAAATGGCAATATTCTTAAAATTCTTTTAAAAAGTTCCTTAGTCTGTCCTCTTTCTAATGATGTGCAATTATGGCAAGAAACCTTCAACCAACTTTATTAATTTGCCAATTTTGTGTAAGGGACACACTAGGCTCGTAACCGCCAAGCGATAAAAAACATATTTAAGGTAAGCAAGACTTGCAGATTGACGACTATCATACGACCGCACGCGTAGCATTTGAAAGGCTACCGCGAAACGAAAACGAATTTCGTTCGCTATCTCCCTCTGTGTCGCTCGAAGTTGCAAGTGCGACAGAGAGGGAGATACATCTGGGTTTGTAACCAAATTTCCTCTTTAATAAGGACGAATGTGGGATAAATCTTTATGGATTACTGAAATCATTATCCAGATTCTTATTTAAAAAAAAAAAACTGAATCACGATTGGCCTGTGGGCACAACAGCTAGTAATTGACACAACTCATTTAAAAAAACGCAACGCCGCGAATTTTCACTCTTCTAATCTCATAAAGTTTTTTAGTTTTGTTACTATTTCTGTTAATCGTACTTATGGTTACTTACTTTACTTCATTGATGTTCAAATTCCCAGTTTCGTGTAAGCGTCGGTAAGTGTTTTGAAACGTGTTGCGGGTTGGTGAGCGTCTATTAGGGAATCGTTCCTGGTACATTCTTTGCGCAGTTCGTCCAACACCATTAGCTTTTCCGTATGCCTTCAAAATGTCCGCATATTCGTCATTCGTGAATGTAGCCATTATCAAATAACCAAAACAAAACAATAACAAGATTAACAGAAACAGTAACAAAACCAAAGAACTTTTTTAGATTAGAAGAGTGAAAATTCGCGGCATTGCGTTTTTTTAATGAGTTGTGTCAATTACTAGCTGTTGTGCCCACAGGCCAATCGTGATTCAGAAAAAAAAGGTTTTCCTGCAAACAAGAATCTGGATAATGATTTCAGAAATTCATAAAGATTTATCCCACATTCGTCGTTATTAAAGAGGAAATTTGCTTACAAACCCAGATGTATCTCCCTCTCTGTCGCACTTGCAACTTCGAGCGACAGAGGGGAGATAGCGAACGAATATCGTTTTCGTTTCGCGGTAGCCTTTCAGATGCTACGCGTGCGTTCGTATGATAGTCGTCAATCTGCAAGTCTTCCTTATTTACTACTCGTATTTAGCGAAAGTATGTTTTTTATCGCTTGCTGGTTACGAGCCTAGTGCGTCCCTTACACAAAATTGGCAAATTCATAAAGTTGGTTGAAGGTTTTTTGCCATAATTTCACATCATTAGAAAGAGGACAGGCTAAGGAACTTTTTAAAATAATTTTAAGAACATTGCCATTTTTAGTTTTTTTTTTAAATTGCTAATCAAAGTTACCGCAGACGAAATTCTTGAATCTTAATTTTTTTTGAGGGTTCATAAAAAAAATAAGTAGACGTTACTTGCCAATAAATTTGACTTTGATGGAGCCGTACAACACTACACATTAAAATAAAACAAAAAAATTGGCTCTACCACTTCCTTGTTTTTTTTTATGCGAGTTGAAACGCGTAAACATATATTAGAAAATTTCAAATTTATTTTAAAAGAATACAAAAAAAAAACCAGTGGACACAATTTTTTTTTGGAGGCCGTAAAAGATAGCTAATGACCCACCCTACCTGCCGTTTTAATTTGGCAAACGATGGAGCAAACACCCTGTATATAAATATTCGGGGTTTCCCGAGACTACTGCCAGTATCTGAACTGCATAGTCACTTATATACATACATACAAGCTTATCAACCGCCATGTTACCTATCGCTTAACCTGTCTATGGTTACGTTACGACATACGACAGTTTGAATGTAGGTACTTATTATTACCACCACATATTACAAAACGAAACCTTTTGTGTAGGTAAGTAACTTAATTTAAATATATCCGGACGACAGTACGAAATAAAGTTTGTTAGGTACCTACCTATCTTCGTTATTTATAGCGTAAGCATATGAATAACGTAATAGTTTAACTTAATAATAGTTCTAAGAAGTAATAGTTCTACTTTAATGTTTGTAATGCTACTTTTACAAACATGAAAGTAGACACTAGGCATAATTCGTTTTAATGTATTGTTTTAAAATATTCTGATTACGTGTTTCTTCCTCGCGAGTGAATTCCAGCCCTTCCAAAAAGTCATAAGTCCCTATAGCAACGACGATGTATACGCCCTTTCTTAAGCTGCAGTGCGAATCTTACTAAGTAAACTATTATACCAGTTGCTGTTATACAGGGATAAACATAAACATTAAATCTACGAAAACAACTAAATAATTTGGACATCATGGCAGTGGCGGAGTAGACTTGTCTACAAATTAATTACGTATTTGAAATAGGTATTAAGCTGCAAACGCACAGAGTGCGGTGGCGGGGCGGCGCGGCGCGGTGCGGAGGCGGTACCGGTTGTAATGTTCGAGCTAATACGAAAGCTGTCAGTGCGGTTCGGCCTTTAAAGATTCAATGTTCCGTACTTAATTAGTACTTAGGTAACTATATAATGTAAATAGGTAGGTAAGTTATCAATCTGTCATCGTCAGTCGGCAGAGAAAAAAGGATAAATGTGTATTTGTTTTATTGTTGTCACATCCCACAACGCTGCAGTGAACCGAATTTATTCGCAACGAAGTCATTTTCAATACCTAACTGTGTGCATAAGCAGCGTCCGGCCGTGAGCGCGTGTGCCAACCAACTGGCTGAATGAACCGACCTCGGTTTCCAAAGTGTAGGTATATATCTTAGTTCCCACGGTGCAGTCAGGTAGCACCCTGGTCCCTTAGTCGACTAAGGTCGACTAGGGTCGAGGAAGGTTTATATGTATAATATAGTATCAGTGCGAAGCCGGGGCGGGTCGCTAGTTGAGAATAAATCCGGTTAAGTTCAAAATCGATGTCCTCTCGGTCTCTAAATACGAATTCGAAGTCAGAATTATTTCAAAAAGTGGTCGCATTATTAAATTTTTTGAAACATTTGTTGTAAATTACGATGCGCGTTTTTTTTTTAAAGAACAAGATACGTTTTCAGGCTTTTCGAGGGTGCAGATTCTAGAAATGATGTCCATTTTGAATTCCAAGATGGCGGACATTGTTTTTCGAATTTAAACTTTCGTGAAACATTTTGAAATAATACTCATAATTACAACGTTGAACTCAAGTATTAAATGTCACTACGGGCGACATGTTTCGAACTCTCCGGGGGTTCTTCAGGATGAGTGTTTTCGCGGCGGTGTCGCTTGAATCTTATCGTGATTAAAGCGACCGCCGCGAAAACACTCATCCTGAAGAAAAACTCCCGAAGAGTTCGAAACATGTCGCCCGTAGTGGCATTATCGACATTGTTTTTTTTAAAAGTCATCATGGGTGTCGCTTTTAGGGTAATCGAGGGTGCAGTTTCCAACAATTATTGCCTGCGAAATTGGTCATTTTTATATTAAAAGAAGTGAATACAATTTAGCAGTTTTTCTTGAATACCAGTATGTTCAAAATTGATAACTTAAGGGCCAGAGCGTCTCCATTGTCTCCAAGCACGAATCCGAGATCAGAATTGTAAAATTTGGCCGCCACACAGTGGCTTGAAAATCTGGCTTTCATAGACATGATCGAAGGTTTCATAATATACAATATAACAGTTTTTTTAATGCTACTAATAAATTCGTGGTTAAATTCACGTATTAAATGACATGACAGGCGACATGTTTCGAACTCGAGTTCGAGTTTCGATTTCTTCTTCAGGATGAGTGTTTTCGATGTTTGTTTTGAAGAAGAACTCCCGAAGAGTTCGAAACATGTCACCTGTCGTGACATTTAATACGTGATTTTAACCGTGGATTTATTAGTAAGTATTTTAGATATATCCCACAAAAGTTTAAATTCGATTATAGCTTTTTTTTGCTTTAGGCTTTTACTAGCCATTGTTGTGCTAAATTACAACCCTAACGTGATTTAGTAAATAAAAACCCGGCCAAGTGCGAGTCGGCCTCGCGCACGAAGGGTTCCGTACCATTATCTATAAAAACAGTAAAAAAAGTTTATTGTATGGGAGCCCCCCTTGAATATTTATTTTATTTTGATTTTAGTATTTGTTGTTATAGCGGCAACAGAAATACATAATCTGTGAAAATTTCAAGGTCACGGTTCTTGAGTTACAGCCTGGTGACAGACAGACAGACGGACAGCGAAGTCTTAGTAATAGGGTCCCGTTTTTACCCTTTGGGTACGGAACCCGAAAAAACGGGAGGTCGCCGGTCGTTTTCAGTTATAGCTCTCGAATCTCTGACTTACTAGCGAAAATTATATCTTCAAATATAGGTACAGATTTTGTCTTCCTTATTTTGTCTGTCTTACTTATTATAATAGGGATGATGACTAAAAATTTTTTATCATGTCATTTGAACCAGTTTTTGGGCAGGTAAAAATGTTTGTATGGGAGGAACTACAATTGAAGAAAATAAATACCCAAAAATTTGAGACCTGACCTCGCTGGTAGCAGCGCAAAACGCTTAATACTGAAAGATTGAAAGACAGACAGGCGTGACGTCACAGCCGAAATTTGTTAGTACAAAGTACATGTTTCATCGTATGGAAACTCAGGTAAATTGTTGTTTCATTCGCGGAATACTGCGTTTAAGTACATAGTTTTCATACAATTTTTAAGTACATAGTTGTCATACAATTTTGTTTCTTTAAAAGCGTAAGGATTCTATTGGACAATAAAAAAACTCCTTTAAACTTAAACCATAACCTAACACTAACTAACAACTAACACCTTTAAATTTACTCTTGGACAATAAAAAAAAAACATATTTTTGTAAACTTTCAATGTTCATATCTTTTTACGATTTTAATTATATTTTATAATTTATACTTCAATACGGTAATTTGATGGTTTAGGTACTATCCATTTAGCATTTTGAACTTTAGCACGTTATCAATTTGAACATGAGTCATCATGCCTATTATTTATAGGTATTCATCATGTTTTATCTGATTGTCGGGGCATATACTATGCGAGGAGGAGCGGGGCAGCAATAGACGCATCAGCGCGGCAGGTGCGGGGCGCGCGGGTGATTTCTGATTTTTCCCTGGCGGTACGCCCGCTCTTAAATCAGGAAAATACGCGCAATGTCGGAAGATGAAAAAGGTCAAAACTGTTTACAGCTAAATTAACAGTAGGTAAGTTAGTTTATCAATTTCAATGATCTCCGGTTTGTGTCAAAGTTCAATGTAAAAAATGACAATAACATTGACAATGAACTTAGACACGTGTACAGTCAGTATCATATAGTTTTTAGCAGCCAAAGTAGCCAATTTTTTTATTCGATTTACGCCTTTATCACTGTAAGAGTACCTAAGGATGTGTTGCGATATATTTAGCTACTTTTGCTGCTCCTAACTATACGATGCTGCATGTACACTGTACAGTCCCCGGCATCAATATCTGCCTAAACAAAGCCGGCAAAAATATCCGACACGTCCTTATGGCATTAGACATAGAGTCGTGTCAGATATTTATGCGTGCTATGTTGTGGCAGATCTTATTCCTGGTGACTGTACGATCGGGGGTATTAATATATGTAGGTACAACATAATATGTCAAAAAGGCGAGTACAGATATTTATGACCCTTTTTCTTCATGTACATACTACGGTTCAAAAGGTACCTAATTATGTAGGTATAACACGTATGTCGTATAACAGAGTTGAAACGTGGCACTTCCTTAGCGTACCGTACGTACCTACCTGCCTAAAGTCTTCATTTTTTTGTCTTTTTTTTATCTTTACAGCCCGTTCACACAGAGTCTCCGTATTTACGGTACCCGTTTTAACGGATACAATTAGATACAATTACTGTATACTGAATACTGTGTCATATGTGAAGTCGCTCATACAACTCCATACGCCATCAATGAAAAAAATCGTATACGATAAAACGGAACAGTAAAACGGAGACCCTGTGTGAACGGGCTGTTACTTAACATCTTTTGCCACGGAAACGCAATTACGTGCATTATTCTCACATTTTTCCCGTTATTATACATAATTGTGGGGCATCATGAAACTGCTTGTAATTTTCTAAAATGACGAACAAACATTATCTTAGGTACCTACACATTTTTTGTGCCATCAGTTTCATGTATCCTAATATTCGCTAAAATGAGTCTAAATAGAACCAAATAAGTCATCGTCAATAGTTTTAGAGGCATGCTGACGTTCTCTTTTCTATTCCGTTTCGTTTACGGTGTTAGTGAGTAGCAATGGTTAGTCACTACGTCATTACCTATTCGACTTAAGTATATAAATTATAATCCTTAGGTATTCAGAATTCTAATCGTTCCAGCATTAGTCCAGCAGTGAACGTCTTTCAATGGTTATGATAATGATAATGAACAATACCCGTGTGGTGTCGGGTTAGAATTTCACCACCCCCTTTCTTCCCGTGGGTGTCGTAAAAGTCGACTAAGGGACCAGGGTTGAAGTGTGTTGTGGGCGATGGGCTAGCAACCTATCACTGCATTATCACATTTAGTCGATCTTTTATACCCACATTTATGCTACATGTGGCGCTGGTACCTACATACGTTTCATGTGCTCTGCCTACCCCTTTTGGTAATAAAGGCGTGAATGTATGTATGTATGTATGTATGTAATGAATAATATCCTTCCGCCAATATTTGAGTGAGGTATAATTAATGTGAAAGAAAGAAATCTCTATTAGATCGATTCTAAGGCCGCGTTTGCACAGTCATAGTCGCCTGAGCCCACGGCGTGCCGCGCAACATTACGCCTGCCGAGCTGACTTACTTTATTTTACCACGCCCTGTCGAAGAATCCCATAGTGTAGTCCCTCGGGAAAACCTCGGCATCCAGAACCTCATTTCACTCCACGGTTATCAAATTAAATACGAGGATATTTTCTGATCGTTGAACAAAATATTCGTGATTTCTAGAGATGTAGAGTCAGCACGGCTATCACGCGACGGCGCGTGAGCTCTCTCGATTTTTCTCGCACTATCCGTCTCTCTCTTATTATAACACTTAGAACAAGAAGTGTAGTGCGAGAAAAATCGAGAGTATGTCGCGGCCGTCTCATAATAGAGGTGCAGCACGGCTATCACGCGACGCCGCGCGAGCTCTCTCGATTTTTCTCGTACTATCCGTCTCTCTCTTATTATAACACTTAGAACAAGCTATATATACCTCTTGTGTAGAAAAATCTAGATGTTGCGGCCGTTGCATGATAGACGTGCTAGTAAACGAAAGATAATCTCAATTCAATTATGCGGCAACACTGTTGATCAAAATACTTATGCATATGGCGTTTAGTGTTGCCGTGTACTTAATTAAATTTAGTGAGTTCAACTTTCGTTCGCCAGACTACCGGCTACGACTATTCGAGGGCATGCCGCGAAACGAAAACGAATTTCGTTCGTGTATCTCCCTCTCTGTTGCACTTGCTAGTTCGAGCGACTAAGTTCGTTTTCACTTCGCGGTAGCTCCTCCGGCCGGTTAATGGACGGCGACTGGTCGGCCACCTCAGAGCCGATTAGTTGGCAAAATCCATAGACCCATCTTAGCCCAAGCACTTTATTTTTATTAGTATGGAAAAAATGGAAATTTGGAAATAATTCATAACAGCAGCATTTTTGTGTGTAACTGATATATTATCATTTTAGTAATTGTGTAGACTCAAAATCCACCAAAATATTAATTCAATTCCTGAAAAAAGAGGAAAAATATTCATAAATATTTTAATTTTTGTTTTGGTTAATTTACAGGAGCTCTTCAAGACTAATAAATAAATCATACAAAAAACATAATGGATGTGTCATTTATTTTTATATATTTACTTCCCGACGGAAATTTTGGTGGATTCTTGGATTAGGCATCTTAGAATATTTTGAAAATTAAACAAACAAAAAAAAAAGCTGTTATAAATTAATGTTTAAAAAAAACGTAATTTTCCTGGGGTACCTCTACTTAATTCTTTTCAGTTTTGCACTGAAGGAAAGTATGAACGTAAATAGATGATAATATAAAAGAATATGTACATATTAACAACATCCCATATTTTTTGTTTTCGGAACAATCGAAGTCGCTGAATGTGTACATGATGTTTGAACAAACGACTATCCCTTGCAGTTTACAGTTTAGTTGCATTTCACGAAGGGTACTTAGTGTACGCGTTCCTATAATTGATGAAGTCTATTTGTATAGGTATAGTATTTGTTGTTGTATCCAGGGTGTTCCCGTGGCCATGCATATCGGAGTTCCTGCGAAGGCTGGTGCCGGACGCGGTCCCGGCGCAGGCGCAGGCGCAGGCGCAGGCGCAGGCGCCGCCCGCCCCGCCGGCGCCGGCGCACGCGCGCGGCAAGCCCGACGCGCGCCCCATGACGCTCGCGCCGCCGCACCGACACGACCGGCGCGTGTGACGTGTGACGTGTGACGTGACGCACACAGCTTTACAGGGTTCAAGACGCGCGCACACTTGGATAACTAGCATAATTAATCCCGGGTCAATCTCGATTTTTTCTCGTTTCAAATAGACTTGATGAGTTAACGGCGCGCTTAAAAACGAGCGCGCGTTCACGTGCGTTAAAGGTCGGCACACGTAAAAAGAGCTCTGGCGGCCATACATTTAATATGGCCCGCAGAGCTCTTTTTACAGCTTTAATACATATTGCTCCGCGCGGAGCGATCCGCGCCGACGGTCCGCGTGACACTAAAACCAGCCTTAGTGTGTCGACCTGTACACACTGATATCATACTGGAACTTGGAACGCGAAAAGGTTACGCTGATTGACATCCAAGAATTGGACTAACATCTTCGTCAATTCGTGGGATTAAGTAGCAGGTTAGCAAGTGAATATCGGACTGCTTCAGGAAGCAACTGAGACTAAGATGAGAAGGACGAACCCTCGACAGCTTTATATGCCAATGAGCTTGATTGTTATATACAATATTCGTGCGCGAGTTGAATAAATGCCCAGAATTTGTTATATTGTGATGTTAAAAGAGACTTTATCGAGAGGGATCTTCGATGATCACTAATAAAATCGTGAATCTTGTGATAAAATATGTGTTTAGTGTGTTGCCTGCTGGAATTATAACAGCGCAGTCTGCTGCAGGTATATATATTTATCTACACAGGTAAAGCTTATAGTAATAATGTGTAAGCCAAACTTGAGGCCAATACTTACTAGACTGCCGACTTTAGGTACTTTAGTAAATCTGTCAAATTATTTGAAATAGAAAATAGACCCAAGATTCATGTGGAAAATGGGGGCGGTGCTACTTTTTCTTGTTATTCGAATGCTGGTAAAGTCTCTCACGGACATTTTTGTACTTAGTTAGTTTTAAAGTTGTTATAGCAATTGTTGACCAAAAATTGCGTCTATTATGAGATGTTACATACAGAGTTAAGGTTTACTTTGAGGTCCCCGTTAAAGAAAATCGCGCATATATAAATCTTTTGGCAATTTTGTTTAGAGCTCTTGAAAAATGTGCCATTGACAAAATCCAGAACTTTTGGTAACCAATTCCATAAGTACAAATCGATAAACAGTCGTGAACATTTTCTTCAAAAAATCAACGGAGTGCAACTTAAACGGGACCTTAATTTAACTGGGTTGTATTTTTAATATGCAAGAGGACAATATCTGTACTATAATTTAAGTAAGAAAACAGTTATCAAAATTTATACATTCTCGTTTGAACGGTACTCGCACTTTCAAACTAGATCCAGCTTTTAGACTTGAATAGTAATTCTAAAAGATTGGACCGTGTTTTTGTATGGATAGCTTGTAGGGAAATCAATAGTGGAACTGAATCGCCTTATTTTCGAGGGGTATACCTCGTGAGTTTCACTAAAATATGAATAAGGATATGATCGATCTTAATGTGTAACATTAAACTCTATTGCTATGATTATTATTTGACACTTCAGTCACAGTCGTAGTGTCAGGCCCGAGGCACACCTCAGGTTTCCGAGACGGGTCCTGACGAGCACTGTGATTTGTTTCGCCGATAGCGCTCGAATGCGACTAGAAGTGCCGGTTGCTGCTTTCAGGCGCCCTTGTTCCAAAGCCGTCAGGAAACCTGATCCGGGAACCTGACGTTTGCGTTGTGCCATAATGAGATATCGTCAGAGCTTCCTGTTTCATTTTAAGATACGTTTACTTACCAAGTTTTTCAACGTTAACTTAGGTTAAGTAATGTAATGTATTGTTACTGTGGTACTTAGTCAAACTAAGAAAAGACGAGGATGTGATAGCAATTACCTTATACGATGTAGGGACAACGATATTGTTTACATTCCATAATTAAGTTACCTGTAAATACGTGCATAAATAAACTAAGCACCGACCAAGTACATATATATACTTCTCCGTGCACATACAATTAACGGCAACAATTTAATCACCGTTAATGCGATCAGAGATGTATTAACACCGACACAATTTCACTGACAATATATAGTCATTTTTGATTGCTTGCTAGCGATGATATTTTTTAGCTGACTGTAGGTAATGTACATTACATTACCTACAGTCAGCTACCTAACCTAACCTAACCTACCTAATACCCCGTTTAGTATAGTGTGAACCTACTAGTGTGAAATTGCGAAACACATGGACCTACCTTGCATGCAATTCTTGTTATCATTTACAAAAGCGACCAGTGGAGTCAATATTAACGATATTAGAATGTACCTATCTTAAGAAATAGGTACACAGTTAAATCAAACAGGACTAGATGCACTATTTGTGTGCATTTATCTTTAAATGCCTACTTGGGGGTGTGAACATATTAATTTCTCAAGTTCTTGGGAAAAGTACTAGGTAATAAATACTAAACCGTGTTTCAATATAATGACTATAGGCTGTAAGGTAAACGTGAATTTGAAATTTGCTCAATTATTGGCTTACACTTGTATATGTAAATAAATTAGGTACTTTAATTACGGGTGGTGCCAGGGCTTCCAATAAATTGTATATAATATGTATAACGTGTACACGTGGCTGTTACATTATTGGCAAAAAAGGTATAAGGTGTATAGCTAGTTATGAAAAAAAAATTGTACCTAAATTGTATTTTACTGTACATTTTGTTAACCTACTGAGGCTGTGTTTTATGAAGGCCCGTAAGACCTAAAGTCTGAAAAATGTTGGTAATTTAGTAAGTTTTGGTTGGCAAACAGTCTATCGGGGCTTTATAAAACCGAGCCTTGATGAGAGGGACCTGTAAAGTTGCATTTATTACAAAAAATGTTATCAACTGTTAGTTCAGTTAAGAATATTTTTGTAATATTTTGATAAAGGGAATAAAACATCAATGAAATGTTTGAATGTGTTTTATTTTTTGCATGCTGTTGTAGATTTTTCACGAATTGAGAGACAAGGAAACATTTAGTTTTTTCACTTTTTCTTAGTAAAACTAAGACAACGAATGCGATGTGGTACCTGCAGAGCAATTTGTTCTATAAATGAAGTAAGTGACAAGAAATAATAGGTGGCTCAATACTGACTGGACCTTATTCGCATGTAATTTCGATCGCATTTTTAATATCCTACTTTATATTATAATACCTACCTACTTATATCGTGAAGCATATGAATGGTGTCGGACCTATGGCAGGTCTATAAAAAATATTGATTTATCCAATACGAAAATTATTCCTTACCTTACCATCCGTTGTTATGCATGTTAGTGAGCTAGCTGGTTATATATGAAAGTTTAACGACATTATAAGCTATCAACATTAATAAATATTCTTAATACAGTACATAGGTAGTAATTTAAAAAAAAACGCGAAAATAAATATGTAGGTAAACAGTTTTTTAAAACTATAGTTATTGGTTATTGTTGTGCGGAGACGTAAATTAGTTTAAAAACCTCCAACTAGCAAAATGTTGCTACCTAGGTACCTGTATATCCTATAGTTAAACAACAACGTGGCATAAATCATCTTATGTACACAATACATAATGCAAAAGACTAGCAAAATTACGTTGAACATTAGTAAAGTATACTTAGAATAGAATAGAATAGAATATGTTTATTTGCAAGAATACTTATTTCTAGTTACAGGGTGTTCTTGTGAGTAGTAGTACAGTATTCTATCGTAATTAACGACATGCAAATATTATAATAAATCGTAGCGCGCTAACAGTAGCTTAACATAAAGATTGACTCAAAGTTATAACATGTAGCTATTATGCAAGCACCTAAAGGATTTAACTCTCAATATTTATATCTTACATCTACCCTAACATACATCTTACTAGAAAAAAAATATACATACCTAAGTATTTTTGGTTCCGCTAGTTAACATATAAATAAGTAGGTACCTATTTTAGGTAAAGCACAATCTTGAAATCCGTTCACACAATATTTACAACAGATAACCACTTAATCTAGTTCAAGAAATACATCAGCAGCGGTTAAGTTAAGAGTAGGTAAATTGAGCTTTTGCTCATCTTTTTAGGCTAGTACTTGAAGACTTTTCGGTTGCATGTACCTACCTAATACTTATTTACCTACAATATGTTTTTACCTATATTAAAAAAAAAGCGAAGACAATCACGCCATTATGAAACGGTAGCTTCTGCCCGCAACTTCGACTACGTGAACCCAGGATAAAAATTATCCTGTATTATCCAGGCTATCAACTATCTTCGTGCAAAACTTGATCCAAATCGGTTGAGCCGTTTAAGCCTGATTGAGTAACAAACATCCAAACATCCGAATGTGTAATATTATACTTCGGATTAAGTTTTAAAAGATTAACGAACCGATTCCGAATTCGTTGACAGCTACATTAAAAAACAGTTCTACTGTCACAAATGTTACTCGTTCAAAATATATAGCTATTTTCTTACTAAGTATAATCATTTTGATTCTACGGAACATTACCTACCACCTCACCACGATGTAAGTACCTACTTAATTACGGACCTTCATCAACATACAACAACAACCTATTTAATTAAGTCATCACTAATTCCTATCTCTAGGGAAACTGTCCGGTAACCTGAATTCAGTGATCGGTGATATATAAAGGGGATTCAATTCTTGTGCATTTAATCTACTCATCTCTGCTTCCTGAGCGAATTTAGCGTACGCTCGCCTATCTGACACTATTTGAGCACTCTTTATGCCCATTATAATGACTACACCTCCGCCTATTATACAGGCTATGATGATTAAGGCACTGGTCATGAGTCTAGCGCTCGCGAGCTGCCCACATTGCTTGGAGCGGATGACAATCTCCATAGCAACCATGTCCTGTGTGCTAGCACTGTAGGTGTACCTATATTCGCACTCCATGTCGCTTTCCACCCGGAGAATGCAGGACACTTCGTCGGTCCCTTCGGTAACTGCAAAGAAAATTATATTTTTCAATGCAAATTCGGGTATCGAAGCGACTTAGGATAATGGCACCTTACGGACGAGGGTGGCATTTACGAGTATGTAGTAATTATGTAAATGTTTCGTTTTAGCACAAAGCCATCGCTTCACAAAATCTCAAACATTCCCGGCACATAATAGATATGGCTCTCATAGACGTATATACTTATTTGAATATGTCATGTTCACCAAGTATAATTTGATTGGTGGTAAAGGTAGGTACAGTCACAACACAGAATTGTTAAGCTGGAAGTTGACCGTACAATCAAGTGCAAAAAAATGGGTGCATATTTTACTCATAAATATGTCCCATCGCTCTTATGTCAGAGGACTTAAGTGTGTACACATATATATATGAGAGGTTCCAATCGATATATATTTCTGCACTTGACTGTTCCTAACTTATAATTTCTCTATGCTTGAGTTTGCTAATTAAGTATTTTAATGGTGCGAAAGCCTGCTAATTTACTTAACAGTCATTTGTCCACCGCAAACCGCGTCGTAACGATTAAGAGACTTTCCAGTCGTCAACATGAGACCACAAAGTAAAAGAACATAATTAACCTATTTTATGTTATCATTACCCATGCGTGACACATTCTTGATGTGCATTTGTCAATAAAAAGACGCCTTAATTTTCTGGAATGCAAATCAGTAAAGAAGTTCGATTTTATCATTAGGTTAATTTGCATAAGTTGAATTAAACCTCGACATTATATTAAACTTGTGGGCCATGTCGCAACGCTCGCGTTGAAAGGGGAATCAACATTGATTACCTAGTCTCTGCAGCCTCAGCACTTCTTTTAAGGAGCGTTTGTTAGCCGCAGTGTGACGAGCCCTGCCGATGATTCTTGGAAACAGGACACACGGGGCTCCGTGTTGCCCCACAGGGGGTTTTACACTTTTTACACGTCTGGCTTTTCAAATCTTACGCGTCTCCGAAAGTTTCTTAGTCACAGTGTAGTTGCTGCCGCGAATGACGCGCATAGTATAAGTTCTTGGACAGGGAACCGGATACGCGGGACATGGGGCACCGTGATACCTCACAGCGTGTTCCTGAGCGTCTGACTGTTCAAATCTTACCTGTCTCCGAGTATTTCTCAGCCACAGTGTAGCTGCTGCCGCCAATGACGCAGATAGTACAGCAGGTCGATCACGTAACGCATTGTACACACGTTAAGCAGATCAAAATGTACTTATTTAAATTAAAAAATTACAGTTGGATCGTCCCAACGTTCGTTCGAAACATTACGTGATGAACCCTCAGCCCTTGGACAGGAAACAGGATGCACGGGGCTCCGTGATACCTCAGCCTGTTTCAGCTAGTCTGGCTGTTCAAATATTACCTGTCTCCGAGTATTTCTCAGCCACAGTGTAGTTGCTGCCGCCAATGACGCACACTTCAGTACAGTTCTTTGACAGGAAGCAGGAGACGCAGGGCTCGGCGTTCGCGCACAGCGGGTTCTCGCAGGTCGCGCACGTCTCGCAAAACGCGCCAGTGTACTTGCTGCCTTCCAATGTCGAGGAACACTCGCAACGACCTGAAAATCAAAAATTTTATTCATTTCAATTTTCTGGCTTGAAGGAACAGGACAGCTAGGATTGTGTTTGTAATACGGCCATAACTGCATCAGAATAGTAGAGATCTCTGTCAGTGGTTAGCTTTCAATTAAAACTATCAAGCATCTAGATTTTTTATCTTACATATTACTGAGCACATCATGGTACGTATTAATGAATTTAGTGTTATATGAAGTTTTCGATAGTCCGTCTCGAAGGACCATTTAAGTGTAATATTTATTTCTTAGCTGTAAAAGGATTCAGACATCGTCATAAATAGTGCGAAAAAACTCCAACACTCGCGATGTAAAATTTTGAAGTGGAACCGAATCTATCGCACTTGTAACACTCGAGCGTCAGAGATGGAGATATAGGTAAGAACTACGATTTTCGACTTTTGTGGTTCTAGCTTTATTTACACTACCGTCCGTCATATTTGTATCTGCAGTGCGTCAAACGATAATAAATAAATATATAAATATTAGAGGAAAATCTTACACAAATCAACCTAGTCCCAAACTAAGCGAAGCTTGTACTATGGGTCTAGTACCCATAGTACAAGCTTAACGACGATAAACATACTTATATAGATAAATAAATACATAGAAAACATCTATGACTGAGGAACAAATATTCGTGCTTATCACACAAATAAATGCCCTTACCGGGATTTGAACCCAGGACCTCTTGCTTCGTAGGCAGGGTCACTACCAACTAGGCTAAAGCGGTCGTCTATAAAATAAATGACGTATCGTGTAGTGGGCAGTGCTTACCACAAACGCACTCTCCGTGCCCCGAGCACAGTTCCCGCGAGCCGGGCGCGATGCACGTGTCATTCCTGCCGACGCAGTCGCACGCGCCGCCGCTCCAGCCGTCGGCGCACGCGCACTGCCCGCAGGCGCAATCGCCGCGCCCCACGCCGCCGCATTCTACACCGTTCTCACTGGAAACAACTTTCAAATTAGCTTGAGCGGTAATCAGGCAAAAAAAAACAAAGTTAGAATTTAGTACCTACTTCTACTTATATCCGTACATTTAATATTGAGCATTCTGAATATTCAATTCAAAACATTTATTTCGACCAACTGGGATCATAGACAAAGTTAGTGACAGTTTCTTAGCCTAAAGTTAGCAAATATTACTAAACTTAACCTACCTAATACATATAAAATAAGGACAGCACTTAGTAGGGCTTGACTGCCAGTAGGTACGTGGATCATGTGACAATGATTCAGATACTCACAAACAAACCTCTCCACAAATGCCCTCAGGATAACAAAAGCTAGCCTGCACCCTGCGCGCCAGCTAGGGATGTGCAGCGTTTCGTCATAGTAGCGCTCAACGTAGGTATTAGTAGTTTCGTCGTGGATTTTGAATTGAACACAATGAAATGAACTTCCTTAAGTACTTCTTCATCAATACGTGAAACATACAAGAGCGATAGAGATAGCGATATGAGAACGCGTGGTAGGCGTACTGTGTACAGTATTTGATCCGATCCCAATAATACGGTTACTAAGAAACTAAACGCCTGAAGAAATAGTTGCTGCAGTGTTGTGTAGAGCAAAGACTGGCGTGACGAATCAAATAGGCATCGTCTTATTGAGTAAGTACTGAACCTACTTAATCTATGTTTATTAGATGTCTCCTATACTTAAGTAGCGCTTGATTTCACACGCCTGACACTGTTAGTATTTCACATTGAACCTACAATCGCAGTTGATCTGATATCTGATATCTTCAAGCCCTCTATCGGAAATTCTCGATGTCCACTCGCTTAAAAGAGTCCGCAGTAAGCTCGATTCACCATACAAACGTTATAAATGAGAGTGTAACTACGCTCTCATTTATAACTACGTGTTGGATTGTAACAAAACTTTACATGTACTACGACATGAGGTAAATCCGGGTCTGTAATTAGTTTATGTAACTTTAGATACTATAGTAATAGTACATTACGTAACTAGGGCGGTGAATTCGTGAATGCCCCAGATCGCAGGTGTTTGTGGCCCGAACCGAAGGTGAGGGCCATAAATATGCGCTCTGGGGCTTTACGAATTACCGCCCGTGTTGCGTACAAAATTTTACGTCTTCACCTGGCCACAATGCGAGTTTTCCCGTACGCGCAGCGTGCAGTAAAACTCGCATTATGGCCAGGTGTGACGTAAAAATAATAGAACTAATTTAAGTTTTTCATACAAAACTTTGTTTTTGCTGTACCTATTTCGTTTGTTTTATACACTGGAACCATATAAACTAATTACAGACATAGATATACCTCATGTCATTGTATTGTACCTATTTGCATGGTTCGTCACAATCCAACAAGTAGTTTGAAAATGAGAACGAAACTCCGTTTGTATGGGAATGTGAAATTCGGCCGAGCTCACTGCGGATTCGAAACACACTGACAGTGGTGGCGGAGGGGCGCGGCGCGGTGCGTTGGCGGTACCGGTTGTAATGTTCGAGTTAATATGAAAGGATCCGCACAGAGCGGCGCGGCGCGGTATTCTGTGCGGATCCTTTGGTATTAGTCAGAACATTACAACCGGTACCGCCTCCGCGCCGCCCCACTCCCTCCGTCAGTGCGTTTCGGCCTATAAGAAGCTACTGCGATAAGTGGAGGTGTATGGGACCACAATAACATTTGACTCACCGGCTGATCTCACACGCCTTGCACTGGCAATATTTCCCATTGAACCCGCGATCGCAGTTGCAATTCCCGCAGACGCAGTCGCCCGCGCCCGAGCACGGCATGTAGTACGTGGCGTTCGGTTCGCGGCACTGCGCGATCAGAGCCATGGACTTCTCCTCGTCTTCTATAGAGCAGTCGCATGCGGGGCCCGACCTGTGTAACAATAACAATACTACTTTTTTTCTGTATATAACGACGGTGGCAAACAAGCGTACGGCCCGCCTGAGGGTAAGCGGACACCGCAGCCTAGACCAGATATCATAGACGCATGCAACTCCAAAGGAGTGACATGGGCGTTGCCAACCCTTGATATGTTTGAGGATTCGCCGTGCTGACAGCTGAAGGAACAAATTCCCTCGCTCTCAACACAACGCATCCTCGGGAGTTCTGGCGACCTTGCTCACCTCCAGGAACACAACGCTACTACAGAGCAAGTATAGTATAGTGTTATTGTGGCTGTGGTCTTCTGCAAGGCTTTTACTACTTTCCCAGTTGGGGTGCTCCTAATTCGAGCGGGATGACATTTCCCTGTGCCCTACCTCACATAAAATACTAAGTATACTATGAATGTTTTACCTGCAGTTGGGTTGGTCTTACTTCGTGAAGGATCTAATCCCAATCCTCCTCGTCAATGCTCCTTTCGAGTTGTAAAGCCCTTTGTAATTGGAATCGCTTTCGTTAAAGTAGTGCTACTGTGAAATCTTGGGAATTGGTCCCAAAGCGGACCCCGGGCTACTTTGGGACACAACCGGGAAAAACGCTAGGAGGGCATCTTTTCAAAAATGTACCAGAATACTGATAACATAGATTATGCCCAATTCAACCACTATCTTGTAAATCTCTTCAAAATAATTATAACTGTTTTAGACAACCCATTTACAAAAAAAAGTACAAATGTAGAGCGTTTAATAAGTAGTATAGAATAATCCTGCTTATTTTACACGCATTTTCGCAAGCAGATTTCAGTTTAGGTAGCCACATTATTGTAAATCATTTACTATTAATACACCTAGGGACATCACAATAACAACAGTAAATTATTATAAAGGTCCACATAAATAAGCACCGACTATCTCACTGTCTTCTGTTTTATGGTCGAAAATCATGTAAACTGGTAAATTATTAGCAATAATGTTACGCAGTTAAGTACCTACTAGTCTTGTTTAAGCAAGAAGTCTAATTAACCAAAACTATTTCCTAGGTTGTAACCTGACTAAAATACTTCCTTTGAAACCCAACCTTACTCTCTGAAACTTACGACTGACAATCAAGTTTCTTCTAAAACTAACGTTTGGCTTCGTAACACAAAAGTAGCAGTAGGTATTGTGTCGTAGAGTTGGGTTGTAACTTTGTAAGAACTTCCTACTTCAGAGTTTTGGACCTCCTGTATCGCAGGGCCGCTCGTGGTAAGATGGTAAAAAACACCTAAGGGTTTAGATGTTAGTGTGTTGGTATATACTTATACGCATTTTTACTTTCACTGTAAAAATAGATCCTCTATTCTACATGACGTTATAAGCTTTCCGGCCTTCAGTCACAGAATAAGTAACAGTCTTCAGTCCTTCCATTCATCTATAAGTTTGAATAGGTATCTCTCAGAAGTCACAGGGTGTATCTCTCAGCGATCGCCGTGAGTTGTTCGTTTTTTTTCCCAGACGGAAAAGCGGCAAACACTTGTGGAATACTAGCATATTGTTTACAAACTCACGACTGTATTTTCAAGAGGCAGACCACATGAAATTCGATTTTCAAGCATTTGAGTCTGTACCAACCTGCAGCCGAGTCCACTGAGTCCTCATTGATTTCGATGTATGCAATCCCCAATAATTCTATATTTTGCCTATGTCTGTAGACATGATTGGCTAGACTAAGTCAAACTCACAGAGAGGGTTACTTTCCCCCACATGTGACACGACTGTACTCACCACCCCTGGTTGCACTGGCACACGCCGCAGACGAGATGCGAGTTGGCTGGACAACTCTGCGAAGGGTCCTGTTCAGAGTTGGTCTCGCACTCGCATCCACACTGGATGTCCACCTCGAGAGTCAGCGAGTCCTGGCCTAGCTGGCTTTCCGATATGCGTATCGTTTGGCTTGACTGTAATTATAAATTTGTGAATTAAGCCGGATTCATACTTATTTGACCGGTCGGTCGTCAGTTGTGACGCAACAAAACAGTATCGGTTTCATACACCCAGTGCGGTGTGATTCACATTCGTCTGATGCGCCCTGACCTGACGGCTCCTTTTCTGTCAGGCGTCAGAGCAGAACGCACCAGAAAGCATCAGTACGAAGTGAGTACGACGAATGAATATGGCTTTAGCTATTATTGAAGTGAAGTGATAAAATTAAAATCGCCATAAAGCAAGAATTCAGGATTGTTTTTTACATCTCGTTATATCGGCGATTAAACGATATGTCGATGATACCTGACACTTCGTCTCTCTGGCGAATTTGCGATATGGTCGTCATGTCATGTCGCAAGTTGTCATTAAAACTAGTCAAACTGAGCCCTGCACCTATTTGACAAGCGAAAATACATTTTCCAATTTTGTTTTCCGATGGTGTAAGCACAAGCGATGGACTGTAAGTCCCCATAATAAAAAAAGTACAACGGAATTGATGCTCTCCTCCATTTTTTTGGAGTCGGTTTAAAATCCGAGTACCTACTGTATCAAATTCAAATTTCACGACTATTAATAGTATATTAAACCAGGGCGCATGAGTTAGAGTAGTCCATTGAGTGCTACACTGTAAGTAGAGTGTCTGTGTAATCTGTGTTAACACTCAATCGTAAATTTTAGTACACCTTTTTCCGTATGGCTTGATCCCGGCTTCCTGGTCACTATATTTGGCTTGTATTGAACTAAAGTTTACGGTTAGGTATACATTGTATGTTAAATTGAATTAATAGTAAGGGCCGTGTTAGTTTTATGTGTAGTCTATGAACGCATGGACCTTTTTTGGAGTTGACTTTTAAGGCGCACTAAACTGTCAATAGCTTTTTAGTAAAGCAATGTGATCTTTACTTAATAGCCTTGGAGTCGTATTTTGACATTTATTTGCGTTCTTCCGCGTTTATATTATTTAAGAATACATAATGCAAGCGCTTTCACATTTCCTATTGCTTACGAATTGATGCATAACAGAATAATTTGATGTGTATATTTCGAGTGCATCTTCAAAGGGCTCGAACGCACGTGAAGGATTGTAACGGAACTGATACGAGGCAACAATAATGCGCCGCGCTCAGTTACAGAATACATAAACAGAGGCGCTACTTGATAGTAATTAATCGACAACAAGCCAACCCACGTAAAATGAGCTCTGGCGGCCCTACATTTAATATGGCACCCAGAGCTCTTTTTAAATGTGTCGAGGTATACCTTCTTGTATTCGGGGCATGACTCCAACGTAGCATGGACCTCGTAGTTAAGCGTCATGCCGTATTCGACACCGGAGCACCGTGTGGACTCGATAAGCGATCCTCCTTTCACTCCGCAGTCGGTGAAGTACTTGACCTTCACGGGACCCTTGCTAGAGTCGTCTTCAAAGTCGACGACACTCACGATGTCTTCGTAACCAGTTTTGACAAGCTTCAGTATGTTGGAACTGTCGCTCTCTAGCCTAGCGACGTATGTGAAATCCGTCATCAGCTGGTGAATGCTGTCGTAATGATCCTTCACTCTTTCCGTCACCGCGAAAATTACGTTCACCTAAGAATAACCGCATCTTTACTAGCCGTCATAACGATGTAAACAGTGGAGAGTTTGCTTATACTAGCCGGGATTTGTGTAAGCCATAATGCTTTAATCCAGCCGGAGAGGAAACATTATTTACCTTGTACTTATCCAAGAGTCTATAGACTTGCGCAAGCGATGGATAATCGTAAATGGAGTACTCGGTGTAATATCCGTTATCGTCTAAATGGCACTGTTCGTCGTTTTTCTTGATGGCTCCACCTGAATATAATTTCAGATTAATGTCATATTACTTGACGAGAAAGCTATTCAATACAGCTTTTTATAGCATATATAAAAACTGTAGTATCCAGAGCGCTATTTTAATATGAGGAGCTTATGATAAGCAGGCGGCTGTTTCTACATTGTAAATAGATACAAAAACATAGGTACTTTTAGACTGAATGAGCAACAACACGTACCATAAAAGATTGTGGGTAATGAAATGACGGCTAGAGGGTTTCTATTTATAATGATATGTGCACTCTACTATGGTTTGGTACTTTATATGTATGTTTAAGTATCCTTCATAACGCCACATATTACGTATTTACGTGAGATGCGTACATAATTTAGGTGTTACTTAATATTAATACTTCATACTGCTTCATTTGTATGAGCATATTGTCATAGATCTACCTCCACTCCTCATCACGTACGTTACACAGCTACATCACTAGATACGTGTTGGTAGTATTCTTGTTCCTAAAGCGCGTTTATAGCATTTATCTACGCACATATCATTAGTGCACTAAAATGCGTTCAGAAACCGTAGGAAATGACCAGCATTATTACAACCGATTTTACTATGAGAACTTTCTTGTCTGTGGTAGTAGGGTAGGTAAAATGTGTACTGTAATGTTATTATTATTACAGTACAGATTTTTGTATCGTTATGAGTATAAATTTGGAACAGCTGTCAAAACTCAAGTGGGTGTCTATTCTAGTATCCATAGGTAACATAGATATTAAAACATTTATCGATACGATACTTCAATTCAGTTTTTTTTTAAATATAAACCGCACCTTTTTTTTAAATACAAAACACATTTGATCTCGAGTGATATGAGTATATAAGGAACTTCATTCGTTTGTCTATGATTAAAAAAAAACCATTCGTCGTGACGAATTGCCGCCACTGCTGTTGTCATTTTTTTGTTGGTTTTTTGCTGTTACTTACCTACTTATGATATGTGTGTAGATAAATTAGTGTATGCAACTGTACATAATTAGGCCTTAAAATACTCGTGTGATCCCATTATGAAACTCGCTGACGCTCGTTTCATAAAACCACACTCGTATTTTGAGGCCTCTCATTATGGATCAGTCGCATAAACTAAGAACTTCTTATTACGTATCGTGTCTTTCTCGGTGCAAAGTTCCTGCATATTTTTTGCATAATTTTCTATTTATGATGAATGGATGAATGTAGGTAATTAATCAAATTATCTGAAAAAACATGTTTATTCTACTGAATCTCATTCTGTTTTGTCCCTTTAACCTATTTTATTCCATGCATGTGACCATGCAGGTTGCAGGACCGCCTTGCAGTTTTCTTACCAAGGTTCCCACAACCCAAACACCACCCAAAGGTTGTCTGGAAGATATCGCTTTTTAGCGATAAGACCGCCTGTTGTCTACCATTGTTTATGTTTCATTTACCTCTATTTTTCTATTATCAACTTTGTCTGGTGAGCAATAAAGAATATTTGTATTGTATTGTTCCCATCTCCCGCAGAGTGCAAGAGCCCGTCAGACGATCAGCACGGCTATAACGCGACGGCGCGCGAGCTATCTCGATTTTTCTCGCACTATCCGTCTCCCTCTTATTAGAACACTTAGAACAAGAGGTATAGTGCGAGAAAAATCGAGAGTATGTCGCGGCCGTCCTATAATAGACGTGCTGCTGTGTCTTACTGCGCTACACACCAGCGCGTCCACATTTTCTCCACCATCGCTGAAGTAGATCGCCAGATGTTTACTTACCAAGCTTTCCGTCTCCCGCGGTATGCAGTAGTCCATCAGACAGTAGAATAACGATCTTCCTACTGTGCTCCGACCAGCCAATATGGTCACCGCAGGTCATTGCTTGCACCAAAGCGTCCAACTGCGCCTCAGCATCGTCTAGATTTGCCGTCACTTTACTGTCGTTCACGTGTTTAATGAAGCTGGTAACCTGGGACAAATGAAGTACAAAATGAAGAATAGACGTGCGTGTGCTACATAGTGTATTATTTAGGTAGCTTAAATATTTATTAAAATTGGAATGTGTATAAATAAATACCTAAATGAATAGTGACTAGGTAGCTTAGTAGTGGTAATAGTGACTGTCTCATATTTAATCAATATGAATATATACTGGCATCCGTGGCGGAGCGCCCATACAAGCCAATTCCCAAGCCGCCTAAAACTTACTGCTAGGCAAACCTTATAGGTATAGGTATACACTCTAAACTCTTTCATAATGTTAAATAAATAAAATTCTAATCTCTTTCATACTTTTTTGTTCCAGGTTGTCTTGTCTATCGAACATTTTCATTCGCCGCCACTGACAGGGATCCATAAAATAACGTAGCAGACCCAAGTGATTGATGTTTTTTTTTAATATGCGCGAAAAACCTTTCCTGCATACATCCACTTTGCGCTTAAAAAACTATTGAATAAGAACTTCTGATAACTACGGCAGTTCACCATAAATCATATTACATTTGGCAAGTACTTTATAACATTAATAAGGACAAATACACGCACTAAAACGTAATTAGACCCTTTAAATTAGGTTGTCTCATTAAAATTCTGATAGTCGTGAGCGTGACGTCGACCGAGCCTTTGTAGAGGTCTTCAAGTTAGGTACGCGCCTAATGCTTTTCCATTTAGGCTGTGCTGTCAAGTAAAATTGATTTCACTATTCTATTGCATTGATTATATTCATTGTTTCTTTTATAACCACAGGGTCATGATCCGATTTAGTCTACTTAATTGAAAACGACGATTCAAATCCCTCTGTGGTAACCAAAATATGCGCTACGATAGATAGGTATCTACTCGCGTTCGCACATACTAGACTATAGTGCTTTTCATATAACCTGACATTTAGCCGTCATTCTAATATGATTTATAACCTTAAATCGGGGACTTTTGAATGATCCTTGGAACATGGCGGATCGTGCTCCAGACATTTTTTTTCATTTTCTGCATCCTGCTGTTTAATGTATAGTTTTGATAGCGTATTATGCAATAAATGGCAAACATGACGGCTACAGTTTATGAAGAATTTTCCTGGAAATGCGAATAACCAATTCTTGGGCATCATTCAGCGGTTCGTGGTCGCGGCCGCCATTATACTTTGTACTGCTCCAGCTATCACTCAGTGCATCGTGAAGGCCTTACACCGTACATCATGCATGTGAAATGTTTTTTTTATTTCTGATTTCTGTACACTGTTTTTGGCAAAGGCCCTAGAGGCTGCCATTTCTCTAATAAATAATAATAACCTTAAATCGTAAAAGAGGTTTTAAAATGTACTGACGTGACGTATGTCACCGTAGCCAAGCAATTTGGGTCTATATGGGCGCTCGCGCGCGTCGTTAAAGTAAAGTTGTGACATTACCGGGTGTTTTATCTCGTCGTTATTATTATGATACGTACGCTTTTGTGCTATGCTATCCAAAGCCACGCTATGGTGTCATACCTCGTTAGTGAGAGAGAGATGGTGTCGGTAACTGTATGTCGGCTCGCATTTTTGCTCCTCAACATTGCAAGGGTTCTCTCGCCGTCTCTGATCTACGTTGATATACGGCAACACTGGCTTATCGGCAAAGCTGCCGAACCCTAATCTGGAAAAGGAAATTACTTAAATAATAATATAGTTTGTAATTCGCTATTCTGTGAAGGAGAAAATCGTACAACTGCATACGTCTGTGAAGAGATTCAAAGGCGAATGTGAAGTCACATCCTCCACTTAGCCGGCGTGGGGACACTAGGTATTATATCCCATTTCCTCATATACGAGAGAAGGCTTGTACCCCACAGTGGGACGTACCTATAAGTATCTTATAGGATGATGATATTGATGATGAGTAGAGTTCTACAAAAACAAGGAGAAATGTCATGTTGTCATGTACCTACTTAACAATTGCAATGCAAAGGCAGTGGTAACATATAATTTGCATTTAACTATTCTTAAGAAATATAATAGTTAATGACTAATATTCCACTAGAAATGACATCATCGCCGCCATCATTAGTCGTCATCACGCAACCTACTCTTGCCTATGAATAGCAGAATCATTTAATCGCACAGTGATGTTTTCTTACTCTTAGACGTTACTAGAACTGTAAGTTTGCTACAATATAAGTATACACAATACAGAGTATACGATTCTTCAAATTGATATCTGCTGGTTTCTCATCCAACCTTTCTCACCAATTATTTTGAATGTGATGGCGGTGCAGGAATTCAACGATCATAAGTATTCAATGTACGTAATCTTATTTATTGTGTCATGTCGAGTCGAGGGATAGTTTCAAAAATTGTTAAGCTTGTCACAAAATTCCCCATCTCGAATTTCCATTCGTGTGTATTTTTCATATTTTTGAAAACGTTCCGCTACTTGCACTCATCATGCATGTCAACTCATTCGTCACTCTGAACACTTCAAACTAAGTAAACTCGATCGCTCCTATCAGCAGTTATTGTACAAAACCTTAAATTTACCTAAAATTATCGGTGAGATTCTTGAGCATGTCGGGCAGGTCGTCTCTCAGCGAGACCAAGGTCTCCTTGTCGTCCTTCATGGACCACGTCAGGTCCATCAGGTAGTACAAGTCGAGAGGGTAGTTCTTCGCTGGTCGGTACGAGAACTTGACTTTCACTGTCTCTCCTGACAAAAAAGGAATATTTACATAACATCCTCATTTGTTAACTCTACTTCGTAAATTTGAACTGACCTATTCAGGTACCAATCGGTAGGTAATATCGGTACCATTTGCTTTTTTATATTTTTTGTATTAAAAGTATTTGAAGGGTCCACGGAAAGAACATGTCTAGTCACTTTGACAACATTTCGAGACATTGCGGTTTTTAAGTTTAGAATGATTCAATTAACAATACTATCTTCGCGATTAAGATGCTTTTCAAGTGCAAAAAAAGTGGTCGTATATTAACGTTTATGATTACAGCAGTAGGTTAGTTCGTTGAGAGCTCTACATTTTGAGATTAAAATCTAATTTTTCGAAAAAATTGACTGGACATGTTTTTTCCGTGGACTCTTCTTTTTTAGACTGGTATATTAAGAAAGAATATTTTGACCCGTGTGGTTTCCGACCCGTGTGGTGTCGGGTTGGAATTTCACCACCCTCTTTCTTCCCGTGGGTGTCGTAAAAGTCGACTAAGGGACCAGGGTTGAAGTGTGTTGTGGGCGATGGACTAGCAAACTATCACTGCAATATCACATTTCGTCGATCTTTTATACCCACATGTATGCTAAAAGTGGCGCTGTAACATACGTTTCATGTGCTCTGCTTACCCCTTTTGGGAATAAAGGCGTGAATGTATGTATGTATGTATGTATGTATGTATGTATGTATATTTTTAATTATAAGGCTTGAACATTTTGGTAGATGGTTCTAGATTCTATGGTCTCGACATATGTTAAAATTATAATTTTCGAAATCATCATGTATTATATCCCCCGACGCCTACATACTGAAATAGATACGAACATAACATAATGGTATGGGCGCTAATGCGCGGTACACCATCCAGGCGACCAGATTGTGACAGCTTAAGTCGAATTTAATTGTAATTCATTTGCATCGCGCACTGTCGTAATATTTGACTACGCAAGCAAAAGCGCGCCAATTAATAAGATTCCAATCTAAATCTCGATACTACTTTACTGAGTTCCAAAAATAAAAAGTGGTGTAAACATAAACTGTTGAAAGCAAAGAATTCACTAACGTGGTTTGAGCGACAGGCGCACCCTCTGCGGCTGTATCTGCACCACTGCCTCGACGTCCGACCCCACGTCCTGAAGAGACCGGTTTTCAGCCACCTGCCACACCGGCATCGGCGGTTTTTCGACCATCTCCTCTGAGCAGCCACTGGCCTTTAAACTGGAAAACATAGAAAACAAAATGGTTGGGTCTTTGCGTCGGTTACGCGGCCAGCTGCAGGGACCGTCTGAACAAGGTTTCTTGACCTAATAAAACAATGAGCCATATGCAAGTTTTTAAAATCGATATTTTTTCAGATCTCTGGATCATCTAAGTGGTCGCAAACCAGCACACTAAAAACGTTCGTCGCTAACCGACGCAATGAAGAGTCATTGGGGACCCTTTAAATATTGGCACAACAAACCTTATTGTTATATATAGCGCAAGAACAGAATGCATCAATGAATCTGGATTTTCGGGTACCCTACTCAGTTACTCAAATTAGAGGATTCTCTGAACTAAGCTTTTCTTCTGGAAATATTATACATATTTATTAATTTGAAGTGAGATAGCGTACTCAAAGAAATCCACGATCAACATAGTCCTGTTTTCTGTAGGCAACCATAGAGGGGAGGCTTTTGGCTAGCAGGGGAAGACCTAAACCACGCTATTAAAAAAAGTTCTAAGATTAGTCAGAGTTTCCATTTATTATTTAGTCGTATGGCATTATGATAACAGAGTCGCTTATAATCTACAATACTATGTCTAAATTCTTCACCCACTGGGCAGCGTCTGCGTCAGGTGAGTAGAGGTCTATGGCATCTCCAACAAATTTTCGCTTCGGACAGTCATGTATAATGTGATGCATAGTCTGTACGGGCGCCCCGCAGTCACACGCTGGAGAGTCTCGCCAACCACATTTAAACATGTAGTCCGCACAACGCCCATGCCCAGTACGGAGTCTGTTAAACTGACACCAATCCTTCCTAGATGCCGAGAACCCGTGCGGTTTCCGTGTGGGGTCGTAGGTGCTTAGATTTTTGTTTGGCAAGTTGGACTGCCAGTCCGCTTTCCAAGCCTCTTGAATATTGAAGCAATTCTGCTTCAGGTTTCGGGCTGCTTGGTATGGCGGATGTTTAGACTTTAGGCGATGTGGTGGAGGATTAGTGAATTCTTGGTAGCTCGGCAGATTTGGGTTATTGTGGATTTTGTTGGCTTCCTTTACAAGTGCATGTTGCCGTCTAAGGTGTGGTGGTGGGATATGGCTTAAGACTGGGAGCCATTGTATAGGCGTCGATTTGACCGTACCCGATATGCATCGCATGGTGTTACGCAACTGAGCATCGACTTTATCCGTATGGGCACTGTTTAGCCACACAGGAGCGCAGTATTCGCCTGCAGAGTACACCAAACTTAGTCCTGTTGAACGGAGCACGTCTGCACTAGTTCCCTAGGCCGTGCCTGTTAATTTGTGTAGGATGTTATTTCGTGTCCCAAGTTTCTTGCCTAGCTTTTGAAGGTGAGGACCAAATGTAAGTGAGCGATCAAGAGTCACGCCGAGGTATTTTGGTTGTGGGTTGTAACCTAATATTGAACCATTAAATACAACCGTAGGCGCGTAGGCTGCTTGTTTATTATTGAGGTGGAACGTTGACACTTCAGTTTTATTAGCGTTTGGAACGAGGCGCCATTTCTTAAGGTACTCATTCAGTGAACTTAGATCTTTGTTGAGTTGCACTTCAGATTTTCCAAAGGTCTTATGCTGGTATGCAATGGCGATATCATCGGCATACACAAATTTCCGGGATTCCGTTTCAGGTAAGTCATGAGTGTAGAGATTGAAAAGTAATGGGGCTAACGTGGACCCCTGTGGCAACCCATTGTTCAAAGTCCTAAGGCGGCTCTGTTTATCGCCTATGTGCACTACAAATTTTCTGTCACTCAGCATGTTGATAATTAGGCCCGTAACTCTACTACAAGGGATCACCTTCATTAATTTGTAGTATAGTCCCTGCCTCCACACAGCGTCATACGCTGCACTAAGGTCCACAAAAGCAACCACGGTTTTCAAGTGCTTCTGATAGCCAGCCTCGATGTGCGTTGTTAGGGAGAGCACCTGGTCCGTGCAGTTGCGGCCACTCCTAAAACCAGCCTGTTCGACGGGGACCTTACGGTCGATGAATGGAGTAATTCTGTTCGAAAGTAGCTTTTCCAGTAATTTATATAGGCAGCTGAGAAGGGCGATGGGTCTGTAACTCTTTGGGTCTTCAGCTGGTTTATCAGGTTTTAACACAGCAATTATCTTGGCATGCTTAAATCCTGTGGGCAGAATATTTCTTTCGAGAATATCTGAGAAGAAAGCAGCCAGCCATCTGTGGCATTTGGCGCTTAAGCTTTTAATGAATTCATTGTAGATGCCGTCTTCTCCTGCTGCTTTGCCCAAGGATAGCTGCTTGATAGCTGTGCTGATTTCATCAGCTGTAAAGGCTCTTGAGATGTTTTCATCGACAGTCAGTGATTTAGCCAGGTTTTGGGTATATTTTTTGATAATTTTGGTGTACTGTTTATCGCCCTTTACCCTAGAAGTTTCAACAATGCGGGTAGCAATTCGATCGGTTAGAGTTTGGGAAGCGCAAGAAGGACTTGTACCCGATTTACCAGTAAGCTTGTTGAGAACGCGCCATGCTTTCCTACTGGATACCCTAAAGTCCATCTTTTCGACTGTGGCTATCCACTTGTCGTGGCGCTGTGAGTCAAGGGAGCTTAATAGGTTTCTTCCGATTTCCTGGTCGCCCGTTAGCTTGTATTGTTGGAACAGACTTTCACTCTCTTTGTTCCAGCATGGGATATATACTTTTCGAAAACCTCTCGGAACGTGCTTCTTTGCTGTGGCTATAAGCAGGCCTACAAACCTTGCATGGTTCTCAGATTTCGGCGGTATCCATCTTATAGCCGCATCCATGTCAGCGGCAAAGGCCATCCAATCTTCCTTTTGAAAATTCCACCGAGGCAATGGCATGGAGTTAAAAAGTGGAATTTGGTCACCAACTTCCAGTAAGATAGGTCTGTGTTGGCTATTAGGAAAATTTGAAAGCACTCGCCTTTTGGTCGCGAGAGGTGCACCTCCATTCTGCGAAACAAACGTCAGATCAGGATTATAATCCTTCTTCCATCTCGCTGACCTGAAGGAACCTCTATCCTTGGCATCGAAGACTAGGTGATAATTGTAATCCTCCGCCCACTGCGCGAGCTGTATTCCGTTTAAGTCATTGGAGTCGTACCGCCAGGAAGTATGGTGGCTATTAAAATCTCCCGCGTAGAGGCATGGGTGCTGGAACACCGGCAATCTAGGTTCCCAAGTGTGGGAGGGCGGCTTATAGATGTTGGCAATGGAGAGGTCGTTGATTTTAATTGCAGAAATTAAGTAGTTTGGTTGGGAGACTTGCGGCAGGACAGAGACGTCCGACATGTTTTTCCTCACATATGTTGCGATTCCATACTTGGGATGGTTAACAGAGTGGACGATATTGTAGTCTTGGATTTGGCCTCTAGACCTCAAGTTATCCTCATCTTTAGCGTGTGTTTCTTGAACTAATAGAACATCAACTTTATGTTTCGTCAGAATTTTGTGTAGGTATTCACACTTTGCCAGGCTTATTCCCTCGATGTTTAAATGGCAAATTCGTAAGTTGGGCCCAATGTCTATTGATTGAGGGATCACTTTGAGACTTTTTGACATAGCATTCTGAGCGTTCATCGTATATTCCAGTGTAGCGACTCGGTTATTGTGCTGTGAGGTCATTCAGACAGGTACAGCAGCCAATGGTTGTCAATGGCAGCCAGAGTTTCCATTAAGGGACATGTTAGAATTCGTAGCTGTTGTTAATAAATTGGTAGGTAGTTAAATAATAGTTACTTTTTTCATCAATATTCATTGCTAGAAAATATTTTAAACATGCACATTAATATGAAGATTCATTCATTAATGAGAGATAGAAAACATTTGAAGTCCATATTTTTCCAATTAATTAAAACACCTACGATCTAGGACACTTCCGGAAGTAACGCTCGTTACCGCGATAGGCAATAAATTGACTAACCAATTCATTACCAGTTACCACAGTATTGCACCTTACTTATAAAACGAAACAGGTATGTCTTCACCTTCCTGGGATATTCGACTTTGTTATGCCTATGCCTGCCTAATTATTTATTTATTCCATAAAATATGTTTTATGGAATAAATAAATAATGAAATGTAAGTACTGCATGCTATGTAGGTACTATAATTAGACTGTAGGTAGAATTAGCAATAGTTAAGAAAAACCTGATATGAATTTCGACCTTAATATCCATCAAACTCTCATTAACTCAAAAAATAACCTAATCTAACCTAACCTAATACATCACATCACATCATCAGCCTATATACGTCCCACTGCTGGGCACAGGCCTCCTCTCATGTATGAGAGGGAATGGGCAGTAGTCCCCACGCTGGCCCAGTGCGGATTGGGGACTTCACATACACCTTTGAATTTCTTCGCAGATGTATGCAGGTTTCCTCACGATGTTTTTCCTTCACCGAAAAGCTAACGGTAAATATGAAATCATATTCCGTACATAAGTTCCGAAAAACTCATTGGTACGAGCCGGGATTCGAACCCACGACCGCCGTTTGACAGCCGCATGCCTGAACCACTGGGCTACCGTAGCTTCAACACACTTTTCGCCCTATTTCAAACTCAACTATAACATTAACAAAAATACTTACCACCGTACCATTTAAGTTTATCTAAGGCCCTAGCACGATAGGTTATATCGTCACTTTTACGTGACGTTTCAGTACATTTCCGCCGTAAAACGTGACGATTAAACCTTGCGTCCTAATAGCTGGGCAAGTGTACAATACTAAGTAGTAGGTATGTGTCAAAGTTACTGAGTCAAGTGCGTATTATTGCCACAGTTAGATAACCGGCCTTAGTCAAGCAGGGAGTAGGATCATTGTGCATTAGAAGAGTCATAAGTATGTCTCATATGTAAAATGGGTTTAATGATGAAGGAATTGTAACACGGAAATAATCTTCGCAGTATGAAAATAGGTAGGTACAAACAATAAAGTAGCATGACAAACCTGCACACTGTTTTCATCGAAGATTGGTGTGTATATGTTAACTGGTATAACTGTCAGTAAAATTTATTACTTTATTTCGTAAAAAAAGTCTCATGGTGAGAAATACTCGACAGTGTCGATAAAAATAGCGTACGGTAACGACGACAGAAGATGGATGAAGCTACAAAATAAGTTTAATTCTCACGTTTCAAGTGACGAGAACAAACAAATAAATTTAGGTTCCTATGACGAAATGATGAGCCCGCGGTCTTTAGAACAAACCCATTGAAAACTATTCATCCGAGTCAGCCGTGTAAGCCACACAATCAATAATCAATCACGTTGAACGTGCTTCGGGAGATCCGTCCGTTTCGGCCAGTCGAGCCCGAATGTCGGTGAACATCGCCCAACTAACGTGGGAACACGATCTCCGGACTCAAAGAATGCGCTAATGCAACGCACTGCACAGAATCTATCTAATCAATAAAAGGCCCGCCTTTTGTAACTCTTATCTCATAGCTATTTCATCTAAGATAAAGCGGCAAAAAGTAATACAAGTGACGTGTTAAAAGCTTAACACTAAATAACAAATTGACCATTAGAAGTTCGTAATTACACCCCCGCTGTGCCGTTCGGCGCATGCTGCTTGAAAGAGTTGAGAACCGTCCAAGTGTCTATTAAGCTTATTGTATACCAAAGTACCTACTCTTCTCTTAATTAACTTGGTTAACTCTACGCTATATTGTCTTTGAAAATGAGAATAGCGAACGATCCATGAACACGCTGCTGTAATTGAATTTTTTCGCTACTAGGTACTCGATCAAAAGTGTCAACATGAGAATTTTCAATGTGCATCACCATATAAATGAGACGTGTCGAACTTTATGCTAAATAATGATCTAATATTAGAGAGTAAAAGAAAGAGCACTATCACCGCTAATAATTATAGGAAATAACTTTATATTTTAATCATCAGAATAATTATTCTGTCAGTATCATATGATTGGTTAAATGGTTAGGTTAGAGTTTACTGACAAAATATTTAAAGCTGACCAACTTTTCCGACCGATTTTTTTGGAGAACAGCAATATAATATTTCTATAGAATTTCGAGAGTATTTCTTGAACTACTAAGTCTCAATCTGAATGAAGAGGCAAAATCCGAGACAAAAGTTCATCAATAATTTTATTGTTTATTATCTTGTATTTATTATTAATTAAACTTAACTTAATATTTTATTATTTTTCATATAATTGCTAATATCTGTTTTAGATTAATTTCATGTTTCATTTATCTCAAATAAATGTTTTTAATGAGTTAACTAGATAAGATATCTCGCCTAAGAACTTAAACAAAGGAAGGTACTATCAGCGATAATCCTAATAGAAAAACATTGTACGAGATTTACATAAGCTTTTGAAAAATCGCATTATGTAAGTAGTCGTACCGTTATAACATTTCTAATAGAATAATCTCAAATATAATCCCTTTCTGACGAGGTCCGTGCAACATCAACAATTTTAGGCGACATAGTATTGTTTTGTACTTTACTAATCGATTACCTATGTTCGATCCGGTCACATTTGAGCATCATTTGTCAATCAAGAATCAAACACATTCCGTACTCTTTTCTCAGTCTGTGTCATGAACTCATGACAAATATCTCCCTCGGCTCGGTATATGTATACATAAATAAACTAAATTACGTTCCTTCAGCTCTACCCATACCTATATAATTATGTAGCAGTGGCGGAGCGCCCGAACAAGCCGACTAGGATAGTAGAGTAGGTATATAACTATCCGGCCAGGATAGTTATATACCTACTCTAAACTCTTGCCTAACTTTTTTGCTCCGGTTTGCTTCCTGCATTTTCACGCTCCCGCCGCGCCATTGACATGTAGGTAGGTTTGTAGGTTCTATTCTATTAGCATAGTTGTTGGCCTAATAAATACTAACATTAGGTATTGTCGTTGCTAGAAATGCCCGGCTCTTAAGGAAATTGTGGTACGGTCAAACTCACAAGGGGCACAACACCTTTACCACCTACCTTTTACACCTTTTTTTATGGGCCTTGTTGCCTGACTCAAATAAATAAAATAAATAAATTTACTAAAATTTAGAGTTCGACTGTACTTTGCTATAAACTTCCAAGTTAAGGGTGAGTATCCACCAGAGCTGTGCTCACCTTTCGTCATCGTTGCATCTCGCAGCGGTGCTGAAGCGCGGATCCGCACACCAGCGGCAATGCGAGGCGGCCGATAGACACGCACCGCACGAGTCATGCTCGATGCACACTAGCTTGTTCTGTATTTGCTGAGGCACTGAAAGGAAGCCAAGTTTTTCATTGACACTGTTTTAAACTTCTTTATTCAGAAGATCAATATGTGTATGTGCCGCATTGCAATGTGCTTTAATTATATTTGCGCGTGTCAGAACGAGTGCGCGCACGCTACACGTCGGAAGCATATTGCGATGCAAAGTGACGCACCAAATTGACCTTGTATGTCGCAAAATACGTAACAGCAGAAAATCTCATTGTATAGATATTTTTGTACGTATGATAATATGCTATGGTATATACACAGAAAAAAGTTGTGACCATTCCATCGGCAAAATAGATATTTGTTCTTAGCGGGATTTGAACCCGGAACTTCTTATACTTACCTAGCTTTGTTGACGGGGTCACCAGAAACAAAGCAAACTACTTTGTCGTAGAACTATGTACTGTGTGCTTTCTCATTGTCTTAGCCATTTGGGTACCTACTTCAAAAGACTAGCTTTTGCTTGAATATGTTTTTGTGCGTGGGTAATAGACGCAACGTATTAAGCAAAACAATAATGGCTGGATTGACGACGAATCTAAGTATTGGGGTATTCTTAAAAATAAATGTGTAGAACACATAATCTCCAATACTGATATACTATCTGAAATGTCCTATAGGTAATGGTGGAACACACGCGATAGTTCGTGGAAACCCAGTTACTCAGATGGTTTTTTTCAAGAATTGTCTGTTGGAAAGACCTTATACTAGAACCGGTCCGGTCATAACATTACTCGCTAGGTTGATACACATGATAAGTGATTAAGTAAATCATGGTTACATCTATTAGTAAAACGGAAACGCTAACGGAGATACAAATCTAAACTAAAAGCGAGATTGAACCTTTGAATAGGTACATGTTGTATTCTGAGCATGGCGACATCGTTACTTTCGATTTTCTACGCTTAGATTTGTCAAGTGTTGACGTAAGTTCTTACTCATACTCAAGTCTCTTGAGTGCTAGAGTTTAGCTGGCAATTTTATTTAATAAGTGAACTACCGGACGCTTGAACGGCAACTTAGTGTTCTATTAGAATTGGATTATCAATCCAAGAGTGGTTCCATGCGTCGACTTTTTACATCGTCCGGTTTATCGAGACGCTAGTCATGGATGCATCGATACTATATCGCATTTGAATCGCTGCAAAAGGTTGTTGAATGTCGTCGCTCGCGGTCTGTTTTTTCTCTTGATCGAGGTCAATCTATGAATACTTTAAACGAGTGCCTGCTATAAATATCGAGTCGATTCCAATTCACTACGTTGAGTCAAACACTGCCCCTATACAGAAAATTAAAGAGTAGCGTATAATATCACGAGTTTGGTAAACAACCAGACGGCCTGCCTGATGGTAAGCAGACACTGTACCCTATTGACGCTTGCGAGGCTGAAACTCTTCCGTGATACACTGAGTGAGTGTCTCATAACTCATTTAACTAGCACTGACAAGGTATATACCCTACTTGTATTTTCTGATTGTAAGTTATTGCATGAAAGTGGTATAGTAGTTTATGCGACTGATCCATAATGAGAGGCCTTAAAATACGAGTGTGGTTTTATGAAACGAGCGTCAGCGAGTTTCATAATAGGATCACACGAGTGTTTTAAGGCCTAATTATGTATAGTTGCATACACTACTTTATATACACACATGTCATAAGTTAAGTAGTAGTATTGTAAGTAGCAGCAAAAAACCAAACAATAAAATGACAACAGCAATGGCGGCAATTCGATCATCCGTCATAGCGAATCGTTTTTTTTATATCATAGACAAACTAATGAAGTCCCTATACTCATATCACTTGAGATCAAATGTCGTGCGGTTTGTATTAAAAAACGTACTGAATTGACGTTTCGTATCGATAACTGTTTTAATATCTATGGATACTAGAATAGAGACCCACTTGAGTTTTGACAGCTGTTCCAAATTTAAACTCATAAATGATACAAATTTATCAAAAATCTATACTGTAATGACATTACAGTACAGATTTTACCTACTACCACAGACAAGAAAGTTCTCATAGTAAAGTCGGTTGTAATAATGCTGGTCATTTCCTACGGTTTCTGAACGCATTTTAGAGCACTAATGATATGTGCGTAGATAATAGTCGCATAAACTACTATTATGCGACTGATCCATAATGAGAGTGTGGTTTTATGAAACGAGCGTCAGCAAGTTTCATAATAGGATCACACGAGTGTTTTAAGGCCTAATTATGTACAGTTGCATACACTACTTTATCTACACACATATCATAACTAGTAGTAAGTAACAGCAAAAAAACAACAATAAAATGACAACAGCAATGGCGGTAATTCGATCATCCGTCATGACGAATGCCTTTTTTTTTAAATCATAGACAAACTAATGAAGTCCCTATACTCATATCACTCGAGATCAAATGTCGTACGGTTTGTATTAAAAAACGTACTGAATTGACGTTTCGTATCAATAACCGTTTTAATATCTATGGATACTAGAATAGAGACCCACTTGAGTTTTGACAGCTGTTCCAAATTTAAACTCATAACGATACAAATTTATCAATAATCTGTAGTGTAATGACATTATAGTACAGATTTTAGCTACTACCACATACAAGAAAGTTCTCATAGTAAAATCGGTTGTAGTACCTAATGCTGGTCATTTCCTACGGTTTCTGAACGCATTTTAGAGCACTAATGATATGTGCGTAGATAATAGTACATTAGGGCGGTGAATTCGTGAATGCCCCAGATCGCAGGTGTTTGTGGCCCGAACCGAAGGCGAGGGCCATAAATATGCGCTCTGGGGCTTTACGAATTACCGCCCGTGTTGCGTACAGAATTTTACGTCTTCACTTGGCCACAATGCGAGTTTTCCCGTACGCGCAGCGTGCAGTAAAACTCGCATTATGGCCAGGTGTGACGTAAAATATATTACTTCTTTATCTTGTCATCATAACTTACTTGAACATGCATAAGCATAGTACATAACATAACCCTACCCATATGCAGTAGTAGTTCCGTAAGGAATGTCTCTGAAATGCATAAGAAAGTAGCCGGCCTATTCAACATGCCATCTAACTTACCAGTCAGCGTGCAAAAGATACTGCCTACGTCCAAGTATAGCGAGTAAGGAGCTAGGTACCTACTGACTTCGCACATAGCTTTAATGCGAAGTCTAGACATACATTCA
This sequence comes from Epinotia demarniana, assembly GCA_945867215.1. Classification (NCBI taxonomy): domain Eukaryota; kingdom Metazoa; phylum Arthropoda; class Insecta; order Lepidoptera; family Tortricidae; genus Epinotia; species Epinotia demarniana. Next base: position 15,026,822 of record OX244275.1, read on the forward strand.
TCACATGTGTTTGCAAATGTAAGTCACGAAGGCAACTCGTTAACGAAGAGTAAACGTAGTCGACTTTCCAAATACTTACCGACCTATTGACCATTCGTTCCATAGAGTTCAGGTCATTAGTTCTTTTTGTAACGCATTTGATTGAATCGTATTGCTTAACCTTTCTAAAGTGCTATGGAAGTTACGGATACAGACTAGAGCCATAGCCACGTGGAAAAATACGCGAGAATTACTTTTACGATGGCATAAAAGCGCGTGGGATGTACGCTCTTGTAAGTAGACTTAGTTGTAAATTGTAATAACCTAATAATAATAATAGCATAAATGTTCCTGAAATTGCTTTTTATCATCCTCGGCCATTTTGATCTGACAGAGCCTGTATTCGACTTTGGTTTTAGACAACTCGTCACATTCGTAATCTAGCGACACGATGAAATATCACGAAGTTCACTCCACACCACTTTAAATTGCATTTGACGACATTATATACCTTCGTCGCTGGCTGTACAGTAGCTATGTTACGAGCTGTCATCTAAACAAGTTGAATATCGCCACGGTAGTCCAGTAACGGGTCTGTTTTAGATGTAAATCCGATTAGATAATTCCCTACCAAAACTAGATTTCAATGGAGCGGCAACGGAATGTCTCCGTCACTAAATTAGACTGTTTATAAATGGACTCACTATTTCAGTTTCGACGTCTCTAAGACGGCACGGAACTTGGCTGTTATTCGGAACTCGCTAAGGTGCCTAACCTCAACCGTCATGCTAATGAAAGTAGACCGCTACCTACGGTCAGTTATTACGAATCGCGGTGTCAAAAAGTATTTGTGGGTGAACAGTGAGGTGGGGTTAAAATAAGTTACAGTTTAGCGGGGCTTAAGCCACCAAATAGGTGATTGTGGTACATGTGGTAACATTGTTTACCTTCTGTCGACGTAATTTAAGAGTGTGGGCGTGGAAGAGGTTGCGGGGTGATGTTAAGGCTGATTTAGATTGATCCAGTTTCTGGCGCCGATGTAAAGACGTCACATATTGACGACGTATTGATGCAGCTTATAGCCTCGTAAGTTCTTTTCTCTCGTAGGTAGGTACTACATAGAGTACAAACTTAAATAAAGTTTTCTACTATCATGAACGGGGTAAGAACAAGGTTTAGAATTACTTAAAAGAAAAAAAAATAGCTATGGGGCAGGTCAAGGGTAGTGCTAAATGATTCACATCGTCATCAGCCTAATACTTTCTAGTGCTGGGCACAATGATAATCTAACAGAATGAATTTACTTAGATAGGTGTACAAAATGAGACTCATGGGTAGTGTAATCTTGTGAATAACAAGTATTTAAGATGTAACTGTGTTACGAGTACCTAGTTATGCATTAATAAATGAAAAATAAAATTACGGAGCTCGGCGGAAGGGAGAGCCTACGTTGGTTGGTCCCATTTTAATAGGCTTGTGTAGTACATGCACTAAGAACTAAAAATACCTAATTCCCGACACTGTACTAGACCGAACTATTCCGCAACGGTTCTGCTCTTTAGTACGTTTAGTTCACCCGGAGCGATAACCAGAGAGAGAGATAGAGAAGAGTGAGCAGTAACACTGACAGCAAAACGATGCGATCCGAATGATTGACCGAGCGACCGAACGTATCCGAATGGCTCTCGGAGTGCGCGACCGGACAAGGAACGAAAACTGTGTGAATAGAATTATAGTGTACTAGTGAACTAAAAGACCTAAAAGACTGAACTAATACATTTGAGCGATTGTACTAGTTTGGAGCGATCCGCTCAGTGACCGAGCGCGCACAAGCCTACATTTTAACGTACTAGATAGCGAAGTTACACATAGTATATAGGTAAGTACCTAACTACCTACTGCTACCGGTAGGATACGTACATTTCAGTGCCACCTAGAAAAATTGACAAGCCACGCCAGCACTGACGCAAGGGACTGGATCTGCCTAAATTAGGCTAAATGCCGACAGGATGATATGTTGCCCTATTGGGAGCTCAAGAATTAGGCGCTGACATCGTGTAACAATAAATTGTTCAATACAGACAACTGTAATGGGTGTCCCAAATTAACGACACCACCGAAGACAGGTGATGGGGGTCGAGTGATTATTCTATTGGTTTTAATTAGTTTCTTGTTTTATCATGGTATATATATACAACAGTGAGTGAACAAACCCAAAATGAGAAAAACTTAAGAGATTCTAAGAAACCGTAGAGTCGACCGACCTTAAAGTTTTTCGGAAAATGCCGTAAGTTTATGCACTGCATCGGCTACCTCATACCTGCTGCCTCATTTTAACCGACTTCAAAAAAAGGAGCAGGTTCTTAATTCGTCGGAATATTTATTTTTTTATTATATCCGATTACTCGAAGACCTGGACCGTTTTGTGTTTTTTAAAGGGTATCCTTTCTAAGTGGTTTCTTAATTGGTCCATCAGGTCAGGATCTGATGATGAGATCCTGGAGAAATAGAGGAAACTCTTCATTTCTTATAGGTACACGTGAAGCGATTTGGGTACAGATCCTGATTTAAAGTCAGTTAAAACATTGTTTTTAAAGTAAAATATAATTTCTTACCTCGAGGTATATTATATGATAGTCCCAACCCATTCCTTCGCCTACCGTACGAGTAGGTACTTACTTACCTACTGTAAAAAGTATGATGTCAATAAACATAAATCACTTTCTTCTTTCTTGTATACTTAAAGATAATGTTTCAGAAATTACAGTTGACAAAAATATCGTGATTGGTAAGTTCAAGGTGTTTCAAGCTTCTATCGCTGACTGTAGGTACTTTTTGGCATGGTCATCAAATACCTGGGTAAGGCCGTTATTTCTTGTATACAAATATATATGGCTAATTGGCGTAACACACTGGAATTGATTAAAAAGTGGACATTTTTAACTGCTTAATCAGGTACAAGAAATAACGGCCTTACCCACCTACTCGTTAAGAGGGTTCCATTCAGCCACAACGGATTTATCTTGTAGCTTAGGCACTGGTCCCACCGCGAGCTAGTAAGCTATGAGCTATCGGCTATAAACACGTACAAAAGATAAGCACTCCCGTGTTAATAAAAGAGACACGGCGATATTTATAGCTCACCGCTGGGCGAGTAACTATAAATATCGCCGTGTCTCTTTTATTTACACAGGAGTGCTTATCTTTTGTTCATGTTTATAGCCGATAGCTCATAGCTTACTAGCTCGCGGTGGGACCAGTGCCTTAGCGTTGCTTGGCCACCTTCTGTCATGTGACTTGTACATGTGTAGGTACATTGTCATCCGACATATGTATATATGTGTATTAGTTTACAAAGTTGCAACTCGATTAGACTTCGGGAAGTTTCTCAATTTTGGCCAAGGTTTGACCTACACAAACTAACTAACATACCTGAGTTAAATAGCAAAAAATGAGTTTTTTAAATGATCTTATGCCGCTGTAATCATGTATAGGTAATCGTTACATATTATCATGACGGTTGCATGCCCACATAATTATAAATAATGCAATGTTCACACTTTTGCAATTCATAACGAATGTATAAGCCTTGTATTTTGTTGGTGTGTCAAATAAATAAATAACTAGATTTTGTAGATACCTACCTATGGTAAACGTAAAGAACGTTGTGAATAGAACAGAAGGACTTATCGTCCTTAATCACGGGTTTATCCACTAGTAAAAAGTAGGTAACCCCATAGTGTTGTAAGATTACTAAACAATTAATTAACTTACAACTATGAAATTGGAATTTTTCTCCATTTTGAAAATAGAATAGATTAATATAAGTACACCACCAATTTAACCCAATCAAATGCATTAAAAACTGACGCAAAAACATTTCTAAAGCTGTTAATACCTGTCACCTCAGATAGATCTGTCGTGGCTCGTGGCAGATATTAAAGCAGCTGACGGTACATGCAAGCTATAAATAAGCTTATAATCGTTTACGCAGAGGGTTAATTTGCTCAGCAGGCGGCTGCACATGCGTTATTGGAACATGGCACGTGGCTATTACGAATAGGTACGTTTTGATCGGAGTGATAACGACCATTTGATTCATGAAATGTGTCAATTATTGGTTTGTTGTTCAGTTTGTTATTCTTTTTAATAGTTGTTATATGTCTGGGTCTGTCTGTTGGTATCGTGTCTCATAAATCGGGTATCACCTATACGTATTAGTAGAGCGTACAATACCAACAATATCAAACTAGTGCCGATTCAACAGTGATAGTAGGTATAACTTTGTCAAGACGTAGCTGGAATATTTACTGAATACGTCGTACTGGATAATTAGCCAGTCTGAGTGATAGACACTTTAGACACGTCATGATAGGGTTGAATGTATTGACATAAAATCTACAAAACTGGCCTAAACGATGTCCATGCCTCATGAACGAGCGAGTGAAGCGATCGAAGTTCTATTTTTCAGCTTGTATGTATGGTATTATGTCTATCGTATGTCCTGTGTCCCATACAAGGGAATATACGGGAATATTGAAAATGTGTTTGTTTATACATCTGCTCTATCAGGGATTCTATGATAACTTGGGCCCTTGATTTTTTTACCAATACACTAACTAGTGTAATTTATCCCCAATGTTCCTGGGAATATTCCCCGGAACAATGGCAATATTCCCAGGAACAATGGAAATATTCCCTATAATAAATAAATAAAATAATAAATAGTTATTGGGAACATTCCCCGAGCCAAAAAAACAAATTTTACACAAGTACTTCTGCTGCTTCTGCAAGTAACAAAAACGATACAAAGTTAACTAAAAAAATTACAATAAAATGTGGACGAATACAAAATATGAAAATATTTACATATTTAATGGTAATTGAGATAAAAAGGCAGAATTAGTACAATAATGAAGTTTTTGGCGAATGGCACTTCATTTGTCGGGGCACTATATTCATTTTAATTACTTTTATTACAACTTAAATTTTCCTAATTTGTATTTCAATATTCCCCTGTTTGGGGAATATTCCCGGGAACAAAAATTCCCGTACGGGAATATTCCCGTTCCCGGGAATAATCCCCGGCACATCATTAGTCACGCTGTCCCGCGGTCCGGCTGTTGTCAATCGATTCTCGTGAAATTTTGTGAGTAGGAGGTTTGTTAATTAATAAATAGTATTTCATTGTCGAGTAAATTTTTGAAATGTAATAAAAGGTTTTTTTTCTCTCAGAGATCCACTATAGTTATACAGGTCATGTGACTGGAAAAGATAAATAGTTACGTAGGTATATAAAAAACAATACTTAGCTTCAGATTTTAAGCTACGGTAGCCTAGTGGTTTAGGCATGCGGCTGTCAAGCGGCGGTCGTGGGTTCGAATCCCGGCTCGTACCAATGAGTTTTTAGGAACTTTGTACGGAATATTTACCGTTAGATTTTCGGTGAAGGAAAACATCGTGAGGAAATACCCAATAAGGTCTAGTTTTCCCTCTGGGTTGGAAGGTCAGATGGCAGTCGCTTTCGTAAAACTAGTGCCTATGCCAAATCTTGGGATTAGGTGTCAAAGCGGACCCCGGGCTCCTTTAGGGGCATTACCGGGAATAACGCTAGGAGGAGGACTTAGCTTCAGATTTTGGGAACGTACAAAAGTTGTAGTTAAGTAGCTGTAGCTATACAAGGTAAATAGTAAATAAATCACACATAATGATTCGGTTTCAAAGATTGTAGTTGGAACTATATGTTCGTTCGTATAGTAACTAGGAAGGCATTCCGTATTTTAATTAAATTACACAACGTAATTTATGTTTCTTTTGCCATACTACATATCCAATTACTCATCCCTTTTAAGTGATACACCTATATGTTAGTAAGAATAATGACTCAACTAGACAATTACTAAAGAGTTTCATGCTTAGCTACAGTTACATAAAAGTTCCAAGAAGCAAAATATGTATTTAATAATCTAGGAATGGAAAATGTACATCCAGTTCGGTAACTACAGGTTCACCGGTATCAGTCGCATGTAACCACATGCGACTGATGCGACGACGTTTTGCAGCGCTACAATCGCTAGGGTCGCGATACAGCCTAGCAGGCGCGCAAGTTCGAGAGTCCACGTTTGAGTCGCCGTTCGTACACTATCAATTTAAAGTTTATCATTTGTAATACATTTGACATATAATAATTTACTTTAAAAACAAAGTTTTAAACGACTTTAATTTAGTACTCCGCCAAGCCACGAGAACATTTCCTATTTTTTTTACAATATACCACATGAACTGATTTCCGATAGCAAATGCGTTGATTACTATAGAAAAAAAACCGAATCGCTGTATGTGGGACGATAATATTTGAGGACTTCCATCGATTCCCCAAGATCATCACCAATGGCACTTCATTAGTTCCTATTTCAACGGAATTTTATCAGAACCTGTGACGTAGGTACTTTTGCACTTTTAAGTACTTACATAATTGAGGAATTCGATAAGTCATCTGTGGTCTTCATCATCAATTCCTTTCCACCAAATTTATGATTCCGGATTTGAATACACGAGTTATAACAGAAAATACCAAAATCACTACACGCATGCCTAATAAAATTGAGGAGTCCCTTCAATTCCTCATGGATCCCATCATTTAACTGAATTTTGAAAAAATGGGACCCACCTGGAAGTATATACCTACATACGAACAAAAAAATTTTTCGAATCGGCTCATCAATGACGGAGTTTTGAGGTAACAAACATAGAAAATAATAATAATAAAAAAATACAGCCGAATTGAGAACCTCCTCCTTTTTTTTGAAGTCGGTTAAAAAACTTCAGCCCGCGACTCCGTCCGCGTGGAACTCCTTTATATCGTAGGTCCATTCAATATACCCCCACCCCCCAATCCTTTTCACCCCCTAAACCTCTCGTATGCCGATGTCTAAAAAAAGGGTGTGTAATGATGGGTATAAAAATAAATATTATAATTTCATTCGCTATAACAACATTTGATATATTTTCAAGGGATATAATCATTCATTGTATACAATAAACGTTTGTTATAATCTCAAAATATATATGTTTATTTTGTATAACGATCATCGGATATAACACTTATTTTGTATAATCATTATATGGTATAATGCTCATGTTATATACAAATTATATATCATAACTATCAAGAAGAATAATATTTCGTTTTTATTATTAGTTAGATTAATAACGCCTTAACGATCATAATTAATAGCAAACACGCCATTACTCCAAAGTGCCACGATGTAGTAAAACGTTATTTAGGTGGGTAGTTTCATTATTAAAATTAATATTATCTGTCTACGTTCAGTTTAGTAAGTATTAAAATATAATAGTTTTTTGTGTGTCATTTGAGTTTAATTTACCCAGCTTAACCTACTATTCTCTTGCAGTTCGTTTCGCGTACCAAACCTACTTCTACATAACCTAATAGAAGTACTGGTATAAAAATCATACGACATCCAAAAGAAAATGTGGCAAACATAACGGCTTGCAAATTGTACTATGTAAGCATATATTAGGTAGTAAAAAAGTTGGGTTCTGGCGCTTCGCCGGCCGCTGCCGCGGCACGCTCGCTGCGCTCGCTCGGCTCGCGCGCTATAGGGTCGCAGTTCAACCTAACACTTCTCCTCGCTTCGCTCGTCGTCGTACCTACACCGACCTGCCTTACAGTCTGCCAAAAAATATTATGCGAACTGTGCATTAGAATAAATAAGCATTATATCATTTGTTCATTATGGGAAATATGGATTATATTTAAAGTATGTTATACTAAATATTATTATATCAAATGATCGTTATATAAAATGATAATTATATCATATGTAAATATATTTAGTGTTGTTATATCACTCAATAATTATATCAAATGAGCGTTATTGCGACTAATATTATTTCAAAAAAATTTATATGCATCGTTACGCACCCTAAAAAAAAACAATCAAATCATGACCATGACGTGTATATACATGACCATGACGAAAGGTTAATTAAGGGATGATTTCCGGATAAAAACTATCCTAAGTCCTTCTCCGGGGCTCAACCTATCTCTATAGCTACCAAATTTCATCTAAATCGGTTCTGCGAGACGGGTCTATATCGGGTGGCATAAAATTGTTGGTCCTACTATTTTGTCGCATACCAACTTTATGCCGAATAACGTATGGCATAAACATTGTTGTGCATATTTTTTATTTGCCGAAATTGTTGTTCCTAACACCGATTGTCCTAAGTATTTATTGTCCGAATGTTTACTTTGTCGAAGGTTTTTTTTAGAATTATTGATGTGCATAACTTTGATGTTACTAATATTTAATATTCTAAAAATGTTGACATAATCTAAATGCGGGTTGGATCTGGTCAGAATTGCCTATTACTTAAATTACTTATGACCCGCCCTCATGTCGACGGATCCCCGCTTCGCGGAGCCCCTATTTCTGCTCTGAGGGACGAAACGCAACTAACGAATCTATCTTATTTATCTAGATGTAGGTCGCATCTGCTCAGAGTTTAAAAATAGTATAAAATTTAGGAAAAAAAAATAGTATAGGTGGTTTAGCTCATTTAATAGGCCAATGAATTACTATGACAATGAAAATTAGGACTATTACTTCTTAGGTAATTCGATGTTAGAATCAATATTAGGATAAACATACTTTTGAAGTTTTAAATGTGTATGCGCAAAAATGAATAGGCTAAATAAGTAGTATGCCACTCAACATTATGCCAAACATTCTCGGCCAAAAAATTTTAGGACGATCAACATTATGCGATACGACAGGCACCCCTGCGAGACAGACATATTTTCGCATTTATAATATTACTAGCTTTTGCCCGCGGCTTCGCCCGCGTAGTAAAAGTAATTTTCCAATAATTGTTGAATTGCTACGCCGCCTACTAACTTACTACTACTAACTTCCCCTAGGAATAACCCTTCGTCATAACCCATTATGGTAAATTAATTTTTTTTACTATTATTTTTATGCCCGTGTGGTGGCGGGTTAGAATTTCACCACCCTCTTTCTTCCCGTGTGTGTCGTAGAAGTCGATTAAGAGAGCAGGGTTGAAGTGTGTTGTGGGTGATGGGCTAACAACCTAAGCAATATCACTTTTTGTCGATCTTTTATACCCACATTTACGCTAAAAGTGGCGCTTGAACATAAAGTTCATGTGCTCTGCCTGCCCCTTTTGGGAATAAAGGCGTGAATGTATGTATGTATGTACGTATTTCTGTTATTAAATTTACAATCATGATTTATGAGAATCTGTCCTCTGGAATAAAAGCTACTTTATGTTCATGATAATGTTGAAATACCAAAATATCTCCACGAATGTCAAGTCAAATTTGTGGCCTGGACATTGCTATAGGCTTGTTTCCTAAGATTTTTTTTTCATGCTTTTCGAACCAGTGTTTAACATAAATACCCAAAAATTTGTTTTAATTTAACGGCGGCCAAAATGCTTAACTTATAAAAAGTAAGCAGATCTTTATTTGTATCGATATTTTTATTTGTATCCTAATAAGTAATCTTCCTACAAAGTTTCAAGTCTCTAGTTCAATAAATAATGTTTACCTCATACAAACATTGCATCCCTATTTGACCCCCTTAGGGGTAGAATTTTCTAAAACGCTGAAAGAACTTTTTTTGTATCTTATTAAGTAATATCCCTACAAAGTTTCAAGTCTCTAGTACAAAAAATAATGTTTCTCCCATACAAACTTTGCACTCCTATTTAACACTCTTAGGGATAGAATTTCCAAAAATCCCGTCTTATCCCTTGCCTATGTCATAAAAGGAAAATCTGGTGAAAATTTCAAGTTTCTAGACACAGTAGTTATTAATTCAAACTTTGCACCCCTATTTAACCCCCTTAGGGGTAAAGAAAGAAAGAAAGAAATCATTTATTGTCAAATTGTGCGAGTACAGAAGATGTTATTAAAAAAGTGTTGCGTGTGTCACAATCAACCGCTGTACGGTATACAATAATTTACAATTACACTAATAAATCATTAATAAAACATGTCAATCACTAAAAGTAAAAATCCACCAATTAAAATTAATTATTCTTATTTCTACTCACATTTATCTTTCAATCAATTTCATTTTACAAAAAAATTTATTCAGCGTGTAAAAACATTCATTATTTAATAAAGTTTTAAGCTTAAAGATAAATTTGATCTTGGGGAGTTTAGTCCATGAAATAGGCAGCGAGTTATAAACTTTAATAGCCATGTGATAACAGTTTTTTTTATTAATTTGTAATCGGGTTTTATAAAATCGGGGTAGAATTTTATAAAACGCCGAAAGTACTTTTTTGGTATCAATAAGTAATCTTCCTACAAAGTTTTAAGTCTCCAGTTCAATAAATAATGTTTCCCCATACAAACTTTGGACCCCCATTTCACCCCCTTTGGGATAGCATTTCCAAAAATCCTGTTCTATCCCCTGCCTACGTCATAAAAAGATGTTCTGGTGTAATTTTCAAGTTCCAGTAGTTTTGAATACAAAATTTGCACCTCTATTTAATCCCCTTAGGGGTGGAATTTTATAAAACGCTGAAGATGTTTTTTTTGTATTCTAATAAGTAATCTTCCTACAAAGTTTCAATTCTCTAGTTCAATAAATAATGTTTACCCCATACAAACATTGCACCCCTATTTGACCCCCTTTAGGGGTGGAATTTTCTAAAACGCTGAAAGAACTTTTTTTGTATCTTAACCCATTCAGCGCCAATCACAACACGTTGACGTGATTGCGGAACACCCGCTAGACACCGATCACGTCACTGTGACGTTAAAATGTTTTTGTTCGCAACTATTTGTGAAATAGATATTATGATATTTTTTTTATCAGATTCTGCTCTCAAAGGCTATGTCTATCATCGGTTATATTTCGTTTTATAAAGTTAAATTTAGAAAGTCTACTTTTATGGCCCTAAAAGTATAGGTCGTGACTAAACGTGTCTGCTTACGTTTTTATATTCCATTGTTATTTCCAGCCTTTAGCGTTAATGCAAATCACGTAATAGTATCAAATAAATGTAAAATAAACTTAATTCTCAATACTTTTAAACATCACAACACTGTGTTGTGAAATGGCTTGCGGAGGCAGGTAAATATTCGGCACTGCGTTTGTGTTTATCAATTTCAAACCTTAAGTCAAGTGAACTAAGTCCATATTTCTTTATATCTAATTTGAGTTATCACATTTTGCTGCACTAAATGGCAATGGACGGCATTGTTCCATTTTAGCAGCAACCAAGATAACAAACTTTAGTAGTAGGTAGCGATAACAATACAGTTGCAAATAAAAAAAAACTAGAATAATATTTTGCAACGAATTATTTGTTTGTAAAAACAATAGCACGCATAAACAATGAGAATTTCGTCTTAAGACTTATCATGTCAACTGCAGCTGCTACGATAACAGAATTTAACTTCTCCCTATAAGCTTTGATGTGACCGCTGCATAATGACTCACTGATTCTTCGGCGACACCTGACCGATAATCCTTTGTTTGTGTGTAGGGCGAGTCCTATAAACAATGTGAATTTAGTCTTAAGACTTGTCGTGTAATTTGCAGCTGCAACGATAACAAAGCTGACCGCAACTTACTGATAACGATTCTTCAGTGACAATAGACCGATAATCCCTTGGTTCTGAGTAGGGAAAGTTCCGCTATAGCACTTTGAAGTTATTATTACATTATGCCAATAGTATAAAATAAAATAGTCTTCAGTCTTGGCTTGCCTGTTGACTAAACCAGATCTCGGTTGTGTCTCTGTGTTGTGCGTGTGCTTTACTTTGTACAATGAACCCGACTATGGATATTGGTATTTCGAACCCGTTTAATATGACTGACCCGGCTATCCATACCCTTACTCCGAACCTGCCTAACACGAACGATCCGGCTGTGACTATTTGTGCTCCGAACCAGCATCTCACGACTGACCTGGCTGTTGAAAACATGGATCACGATCTTACCTCAATGGGGTTGGAGACGGCTTCAGCATATACCGGTAAGTCTTAAATAAAATATAGTAAATTTGTATACATACAACGTGTCCCAAAACTCAACGATAAGCCGGCATCAGAGGATGGAGCTGCTTATCATTAGTCGAGAAAAAATAAGGAAAAAAATATATCTCAATTATTTTAGAAATTACAGAAAAAAAATGAAATTCATCGAAAAAAAAACATACTCAAATATTACTGTTTTTGTTTTGTTTTTGGAAACTTAAGTAGCCCTGTTATCTAACACAGTTCTTAAAAATACCATAATACATGTAGTTTTTACAAAAAAATAATCAAAATTCATTTTGTCCCTACAATTTTGAAAGATTTTTTCTTACAGTCCACTTTCAATCATCATGGTGTAAAAAAATAGTATTGACACCACTATGGCAATTATTTTCAAAAGATATATATATATATATATTTTTTTGAGATATATTTTTTTCCTTATTTTTTCTCGACTAATCATAAGCAGCTCCATCCTCTGGTGCCGGCTTATCGTTGAGTTTTGGGACACGTTGTATATTAAATGTTGTATCTCATACTTGTTTTTTTAAATATAGAATAGAAAGCATTTATTCGTGACAAAACGGTAAATATAAAACAGCTTGTCATAAAATCAGATTATAAACCCATGAGAAAGTTAACAATAGTCACTTGTAATTAATTATCGACATATAATTAATTATGGACGATTATTTTCATAGAAGGTGAAAATACGATGACAGAAGTTCAACTGATCAGTCTTTTGGAGGGCTCTCCTGATGAGTTTGACATCCAACCTGGTCACTGTTCTTCTTCGTCAGATTCGGAAGAAGAAGAATATTCTTCCCCGCCAAATGAAAACAGGAATGAAAGTGGTGTTAGTCCAAATTGGAGCTTTACACGAAAAACGTCTAGTGTTTCGGAATTTATTGAGACATCTGGATTAAGAGGTACTAGGAAGGAAAAACCTCAAGAATATTTCGATATGTTGTTTACTAGCACTTTTCTAGTTTTTTTAGTCAACAACATAAATAGATATGCCATACGATTAATAGAAGCGAACAATAATGCATACGCAAGAATTACGAAATGGAAGGATGTAACCATTTCGGAATTCAGGGTATTTTTAGGTCTGTTATTCCATATGGGAACAATTAAATGCAATAAATACGAGGACTACTGGAGTACCGACGAATTGTTTGACTTTAAGTTTTTCAGTAGTCATATGTCAAGAAACAGATTTATGTTAATTTTAAGGTGCATAAATTTTTATGATGAAACTACAGGAGACAATCGATTAAATAAGATTTCAGGTCTTGTAAATTTGTTTAATAAAATAATGGACAATATTTACTACCCGGCCAAGGTACTCTGTATAGATGAATCCCTTGTATTGTGGCGTGGTAGATTATCTTTCCGCCAATTTATGAAAGGAAAGGCTAACAAATATGGCGTAAAATTATACTTACTTACAGATCAATTTGGTTATGTTATAAAAATGATTGTGTATGGGGGAAAATGCGACACCCGATTAGGAGGTAAAAATCATGTAACGAAGATTGTGAAAGATTTATTAGAAGGGAAATTGGGCGTAGGGCATTCAGTGTATATGGATAATTTTTATAACTCCGTCGACTTGGCAAATTATTTAGTAGATTCTAATACCCATGTCACTGGAACCCTACGTTCCAATAGGAAAGGTAATCCGCCAGAAATATTAAAAAAAAAGTTAGCAAAAAATGAAAAAATCTCGATGTATAATGACAAAGGAGTATGTATAATGAAATGGAATGACCGGAGAGAGGTGCTAATGATTTCAACGGAACACAATAGTGAATGGCAGGATTACCTTTCCGCCAATAATAATGTAAAAGCCAAGCCTGGAGTCGTGCTTAACTACAACAAACATATGGGAGGCGTAGATAAGCACGACCAAATGATGGCGTACTATAACCCAGAACATAAAACCCTTAGGTGGTATTTGAAATTGGGAGTGCATGTATTTAGTACAATGCTATGTAACGCGCACTCTCTATATAATAGATTTGGAGAGAAACCAATGCCCTTGTGTGATTTCAGAAAACATATTATTCGGGCATTGGTTTCAAGTCGGGAAATTGCCAATTGTCTCCCGCGTCCTCCATCAGACTATCACGTATCATTCAAATTGCCAAGACACCTAGAAACAAACAGATTAAAACGAAAAAGATGCGTGGTCTGTTGGAGGAAACATAACAAACGTGTAGAGACGGGCGACTTTTGTCCGAAATGTCCACGACAACCGGGGTTATGTCAAGGGGCATGTTTCGTAGAGTATCACAAGCAAAATAATGTTATAATTAATTAGTTGATGATAGTTTATTATAAACAATAAATATTTATGAATTATTAGTAGCTTTTTATTTCCTTTGTTCCTATAATCTCAGTTAAATAAGCAAATTCAATGTCTGTGTTGGCTTCATTTGGTTTGCCCAGACAGTAAATGGATGTTCTCTTAATTTATACATTTTAATACTTAAATATGTTTTAAAAGATTATTATCTTACACACTGGTTAAAACAAAATGATGCATGAAACTATCCAACGCGGGCGGCAAAATCTTTTGCACGTCAGCGGCGCCATATGACGTCTACGTGTTGTGATTGCGGCCGGGCAGTTTATGAATGTATGGTGGCGTGTCGAGTACGTTCAAGCTGGAGGGCCGTGGCGGTGAATGGGTTAATAAGTAATATCCCTACAAAGTTTCAAGTCTCTAGTTCAAAAAATAATGTTTCACCCATACAAACTTTGCACCCCTATTTTACACCCTTAGGGATAGAATTTCCAAAAATCCCGTCTTATCCCTTGCCTACGTCATAAAAGGAAGGTCTGGTGTAAATTTCAAATTTGTAGTCCCAGTAGTTTTGAATACAAACTTTGCACCACTATTTAACCCCTTTCGGGGTGGAATTTTGTAAAACGCTGAAAGTACTTTTTTTGTATCTTAATAAGTAATCTTCCTACAAAGTTTTAAGTCTCTAGTTCAAAAAATAATGCTCTCCCCATATAAACTTTGGACCCCCGTTTTACCCCCTTAGTTTGAGCTTGAGTTTAGAAAAATCCTTTCTTAGTGCTCCCCTACACCTTATAAGGAACCTACGTGCCAAATTTGGAATCCGTAGACCCAGCGGTTTGGGCTGTGCGTTGATATGTCAGTCAGTCAGTCAGTCAGTCAGTCAGCTTCTTCTTTTATATATATTTAGATAGAAGTATGGCTATGGATGTCATCGGTGATCATGATCGCTTTCGGGGTACCCAACCGAAAATGAAATCGAATACGTATATCTATCAACCTTAATAACGACTATTTAATTGAGGATGCGCTGACCGTTAACACACAAATTCATAAATAATTTGCATCCTGATTTTGAAATTGGAGGAACTGTCGGAAAATATCCCAAAAAAATCAAAGTAGTTGGCTCCGAAAAGGGACTTATGTATTGTTGTAGTATGTAAACAACGCTTTAAATCGTTAAATACAAGACACGAGAGAGACAGAGCATGTGATTCGCAACTGTCAACAGTATCACGGTAAGACATGCATTTTACAGACGGCGGACTGTACGCGTATCTACTTAAGGGGAGGCCTTGAGTTGAGTCGTACACGCTCCCTTGACAGAGACACGCTGATGCCTTGCGCCCACGAGAAAAAGAGATGTAACACTCTTCGGGAATCGCTGTTTTGGACAAATTTCGATACATACTTTATGAAAATTTCATAAAGTGAGATTTTTAAAATTTCATAAAGTGAGATTTTAGATGAGATAAAATACTATAGTAATAACTTGATTGTGTCGTAAAATAATGTATCGTTTGAGTAGACTGAGTAAAAAAAGGAAAATACAGACGCAGCTTTGGAAATATTTTCTATCGAGGAAATTTTAAGCAATCATGTATCGTTAAAATCAGATGAACAATCATATAGTCAAGAATCATATATCTGAAAATCAGACCTTAATATTGTTTCTTAATCTAGTCAGAACGGCGTTTCAAAGCACGCGATAATTTCCAATGCACCGCCTTAAATGCGTTCTGCAGGTTTGAAATCAGCTTGAGTCAATTCAAAATGTTTCCATAGTTGAATGAGCGAGCGAAGTTATTGGAGTTTCTTCGTTTTAGCTTAGGCTAAAATTCTTTCATATGTCCGGATGTCTAGGTGTCCGGCTGACCTCCTCCACAGGTAGCATTTCTCAAACGATTCTCGTGAAGTTTTGTGAGCAGGTTCAATGATATATATTTTTTATAACGATTCATTTTTTGAAATTAAAAATAAAATATAAAGAGAAGCTCGCGAGTCCTCACAGAGGGACTATACCACAGAATAGATAATAGTACAAGTACAGAAGGCACACTGCTTTGATCTTTACAAAAGCCGCTTTTTTCTTAGCGAAAACGTTAAGATTTATGACCCTCTGACGTCGTCGACTCCAGCGCAGGCCAAACAGAACGTTAACGCTGTGTACGAACGGTGAAAATGAATTGGCTCACTCGCCGCGTCGCCGATAGTGAGGGCTGTTAACGACTAAAAATAAAATACTTAATAATGTATTGCCCATTTATTTCTTGCATTCAATATAGAGAGCAATAAATGTATATTCTTCATACATTATTTCATTATGCATCTCTAAAATAATAAATCTCACAATTTGGACGAATTGAATACACCAGGACCGCCACGCCACATTTTATTGGCTTTAGTGCAATCTTGTTGCTTTATTTTTAAACATATGTATAATAAAATAAAATAATGCAACGAATGCGTTAAGTGCGTGATACACGGTTTAAAACCAACGTGACCTTGGCAGAAGCGAGTGGTTTCGCATGAAATTTGGTACATGGGCCAGTGGGCTACATGGTTTACAACGGCTGTTTTTCTACCAAGGTCACGTGGCTGAAGCTGTGGTTTTAAACCGTGTAGCACGCACTTTACGTTACCATGCAATGTAACGAATAGAAAAGTAGGGATAGTAGACGGCGTGGTGGCGCGGGTATTGTAGTCTAGGAGCTAGCAACAAGGTTATTTGTAATAGTAGGTAACAAAAGATGGCGTAATAAAAAAAAAATAATACTGATTTTACTGATTAGGTTTTATTTACAATTAATAACGCACAATAACAAATGTACACACACATTACAAATGGTTTACTTTTAGATACTTTTTTATGCCCTTTTTGCCGTCTTTAAATTGGCGATTGTTGAATTTAATTGTGCTATATATACGAAACCGAGCAAATAATTTTAATAAATAATCTTCAGGGAAACAAGAACACGGAGTTTGTGGAGGTATACTTTGAAAAAGTTGTAAAAGTTTACCACCTGGATTATCCTGAACCAATTTTTCAAAATTTTCAGTGAAAATGGTTTCTAATTTTTGGACATACTCAATAAACTCTTTTGGAGGCATTTTCAGGCTGCCATAGAAACCGGATCTTTTGTTGTATGCCTTATATCTACTAAACAAATTTGTTTGATCTAAGCCTGGAACAGATTTTGAAATTTCGTCTATAGCAGGACAGTTGTGATTATTAACACATTTGAAAAATAGGTATCCGGAAACATAGGTTAATGTGTTTTCGTCTGGTAGATCTATGCGATAATCAGTTTCACCTCCTAAACCGATAGGAGATGTTTGAGGTGGTAAATCGTTACCGGTGAGTTTGATTTTCATCATGTCTTCAGCCTTGAGCAATATATCGCAAATATCGATTTCGCAATTTGCATACGGTGCATTTTTCATCATATTACATATAAATAGCTTTGAAAAAGCTCTTTGGAATTGAATTGGTGTTGGTTCACTGCAGGATCCTCCCTGCTGCCGAACAGAACCAAAATAATTTTCCAAATTGTCCTGGTTTAATCTACGAGTCAATAAATATTTAAACCCATCTTTCTGTAGATCTTCATGTAACATTAAAATGGATTGGATGGATATCTGAAAATTTACGAAAGATTTAACGTGTCCTGTGTTGTTTTTTCCGGTTTTTTTGTTTATGGCCTTAATACCAGAAAACATTTCCTTAGCGGCGTTAAGTACGATTTCCTGGTCCTTACTCAGTCTGAAAGCTGTCTGAAATTTGTTATTACATTTTACTTTACTCGAATTGAGTATGTCAAATAAGTTGTTCATTGACTCTATGAAAGCTGCAGTTGGTCTGGCCTCCTCTGATATTTTGCCTAGGTCAATGTAAGTATTAAGTGCTGCTGATACAGTACGGCTTAATATTTGTACGGCTAACTTCACTCTCATTTTTTGAAAGTTGTTGGGATGAATATGAGCCTCAGT
Organism: Epinotia demarniana; assembly: GCA_945867215.1. Taxonomy (NCBI): domain Eukaryota; kingdom Metazoa; phylum Arthropoda; class Insecta; order Lepidoptera; family Tortricidae; genus Epinotia; species Epinotia demarniana. Next base: position 15,045,145 of record OX244275.1, read on the forward strand.
GATTTTTGGTATAAGCCTTAAATTCCTGTCTTTTTGGTCTTCGTAAAGTTGGACAATGTATTTCCATGAAATTTTTTTACCATCAATAATAAAATAACTTGTGAGTAAATTGTTCCGGATGCACTTTACTAAGTGTGGAACATCAAACACGTAATATATTTTAGTGTTGTCATGGATGAAATACGGTTTATCCAATGTTACTTTCTTTACTTCTTTTGCAAATTTATCGAAGTTGGATCCCTGGTCAGAAACTATCGCTTTCACCTTAATTCCTATTGCAGAAAGTTTTGAAATAACTTCATTCATCCATTTATCGATCTCTTCATAATGCTTTGCAGTTGCGAGCAATGCATATGCAAGTGGTTGTTTCCATTTAAAGTATATGCCTTGAAGCATAATCACAAATGCATTGCTGGCGATTTCAGGCGATATTTTACCATTGATATTATGGAACCCAATTACTTCATCCGATTGTATATTATAGAACAAATTTCTTTTTAGACTCATCTCATCCACGCAAATGGTACAGTATTTTGCTACATCTGGAAGGGATTTTATTTTTAATGCCAAAGCATCTAGAGCTCGGTCATCTAATTTTGGAGGGATATTCATTTTGAATCTGTTCAAGGTACTTTTAGAAGGCAGTTTCAATACAGTTTGTAAGCATCTGTAGGTCTGTGGACTTGAGAAATGTAAATTTAGTGCAAATAGTTTGTACTCTGCGTCGTACCGATTCCCCTTATATTTGTTTTTTATTTTATTCTGCCATTCTATCAACTTTTGGAATCTCCTTGTAACTTCTTCATCAGGATCATTGCACGTTATTGGTTTATTTTTTGCTTCTAACTCCTGCTTAATTTTCTTAATCTCACTACTTAACTTTCTTTGTTTACGTTTGCATTCTTTCAATTCTCCTGAAAGTTTTTTTTTTCTTGGTGTTCCTTCTGTGAGTAATTTTGTAGTCTGCGTTTGCTTTTCCGATAATTGTTCTTGATTATTCGTTTGACATTCAGTGTTTTTCTTAACCATTTTTTCCGACGTTACTATCACTTTGCCTTTGTCTTTGATCTGTGCGGGATCAGACGGGAGTGCCGAATATGATGCAACACCTTCTGCACTTTTTGACAATACGATCGTAGTATCCTTGAATTGTGTGGATACGGGCTGTGCTTTTGTAGGGGTTGAGTTTGGTTGGTTGGCTAAAAGCAGTGTTGGGACAGCGTTTTCTTGGAGACTTTTAGTTATTTTTATTAATGACGGGTCGAAATGTGCACTACAAACGCTACGGGTGAATTTCTTTATATCCTTTTCTAATAGATCTTCTCGGCCAAGTACTGTCAGCCATTTCCGGACCCTGGAATAATGGAAACAAAAAAGTGTTTTTCTAATAAAATTACATATATCTACAATAAGTTCCTACTTCATAAACAGAGCTAAACTTGTTTTTTATTAAACTTTTTTATTAAAACTAGCGACCCGGCCCGTACCTTACCGTAAGATTGTGAACACCAACAGATTATAATCTCACTACCGATATTATAAACTGACGACAAATCGCGAACTCCCAAAACTGTTCACAATTTAACGCATTATTATTCGTTAGATTATAATCTGTCGAGTAGAAACTGTCAAATTGTAAGGAACAGGGGCTTAGTGGCGAAACCGACTCAGATCACGGATAGGTTAGAAGACGGAAGCGGGAGCTTTGCTCCCGCTTTCGTCTTCGAGGTTATTTTTTTTATAAAAGAGCGGAAAAACTAACAATATGAGCGCGAGCTGCGTTCCGATGCATGCATTCACAATTTGACGGTTTCGCGTCGACAGATTATAATTTACCAAAAATCAATCCGTTAAATTGTAATCTATCGATAGTTTATAATATCGCGAGTTGTATTTTAATCGAACGGAATTTACAATATTACGGTGACATATAGATAAAACATCTACTGAAGCCTTCCTGAAGAATCACGTTAGTGAAAACCGCATCAAAATCGGTCGGGTAGTTTTCGAGTTTATCGCTTACATACATATACATACAGACTGGGGACTTTTTTATGATATCTAGTGATTTGAGCTTTTCGAGCAAGTAACGTATTATAAATATTTCGATTATACTATGAATAAGTCGTCTATAGATAACTATAGCGTGCATTAAAAATAATATTATTCAAAAACAATAAATTACGTAAATACATCTGGAAAGTTGAACAAAATGTTCATTCGTTTATAGAGTAGACTCGACCCTGGGATCAGGCCTTTAAATACCGCTATTTTCGTATGGCGCTATCGTTTATAACGTTATTTTTCCTAAAAAGCGTTATACTCAAAACAATTTTTGACTTTCTGTATAGCGGTACCCATTATAACGTTATAAATCTAAACCAATATACAGGGTGCCTCGTGAGGAACCCGAATAATTTGGCCAGCGTATTCCTAAGGTCGTATGGAGTAAAAAATGTTATATGAACATAGGTCGAAATATGGTTTTTTTTTTATGTTTTCATACATAATAAATAACTTCTTGTATGAAAACATAAAAAAAACCATATTTCGACCTATGTTCATATAACATTTTTTACTCCATACGACCTTAGGAATACGCTGGCCAAATTATTCGGGTTCCTCACGAGCACCCTGTATAAAAGCGATACTTATATAATAACGTTATAACGTTATAGGCTATCCCTTTCTTTCATTCAGTATCGTATCGCCTACTCGTGCGATGTCAGTGCGGCTCGCATTTTAAAATAATATCAAAATTTATATTTTTAAATGCGTAGTTTCTTACCTAGTATACAAATGTATGTACGCCTGTAAAGGTAGGGTTTGGTGAGAATATTAGAGCTGCAAGTGTAACTGCAATTGTAACCCAGTCTCCACATGCATTTTAATAAATCATTTCAAATTTCGTAAAAGTTATTCGGCCGTATTTTATAATATTATGATATTCATTCTATTACGAGATTTTTATCGTTATGAAGAATACTGATTTTGGTTATAACGTAATTTTTCAACACTAACGATATTATATCGTTTTCATAACGTTTTATAGGCCTGCCTGGGATTTAAACTCTTTGGGCAAAGACAACCGGAAAATAGTGAAAACTCTATCAAAATCTGTTAGCTGGTGTTGTTGTTAAGGAATTTAGGAAAAGTATATATACACATACTAGATATGCGAAAAGTAATTTGTACTAGGTATTTAGAGAAAATCGAATACCATTCACCGATGCTTTAACATAAACATGATAATTTCTTATAAACATTCATAGAAACGAAAAAGAAAAATATAAAATTGTCAAAATTACTAAATAAATCTGAAACGCTGCTCTTGTACTATGTTGCCGGCTTGCATGACCTTGCAGAGAGACACGTCGGAACTGGTAGGAACTACCCAACTACGTTGGTGCATTTATGCCGTTCATAGTCTTTGCTCACTTAAATTTTATTTTTTCAATGAATTACACCATTTCGATTTGGGTTATTAATTTATTTATACATTTTATATACCTATGAAACTACTACGATTGAAACTACCTATGATTGATGAAGTGATGAAGAAAAATTCATCACTGCTAATTTTACAAAGGTGACATCTAATATTATAAGAACCACTATGACTATTGCGTACCCTTTACAGGCATACGATGTTGTTGTTTTAATTGGTACTTATACTTTACTACACTAGAATTTAAGTTCACATATTATATCAGCAAATAATCAATAAAATTTTACCTACATACTTTTACTTGATTCATAAAGTACTATACATATATGGAAGTAGATCTATACACCTATAATATCACTTTTATTATTATTCAGTAACTACCTATTATCTATTATGTTCATTCTCTTACCTTTCGGCATCCTTCGGGCGTGACGGGAGATAGAAAAACGGTTGATTAAAATTTTTATCATTGTTTTTGCAACCCGCTGCGATACAGTATCTTTTAGATGTCCTTTTATTCATTTCAATGCAACACACAAATACGGCGCGATTTACGTAAGCGTGTGCGCGCGAAGTAGCGTGCGCGTGCGAGCCGATGCACAGCGTGGCAGCCACTGAATAGTCCCCTGTACTGTGGCAGCCGGCATGTACTTGTAGCGATGAACTTAAATCGCGGAGAGAGCCGCGCCTGACTATACCTAGTATGTGTAAGGAAGTAGCATTCTCATAGAGAGACGACCAAGACCACATCTTTTGTCCCTTCTGTACAAACCTCCCAGTCACAATACAAAAGAAATGTTTTTAATACGACTATAACTATTTTAAATAATTTACAGCATTTTCGGGGAATATATTTAGACATAAATTGACGAAATGGCTGATGGATAAATGTTTTTGCAGTCTATCTAAATAGAATATACAGGAATACCTATCTAAATTATAAAAATCTGACATCTTACTGACTGATTATCTTATTATTATCATTTTTTTAATTCAGTGACATCCTGACATCTATCAATATTGTATTGTAGCGTAATTTATCAAGTATTTGTACATATGCTTGCATGTTGAATACAAGGTCATTTTATACTGTAAAACCTTTTATAACTGTTTAATTCTGACAAAAAAAAAACGATTTCTATCTGCTTTAAGAATCATCTTAACACGCGGAAATCGCTTCGCGCTTAATTATTTTCGCTTAACTGTCATCATCAAAATACATTGCCCTTCCTTCAGTTCCACAGGTTATAAATAAGTCTGTCAATCTATTTCAACATTTCCCCTATCTTAGAAAAGTTATGCCCGTAACAGGTGGCACTGGCGCCTCGTGCTTGTCTATTTTAGTCTATTTTAGTTTAGACATGGATGTAAAATAAATCACTTCTTTTGAAGCCACGTAGATAAGAACAAGTTTTATTTGAGCCTGTAAAACCGATTAAAGAACTGAACGCCGCTTATTTGAACACGTGTTTTCTTTAAACTGCAGCTGTAAAAATATTCTTAGTATACATAAATATACCATCGTAAACTTATTGTATATCGTTAACGTCTTGCCTGCATGCAATTTGTTGCAAAAAAGTTTCATATTTTCCATTAAACTAGGTCAATATCTCGCTAAACAAACAAACGCTAACACACATTATTACATGAAAACCTTTTCAGCGGGAAAACTCTTATCAGCACTCACCTTGGCCGTTCACGTATTCCAATAACACACAACAAACACACAAATTGATCACAATATTCCTGATCATGATCAAAACAATTAAATCATCACAAATGAAGGTGTGGGATATTCGCCAGTGTGAATCGATTTGGCTCGGTGTTCGCGATGAGTAATTGATAAGGAGTGATAAGGGGTGATAAGGAGATATAAGGGCGCGAATAGCGCGCGCCGCGCTCGCCCGCGTCTTCGCGCGACGACATCTCACGCAACTGTGGGCAACTTGTTGGGCGCTCGGCCCTTCGCACCAATCCCTAGCATAACCTGACCCTGGGACTCGCAAGAACTCTGCGTGATCGTAGCTCTGACTTATGCTGGTTCATGTAGCGATGTGTCGTGTTGTGAACAGCCCTAATGTAGCTGTAATTGACGGCTGTAGCCGATAAGATGTAGTTTCAGTGGAACTGTCGGCGTAATGAGTTCACGCTTCAGCTGTTCGGGCGTGTTCGGTTTGAAGGCGGGATTAATACCGGTACATGGCGATAAAATATTCAGCGTACTTAGTGTAGCTTCGTGGTAACTAAATGAGACCGTTTTTCTTGTTTAGTAGAGGACGATTTTCATCGTAGGAGAGAACTGGTCTAACACGACTTATTAATCTTATTATCCAGAACTTGAAAACGATATCTAGGTAAATCTTCATTATATTTAGGTACCTAAATTGAAATATAATTTGTGTGTTACTTAATACTTTATCTACCTCCCATTGTCCGACGAGTTGAAACGCCAATCTAGTCGCGGTGGATATACCTAATATAAATCGATCGGCAACGCGCATGTGACATAATTTCGCCTGGAGTCACTGGAGTTGCAAGTGTTCATAGGCTACGGTGACCGCATAGCATCAGGTGAAGCCATGCGATGATTTGCCAACGATGTTTAAAAAAAACATTTGTATCTATCTTCAATTTTCAAGCTTCCAATACTTAAATAAATAAACGAGTAGCTACTTCAGTAAGAAAGTATGTTTGCCTACATTATACATACTTATTGTGCTAAAGTAATTAAGTACATGAAGCCAAACTATTCATCCATCATCATAGCGAAATTACTTCGCGCAACGTAACTATCCGTACCTAATATGTTTCACAACATTAACGACGAATGAAATTTCCTTGAAACTTAATTTGACCCAGATACAGAAGCATCGTAAATAGATTTCGTAGCTAATCAATTTCCATCTAACACGTCATAATTCCTTGTCGGTTGCGACTTGCGACGTTATTAATACAACGTTTCGTTTTCGTTACTCTACAAGATACATGACTACGGAACACGCATCACACCACGCCTAGATCCACGAATGCACATTTTTGACACACCAGTGCAAGATGAGCCGCCCATCCTGTCGCTAGACTCGCTGGTCAACTATTTATACTTGTGAACGGGAAACGGGAGGAAAGTTGGAGGTCTTCGTATTTTGGTGGACTGTGGGCGTACAATCGAGGCCGAAATACAAAGCGAAACAAACGTTCGTTAAGCCAGTGAGCCTTTAACATTATGTTTGGTCAAAGACGACTCTGTGGGCGGCCCGGCGTCCTTTATATTTGATGATGCAAATTGCACACTAGATTTGGGCACGCAAAAGTTTGCACGGCCTACTCAACGTGATCACATATAGTTAATTTTATTACGTTACCGTACTATTAATAGGTGTGACTAGGCTGTGACCATGCTTGATATTATGTATGCGAATAAAATAGTAAAGTTATTAATTTGGAAAGCTTTAGCCTTCAATGAGGATACAATTGCGTGTGACCAAATTTATAATGAAAACTAGCTACCGCCCGCAACTTAGTCTGCGTGGACGAGGGATATTAACTATCCTATTATGTATTTAAATCCAGGTTATAAACTATATTCGTACAAAATTTTATCCAAATCGGTTGACCCGTTTAAGGGCATTTTCATTAAAACGTGTACCCAATTAGCGTAAGTTGTTAAATAAAAGTTAACTTCAAGTCTGTTTTGTAACGAAAATGAAGCATACCTACCTACAAAATAATCGAAAATGTACTTATTTCACATTTAAATAACGTGTAAGATCATTTCAAAATTGAAAAGAAAAAGTAAGTTTTTATTGATTTTCAATACTTAATTGTCGTTACAAAACTGACACTGTGTTAATTTTTATTTAACAACTCACGCTAACTGGGTACACATATTATTGAAAATGCCCTTAAACGTGATTGGAGTAACAAACATCCAACGGCTGAACCGATTTTGTGAGGTAACGTAGCAAAGAATGAACCATCTCTCTCTCATTCTCTCTCATCATTGCGTCTGCTTTCGGACAAAAAAGCCGCATTAAATCGGTCCATTCGTTTAGGAGCTATGATGTCACAGACAGACACACAGACACGTTCAAACTTATAACACCCATCTTTTTACGTTTGGGGTTAATTAAGATCAATACGTTACTAGAATACAATAAGCTAGTACTAAGAAAGTACAGTCTATTGTACCTACATATAATATAATACAGCTCAAAGTCAAGACGGCGAAATGGGCTTTGAATTCTCCGTATCTTTACAGGTACGGTCAACGTCAATTAATGTTTACACCTCATTTCTTTGTGCTAAGGTGAAGAACGCATAAGTACATATATCGTAGCCTTCGACTGTTTCGTCGATAAGGGTCAATCAACTATTTCTTGTTGTTTGTTGCCACGGTTACATCTCCTGGGTCACTCTTTAAAACTATGATCTTATGGGGCTTAAATCTACTCAACACGTGTTTTTGTTATATTGGTTAACCCATTTCATGCCGGGGCATCTCCTTAGCATGATAGAAGTCCAAATTAAAGTATTTTTTCTAAGCAACTCTGTTACAGTTGTCTCTTGGCTTAGGTACTGGGACAGAATAACAACAATAAAAAGTTGATTGACCCATTAAATTATTCTAATATGTCCTCATTTAGGTACCATATTCAAAGCAAACTGGATACATACCTTGGGTACTTTTGTACTTGGTCACATCAACTTAAACATTCCTTCCGTTTTCCACCACGAACTTCACTCCTAAACCCAAAAAAGTATGTCATTTAAAAAAAAAACAATAATCATGCAGCCGGCCCTTAAAATACCAATACCAGTGGCACCGACTATACCCATGCACCTACTTTACCGTAAGTGGGTTCAAAAGTGAAGTGTCGCGTCTAAACAACTAACTGTTAGCGTGCAAGGTGCTGTCTCACTAAGTGACCGTTTTGTTTACGCAAGTCGAGTGGTGTTACTTAAGTGATTTGAGTTCGACGGTATACGAACCATTATAATCGGAGCCGCGAAAACTGGATATCTCAATCTCTATTGCACTTTGTTAGTTAAAGCTGTAGGGATGGCAGCCACCGTAGCTCGTTAGATCGTACTTAACGTTGATTTTTAAAATTGAACCAAAATGTAACAGCATTTGAACATATAAGCGAAGCATTTTTTTTGAGGTCTTTACAGCGCTCTTAAGGTAGAATATCTATTGCATACCAGAGTGCACAGACGTTGCTACCTAATGGGTCATCTTTTCACATCCAAATCGCATTACTTTAAGTTTCACGCGCTCGTTGTGATTTGTGATGCGTCGCTCGGCGCGTGGAACGCACTAAACACATTCAAGTGCAATTAGAATTCGAAACAACCATCAAAAATAGACCTCCTCTACAGTCGAGTTCATTTGTCATTTAAAAGGTTCTAAAATAGGTTCAGAAATCTGAACAACTCTGCATTTAACAATAAATCGTGTTCACATATTTCCGAACTCCACATAGATTTATGCGGCCTATGAAAATGTGCCCAAGTAGGGTAAGTATCATGGAATTATGATAGCAAATCGTTCCAGATTTTAAATTATTACCTACCTACATAAGTAGGTACAATACCAATCTTATCAAATTTTGTTGCACTTTTATTTAGGTATGGGCTAGCTACTGCCTGCTACTCCGTCCGCGTGGAACTCGTTTATATCGTAAGCTCTATATAAACTTTCGACCCCCTGTAGTTCAGTTGCACCACATCCTTAGGAATTACCCATCGCTACCCTACACGTGACCCCTGGGTGGTGCTAAAAGTGCAACAACCTGGCAACCGTACTGTCTTTTCCAAGATCTCACGGTTCTAAATACTGATTTGCCATACGATAAATGATTACCGAAATAAAAACTATCCTAGTTAAGTATGTCCTTCCCGGGGGCTAAACTATCTCTATCCCAAAATTTAATGTAAATCGGTTAAATAAGCGATTTACGCAGGGCAGACAGACATACACACTTTTCAATCTAAAGTATCTGAGGCTAAATAAGTTTTATGGCTCAGCGTTGGACGAATATTAGTGAATAGCCGCTGCTAGCGCGTTCCTGTCGATGTTTACTTGAATCATTTGAGCAATTTCTTCCATAGTGCGGGCAAAGTGCGATATCCGAAAGTACTCAAGATGAACCGGTTGAGAATTTTAGACACTTCAAAAGACTATCTAATTCTTTATTGGATAGTTGAGCGCTGAGCTAAAGTAAACTATCAAAAGATGAGAGAAAGTATCATCTAAAATATGCATAACAACAGTTTTTCTTCATACCTATGTAAGTAATTGATGATCAATCTTGAGTTATTCTTTTGTGCAATTATTGAAATAAATAAATAATAAAATTTAATTAAATAAAAAATAAATCCTCGAAGCGATTCGTGGATAAAAAATCATAATTCATAAGAGATTGAGTTTTCCTTTCTAACGTTATCGTTGAAAAACCGGCCAAGAGCATGTCGGGCCACGCTCAGTGTAGGGTTCCGTAGTTTTGTGTCCGCCACAGTAAGTGTCCCCACTTAAGCGTTAAACAAGCGACACCGTAATTAACGGATGCCTTCTAGCTCGCTCAAAAACGCTTATTCAACGGATCCAGAATGCCTGTGCCCGTTTTTGTTTCCATATCCCACCACGCACTCACGTCACACCCTATCTTAACCAAGGCGGGATGTTAAAGATGGAGGCCCGTCGTTCTCTTCATTTTGCCACTCTGCTTTTTGGTGTAGTGTACGATCGTCAGCCTCAGTATCTATACGAGAAACTGACATTCACTGCCCGGCCGACCCCAGATGCGATCCGTCTTGTTTGCCCAAGACACGGTAAATCGGCAGCATTTCGTGGCAGTTTTCGCTACTCAACCACGAAATGCTGGAACAACATCCCTCCGCCTATTCGTAATTCTATGACTGTAAATACTTTTAAGCTCCACTTCAAAAAATATCTATTTACCCTACAACTTTCCTAGCCCGTGTCGTTCACTATTTCATTTATCTTTGCAAGTTGTGTATTGCCATTAGCCGTATAGTGTCACGTTAGTCTCAAAAATCGACATAATTTATGTCATATAATTTCCAACATTCTATAAATTAGTACCTATATAGTAAGTTTCCCTTATAATATATGCGCAGTACATAGTATGCATGCAACTTGCCACCTACAAAAACCTACTCCTAACTCTTCCTATAAGTCATAAGTCACTAACTTTATAAATAATACATTCTTAAATAAAATTAATTTACGTGAATAATGTAGATTGTAGTACCACGTTTTGCCACTTTTTGCTGTTCGGAACTACCCACAGCCCCGGGCGCCACGGAAGACCAGCGCTGTGGCATTGTTTAATGTCGGAGCATATGCCGAGTGGTGTCCACTTGCGGCCACTATAGCAGCACCACCAGTCTTCTTTACGCTCATGGTATTGTTAGTTTAAGTTTCTCTTTATTAGGTATATATTGTGTTTCCTAATTAAGAACGAAATTGTGATGTAGTGTTATTTTGGCTTACAATAAATTCATTTCATTCATTCATTTCATTCACTTAGCGAACAATTTTATTACAAGACAACTAAGACAATTCATGCACGACAAATTTTCGACCTGTAGTCTGGACGTTTAGGTATTTAAAAGAATGTAGGTAAACAAACAAAACCACGTGACTTGGTCATTCAACCAATAAGATAATACCATAGATACAAAAGGTTGCTATTCACAGCAATATTATTGGCGGAATGACCAGGTCACGTGGTTTTGTTTGTTTACATTCTTTTAAATACCTAAACGTCCAAACTATAATGTATGGGCGCACCTGCTCCGACCCCATTAAATCAGGAAAAATCTTATAGTGGGGCAGTGCTCGAACAAATTGTCGAAAATGTGGACACGCTGGACAAAAGCAGCAAATTTTGTTCAGGTACTTGTTAGGTCCATAGCTTTAAGTTTTTGATAGGAACCAACTCCTCCGTTGGCCATCTTTAATTTTATGGCGGCCATTTTGCATTTTAGTTAATTTATCAATTTCCTGAGTTCTATTTAACGTAGAATGACAAACTTAAGTTCAAGGAATTCAACTAGATATTTTTAGAGTCGAGGTCCCAAAGGATATCAAACGGAACCCTGTTCTTGAGCTTCCGCTGTCCATCCGGCTGTCTGCGTATCAGCAATAGCTAGACTGTTCAGATTTTCACAGAAGTAGTGTTTCTATTGCTGCTTTAACATAATTTCACAAAAAAAAAATTAAACAGTGCTCTCATACATGAAACGTAATTTTATGACGTTTTTTTGCCCGCCCATAACAATCGGTATATGTCTAGAACCGTAATATGTAGACACTTGAAATTTCCGGAGATTATGTGTCACTATAGCCTCTATAATAACGAGTAATAAAAATATAAGAATGTTGATATATTAGTGGGGCAGAATGCTCGAACAAATTGTCGTAAATGTGGACACGCTGGACAATAGCACCATTTTTGTTTCAGGCACTTATTAGGTCCATAGCTTTAAGTTTTTAATAGGAACCAACTCCTCCGTCGGTCATATTTAGTTTTAAGGCGGCCATTTTGAATAATTGATAATTTATTAATACCTCGAGTTCTAAGTCACTTAGAATCAGAAACTTGGTGTCTAAATATACATATTTGGGGTCAGGGAATTCAACTAGATAAGTATTTACCGATATCCCAGTTACTAAATTACTTGAAAATACAAAATTGGTGTTTTTTATATATGTATACAGGGCGGAAAGTTAAAACGGGGCAGTAAGGGCAGCTACTAGATCCCTAGCTGGCACGCAAAAATGGCATTAGGATTTCATTCCTAACTTTTTAAGTGATGACAATCTACATTCACAGATTTGTGAAAAAAAGTACAGTCACCGAGAAAATCATCAATTTTGACGATTTTTTTAAATGCCATTCGATCCCATTCCTATTAAGGATCACAATACTCTTTGGGACCGACTAAGGTTTGACTACTAGAACGCCCAGAAATCAAAGAAAACTTTTTCTATACTGTTAGTATGGGAATCCCAAAGCTAATTTTTAGCATGTTGTTTTTTATGCCTTTTAGTCCTTAAATACCAAATAAATTTTCAAATAAAGATTTGAAAGCACGTCATTTCATTGTGATTTTGTAGAAATTACAGGTACAATAAACACCTGCTTATACGGTTAATTAGTTCAGAAATTATTTTGTAATTTTTTTCAAAAACTTTTCAGCTTATCAAGTTCAAAATAATTTTCCTGCAAAGTTTTTATAAAGTTCTACTTTTGAGATTTTTTTCATATTTTTAAAACTTATGGTTGAAAAGTTAGAGGGGGGGGGGGAACACATTTTTTTTAAAATTCTGGACCGATTATCTTCGAAAATATTAACATTATCAATAAATGATTTTAGCAAACCCCTATTCGTTTTTAAATACCTATCCAACAATATATCACACGTTAGGGTTGAAATGAAAAAAATAAACACTCCCCACGTTAGGTATATACGTATAGGGGAGGTAGAGGTACCCTAATAAAAAAAATGTTCACTTTTCATTTTACCACTTTGTCGGCGTGATTGATATACATATTAGTACCAAATTTCAGCTTTCTAGTGCTACTGAGATTATCCGCGGACGGACGGACAGACAAAGTGAAACTATAAGGGTTCCTATAGTCGACTACGGAACCCTAAAAATGGGATTCTACGCGGTGGCACACGGTGGTGGTTAGTAAATGACCCAAAATATGCGTAATTGACAACATTTAATTTTTTTAAGTGGTCCATTATATGATTTAGTTCGATAGAAAATGAAATTTTAAGGTACCTATATAGTTTTTTTATTTCTCCCAAAATTTTCATTTTCATTCAAAAATATCAAAATTAAAAGTAGTGAATTAGAATTAGAATAAAAATAGGTCGTAAGTAAAATGACGTCATTATTATGTCTCTCTATGGCACCTGTCCACATCTTTCAATAACAGTAACAGACGTAGGAATGACGTCACGCACGGGGTATAACGCGTTTTACAGATTTTAGTAATTTTCTCCGAAACGAGTTAGAATAAAAACAGGAAAACCACTTTATTACGTTCAGATAAGATAATTACCGGAATGGTTTTCGATTTAGGCATCATTACATATTTTGAAATGTTCTCAATTCTCAGGGGAAACGTGTACCTTATTGCCGTTGCCCTTTATTCATTAGGTATTAGATTACGCCGTGAATCGAGGCATTAGTATTAGCTCGTTAATAGGCAATTGCTAAAGCGCCTCTAACTACATGTTTCATAATGAAAAGAAACCCCCGCTTACATACAATTCCTTTGCAGGGCAAACCAATCTTCTTCTATTATTCTACTGTAAATAAGTGAAATCAAGAAATTTTGAAAAAACCCAATTGCTTTTTTAAAATTTTATAGCCTATGTCACTCCTACGATTAAGAGGAATCTAACGACACCTCATATGTCAAAATCCGTCAAACGGTTTAGGCTGCAGGGCATGCCAAAGAATAATACATTGTCACATGCATACATATACGCTCGCGGCAGTCGGGTAATAATGAAACTCGTTTCCATAAACTTTATTTATTACCAACTCCCTTGTTTGACGAACTATAATGGAGAGCCCTCTCCTGGCTAGACTGCGATTTCTCCCTCCTCTCCAACCCCTGATAGAAGTGGTTCCAAGGTTCCAACCACCCGTACCCAGACTCCGCGCGCCCCAACCACACGTGCCCATTCGGATCCGTCACCGCCATCTCTTTTAAAGGGCAGTTGTCAGCAAAGTCAGTAGTCAACACCGTGCCGTCCGGATACGTGTATTTGGCGCGTCCATTGTAACACCAGTCTTTGATTGGTCCTTCGTAGGTCGAGCCGTCGGTGTAGGAAATTGTAGCCTCATCTATAAGCTTGTCGGCGTCCCAGGTGCCAGTGTAAACGTCGCCCTCAGCCGTGGTGTATACGCCAGGACCTGAAAACATTCAGGAGAACTATGCTCTATATATGCTTTGCCAGAGAGCGGTATCATATTTGAATCATGAGGATTATTTCGGATGCCTGGTACGACTTGGTGGCGATTCTTATTGGTACACATATTCACTATTCATCTAATAGGTACATTTATAGACCAATATCTGACTGCTGTCTAAGATGACAGTGCGTTAGTGTATTCTCTCTTTATACCGAATACATTACACCTTTGGACCTCTTTTTAATTACGTAGGTAAGTATGATCAGCATTTACTTATTTGTCCACAGCGACAAGGGTTTCACAGGCCCTCTGAATTCATACACATCAACTGCGTCATTCTCAAGTAGACTATGATGGAACACTTCGACAAGTTAAGTAAGTAAAGTTAATACTAGAGATTATTTATGATAAGGTACCCACCTACATATGAGATTATATGACTGATCCCTAGAATTATCAAACCAAGATGTGGAAAGATGTCATATTGTCAGCCTACGTAAACATGGAGAAATTATCAAGCTGTCGAGAAGGTATAGGTACAAGGTACGTAAAAATATTAAGCATTGGAACCTTACCGTTTTAAATCCAATCTTTCAGGTGTGCTTATTGACGCGTGATGATTAAATTTTGTTTATTGTGACAAAGTAACAAAGTACATTTTCGTGGGCCGACGCACAATGGTAGAATACCTAACGCACAATTAGAGCGTGAACGTTTCGGAATGATGGTACGGCCCATTAACTCTGGATAAGAGACAAATCAGGCTGTTACTTTCTCAAGCTCTTATTGTGATACAATACTTTTCGAAAATGTTCCTTACCTCAGTGCAAATACAGCATAGATTTGAATAACGCAAAAGTATAATGCAAGGTTTTGTACGTAATTGGGGAAAATGCTCAGCGATGCTTGTTTCCAAATGGTTACTCAGTGTACACTTTGAATGCATATTTAGCCGAAAATTAGGTACTAGGTACATTCCCACAACAGGCAACGGGTGTGGATTTGGATACAATAATAATCATTACATTATACCTATAGTTAGTTTTAAGAACTGCATATAAGTATTTACCTATAGCATTTTTACAAAAGCACCTTAACCTATACCGAGGTAGTACTTAGGGAGTCCTATTTTCTAAAACCATTTTTAGGATTCCCTACCCATTTCCCCAAAGGGTAAAAACGGGGCCCGTATTACTAAGACTTCGCTGTCCGTCTGTCTGTCTGTCACCAGGCTGTAACTCAAGAACCGTGATAGCTAGACAGTTGAAATTTTCATAGATTTTGTATTTCAGTTGCCGCTATAACAACAAATAATAAAAACAAAAACAAATTAAGGAGGGCTCCCGTACAACAAACTTTTTTCTGTTTTTATAGATAATGGTACGGAACCCTTCGTGCGCGAGTCCGACTCGCACTTGGCCGGTTTTTATATGTATATGCACGTTTGCCTCCGTCGTGGTATACATATATGGCCCGCGCGATAGCAAGCAGACACCGTCGCATAGGGACGCCTTACGTCACCCTGATTCACAAGCACGCTACCGACCCCTTATTTTTTTATACGACAGTGGCAAACAAGCGTACGGCCCGCCTGATGGTAAGCGGACACCGCAGCCTATAGACGCATGCAACTCCTAAGAAGTAACATGGGTTGCCGACCCTTCATTTGTTTGAGGATTCGCCGTGTTGACAGCTGAAGGAACAAATTCCCTCGCTTTCAACACAACGCATCCCCGGGAGCTCTGGCGACCTGGCTCACCACCAGGAAACCAACGCTACTACAGAGCAAGTAGTGTTTATGGCAGTGGTCTTCTGCAAGGCGGAGATAAGTACCCCAGTTGGGCTGCTCCAAATTCAAGCGGGATGACATTTAGCTGTGCCCTACCTCACCTTTTATTGATTTGAGGATTCGTTGTGTTGACAGCTAGAAACAAAAGCAAACTAGTCGCCCACTCACACTCATTGATCGGCCAACCCCTCGATCTACACACATCATCACACTCACCGCTCATCTTCAAGAACCTATCCTTCTTCCTCGCCTCGAAGATGCCATCGTAGGTGTCCCCGGTTTCATGCACGAAGAACCCCTGGTCGAACACCACCAGTACTTCCTTCGCCGGCTTTTTTAGTTCTTCGTTCTCTACGTCCACTTCATCTGACATGATTGCTGTTAAACCAATAAAGGTCAATGCTAATTAGAGCCACCCGGCGCCCGACCCGTACCGCCTCACCTCGTAAATGTACTAACTACGGAGTTGATGCAGTGAGCGCATGCGGCATGCCCGTACAAATCTATATAAAAAATACTAACCGCACGGGGCGAGGCGGTGCAGGTCGGGCGCCGGGTGGCTCTAATGAGCTGTGACGTTTCGGCAGCGCTTAGATACGCACAGGCGCAATGTTAAGGCCGTTACACACCTAGCCATTTGCCATAGTTAGAATGAAAGGTGGCCTAGTATTACTCATTCCAAGTAATGCAAATAGTAGTGATAAATTGCTAAGTGAGTGTCGCTCGCTTGTTTGGCGACTATGGAATCGCCATTATAGACGCCTGAAAAAAAATATTAAATTTATTCTCAGGAGCTAAATATTGCTGAAGGAAACTTCAGCTTCTTCGAAAAGCCACTAATGTATAAATATTTTCAAATGGTATTGTATTTTGTAACACTAGTTCCAAAAGCTCATTGGTCCGAGCTAGGATTCCAACCAGATGGAAACTTGCACGCCTTACCCTCTCATCTGACCAAATTATATCTATTAGTCTAAAGTGAAACCGCAGAATATTGAGGAATGGGCCGGGCCATATTGTCTAGCCAAATTTCACTTTACATACCTACGTCCCCCGCTAGTCTAAGTATAGTCATACATAGGTACATAGGAACTTATTGTACGCTCAGCGCTAAAAATATATACCTATTTTTAACCTTTATTCCACCGACATACGGTGTACGGCATAGAACTACGGTAGCCTAGTGGTTCAGGCATGCGGCTGTCAAGCGGCGGTCGTGGGTTCGACTCCCGGCTCGTACCAATGAGTTTTTCGGAACTTATATACGGAATACTTACCGTTAGCTTTTCGGTGAAGGAAAACATCGTGAGGAAACCGGTCTTGGCTGAATAAGGTCTAGTTTTCCCTCTGGGTTTGGAAGGTCAGATGGCAGTCGCTTTCGTAAAACTAATGCCTATGCCAAATCTTGGAATTAGGTGTGAAAGCGGACCCCGGGCTCCTTTAGGAGCATTACCTGGAATAACGCTAGGAGGATGATTCCAATGACATTACGTTTGTTTGTATGTTTCTAGAAATATTTATAGAACAACAATAAAGTAATAATAAAGTGAGCATAAATATCTGTTAGGACTTTAATAATATTTTTAGGACCGTTAGGACGCAACAGATATGTTTGCCCCCTTTGTTACCTACTGCAGATATTTGGAGACTGTACATGTACATATAAATTACTAGCTTCTGCCCGCGACTCCGTCCGCGTGGAACTCGTTTATATCGCAGCTCCATACAAACTTTTACCCCCCATTTCACCCCCTTAGGGGCTGATGTCGGGGATAAAAAACTATTATATATCACTCTCCATCCCTTCGACTATCTCCACTTAAAAAATCACGTCAATTCGTCGCTCCGTTTTACCGTGAAAGACAGACAAACAAACACACACACACACACACACACACACACACACACACACACACACACAAAAACATACACTTTCACATTTAAGTATAATATTAAGTATGGATTTACGTGCCTATATCTACTTATGCAAGCTAATGTATGTTCTAAAACAGGGAATCCATGAACAATGGACGCGAAACTGGTCTGTGTAACAGTGGCGATGTATAGAAGCGTTTTCTATTACGCATCACACCCTACGCGTCCACAGGCGAAGTCTTAATGTTAGTTACATTCTACTTAGGCCTCATTACACCTAATTTACTTACCAAACTTATCACGTCCGTAGCGATAGCGTGACAGCCTTGTGACGTGCCCGTCATGTCCTGTTTATTTGCACGCCATAAACACGGCCGTGACCCGACAATAAACTAATGAGGTTGTTAAACAACTTCCAGGGAGGGCCGGGAATTAAATAGGTCCTCGTGTTTATTTCTTTATCGCACGCCACTTTCTAATGAGGTTTTGTGTAATAGTTATTTACGATACAAGTGCCGAAAATAGGAAATTCGCAACGAGTGGTGATAAATTAAAACACGACCGAAGGGAGTGTTTTAAATCGACACGAGTTGCGACTTACCTATTCGCACGTGTATCGTACAACGTTTTACTGTACATATGGCTCTTTAAAGTTTTGAGATATGCACGGAAAGTGCTCTTTTCCGCACTAGTGCGGAGAAGATATATATATATATATATATATGTACTGTAAATATATAATCGATGCAAGTTTTGACCTACATTCTAACTTTAGGTATTGATTTTTGGTCTAAGATTTTGGCAGATGTGGTGGTGTGTGGTGGTGTGGTGTGGTGGTTCCATTTGTCCAAGATGTCGACTACAAGAGATCGATACAGCCAAAGTTACTAAAATATATGTATACACGACCTTAATGTTAGGCAATACAGTCGTGTATACATATTTTCGTAACTTTGGCCGTATCGATCACTTTGTAGTTCCAATGTGTATTTTGCTTAAAGAGTGAGTGAGACGCAATGAACATTGAGCCAGTGGAATCCCGGCCTTAGGTAGGCCCGTCCCTATCACAGATGGACATGTAAGGTTCAAACTCTTCCTAATAGTCACACAACATATGCCTCTTTATGTACCCTGTATATTCCTTGAAAGCGCTGAACTTCTTACCCAATGACTCACATATGAGTCATGCCTGTACGAGCCATCTTTGCAACAAAGCGGAAGACTGCTCCTAATAGCACCCTTGGGTTCTCAAGTTGATTTCTCGTTTGTGTTCTAATAATCCGGATGAATAAAACAAGTAACCTTATTTATAAATAAAATATATTTACTAACATTCATAAAATCATCTATCGACATCAAAACTCGACGCATGGTAACAAGGATCCTGCGGCGAGTCAACGTACGCTCAATAACATAAAGACAATCGTCGAAAATCTGCATTGCAAATTCAATCGTAAAGTATCGGCATAAAGTTGAAATTAGGATGTCTTTATGTTATTCGCGTGCGGCAATTTCTCAGTATGTACTTGTACACCAGTTACTCGGCCAAGCTCACTCGCCCCCAACTGGCACGGGCAAGTAAGAAATAAAGATCTCTAGTCCAAAATACATTCGATGAATATGCATTCCAAATTTAATGAAATAATACCTATAAAAAAGTCTCGGAGCAGTTTCACTTAGAATTGTACGTAATCATTCCTTCATTTATACTAAATAAATAATCCCTTAATTAACGCACATTCGGCATTGTGTGCTTAAATGTATACAAAAATGTATTCAACAATATCAATACAAAAATGTGTGTGGGTGCTGTAACACAGCCTGATTTCTATTCAATAATGAATAAAAAAAATTGACTATAACAGTTAGAAGGATACAATGAGGTTACTAAGTTAAGCCGTCACGATTTATTCAATGGACCTGATTAAGCTCGTAAATCTGATAAAAATAACAAAAACATAAGAACAATGATAACACTTTACATATGTACAATCGCAAGCGAGCTAAAACCACGTGCTTAGTCACGTCAATAAATGCTAAAATGCATAAAACTACATGATCATTGCAATAAGAATACCCCAAGTCTATTTTGATTAAGAACCTTCTAAAAGCACACAACAGTGTTTTTTTACAATGTGCTTATTTAATAATTATTTCGCAAACAAATCATTTCAGTTGCATTTCTTTAGTTCCAACTTCCTAATCAGAGAAAGACGTTTTTTTTTAAAAAAACACGTCACTGAATGCCTAAAACCGCATATATTTCCCCTTGCCTTCGGCTGGAGCGGCAAATACCAGCTACGAACGAATAACGGTAAAATTTATAATGACATTTTACCGACGTAGATAAAATAATGTATTATTCCAAATAAGTACTGCATAGGTTAGTCTTGTCGATTCGAATTTGGCAGAATATTTGGAGGTTAGCCTTTCGAATCCAGTGGCGCTCACGGGCCGCCAGTTTTTAAGACTTTTTGGGTCAAAATTGGATGGTACTAGTCAAAATTAACCGGGTATCGAAAAGTTAGGCAGTGCGATGCGAGCTAGTGGTCCAGTGGACAAATCTGTCGGTATCAAGTTCACAGGATGATGTTGGCGGGGTCCTCCATATTCTGTTTGAACACCTTCATCCATTCGGCGCCGACCGCGCCGTCGATCACCCTGTGGTCGGCCGATGCGGTGAACGACACGAACTTGGCTGCTCGGAATCTGGAACAAGTTTCGTCAGTTATATGTTGAATATTTGTATGTATGTAAGCACTTTATTATACGCAGTTCAGCATAAGAGACCTCGGCCAACCAAATCGACTTTATATTCTAGAAATCAGATTTATTTAATTGTATGGCATGCATTATTGTGGCCTTTAAGTTTGTCACTCTTTAGTATCACCCAGGGGACACGTGCAGGGTTGTGGTATGTAGCTCCTGCGGACGCGAGTAACAGTTGTCCCCCCTTGTCAAGTGAGAGGGCAACTCGACTGTTAGAAGTTCTTAAGCCGCCCCCTAAAAATCAGATAAAGATAAGGGAAAAGATTTAGCCTAGTTGGTGGTGACTCTGCCTACGAAACTAGAGGTCCTGGGTTAGAATCCCGGTAAGGGAATCATGGATGTCTGAGTCATCCATCTGAGTCATGGATGTTTTCTATGTATTTAAGTATGTATTTATGTATACAGATATGTTTATCTTCGTCTAGTACCCATAGTACAAGCTTTGCTTAGTTTGGAACTAGGTAGATTCGTGGAATATTGTCCCCAAATATTTAATTATTTATTCATAAGCTTTCATTCGAATTATTATGGTATTCCCAAGCCACAGCATAGATTGTTTAATAGGTGAATCGAAAAATACCACGATGACTTACCGTTCAAATTTACATCTTCAATTGATTTATTTATTTGGAAAGCAAACAGAAATAAGTGCGAAGGAGGTAACGTTTGTGAACATGTGATAAGAACATTAACTTATTCCCCTAACCGCTCTCACTAAGACACGTATGACGAATATACACCGTGGACGTGAATAACCCGAAAGATTTTAACCACGCATTCCTTAGGTCATTAGGAGCAAAAAATGTTATGTGAACCCCAGTCACTGCTGGCTTAATTTTGAAGATATTATCAATTTTCATGTAAACTTTTTATTTTGATTACTAACGTGCAGCTCTTTTGATTGCGACGTTGCTACCGATGTTGGCCAGTTTTGCGTCGCTGTTGACAGATATCAAAGTGCCAGCTACCACTCACTAAATTTAACCTTTTTTGAGAAAAAAAATCGTTACCGTTTTATTAAAAGGGATAATTTCCATAAAAAAGCAATAGTTATCCAAGTTTTATTTAGAAAAACCGACAAAACAAGCAAAAAAAAATTTTTTTTTTGCTGAATTTTTGTAGGGGTTCATATAAAATTTCTTACTCCTAATGACCTCAGGAATGCGTGGTTAAAATCTTTCGGGTTATTCACGTCCACGGTGTATAACTACATTTAACAAATTTCAATAGTATAGTCTTAAGATAATAATATACAAATGCACAATGCATGATGATGATTGATGAGTCACAAAAACAAACACCAAAAGAAGGAAAATTATGGAAAACAAGAAAATATATACATATACTAGCTTTTGCCCGCGGCTTCGCCCGCGTAGTAAAAGTAATTTTCCAATAATTGTTGAATTGCTACGCCGCCTACTAACCTACTACTACTAACTTCCCCTACTAATAAGCCTTCGTCATAACCCATTATGGTAAATTAATTTTTATTTACTATTATATTTATGCCCGTGTGGTGGCGGGTTAGAATTTCACCACCCTCTTTCTTCCCGTGTGTGTCGTAAAAGTCGATTAAGAGAGCAGGGTTGAAGTGTGTTGTGGGTGATGGGCTAACAACCTAAGCAATATCACTTTTTGTCGATCTTTTATACCCACATTTATGCTAAAAGTTCATGTGCTCTGCCTGCCCCTTTTGGGAATAAAGGCGTCAATGTATGTACGTATTTCTGTTATTAAATTTACAATCATGATTAATGAGAATCTGTCCTCTGGAATAAAAGCTACTTTATGTTCATGAACATTAATGTTGAAATACCAAAATATCTCCACGAATGTCAAGTCAAATTTGTGGCCTGGACGTTGCTATAGGCTTGTTTCCTAAATTTTTTTTCCATGCTTTTCGAACCAGCATTTAACATAAATACCCAAAAATTTGTTTTAATCTAACGGTGGCCAAAATGCTTAACTTATTAAAAGTAAGCAGATCTTCGTGCAGCACCTTGAATGTACTTATTACGGATGCAGGCACTTTCCCAATGTCTCCTACCCTCCCGTCCCGCCGCGCCGCCCGCACTCGCCTAGGTACCGATTGCTGACGATCGAGATGGCGCCAAATACAAACTTTAAAACCTATAAATACCCTATATAATGCGGGTCTCGTTCCATACCTCAAAAGCAAAAATAGAACCCTTATTTATAGGATCACGTGTGGCTGTTTGTCAGTCCGCCTGTTACAACCGATTTGCTACGAAAAAAACTGGACCGATTGAATTGCAATTTGGCACAAATATTTTCATGAATTTTCATGTCCACAACATTACATTTCAAAACCTATGTGATTTTCGTTATTAACGTCCCAAAAAACCGTAATAACAACGCACATATTGATATTTAGACGCCACGTTGGAATGTAAAATCGTTGTTGTTTTCCTAATCAGCGACCCGAAAAACCATAGAAACAATAGATGCCGATGTTGATTTTCAGATTTTGTCACCACATGTCTCCTTTTAGGGGTTGAATTCTCAAAAAACCGGAAACACTTCGACACACACATTCGAGAATTCACAGGATAATTCCTAACGATAAATGAGTAAACACTCATTTATCGTTAGGAATTATCCTGTGAATTCTCGAATAAAATTGTCTTACTAATCTTTTTTCTCCATACAAACTTTGGACCTCCTTTTTAACCCCTTTAGGTGTAATTATTTCAAAAACGCTGAAAGCACTTTATTTGTAAATGAATAAGTAATCTGTCCACAAAGTTTTAAGTACGTAGTAGCTAAAAATAAGTTTCCCTTATACAAAATTTGGACCCTCATTTAACCCTCTTAGCGGTGGAATTTTATAAAACGCTGAAATTACTTTTTTTGTATCCTAATAAGTTATCTTCCTACAAAGTCTCAAGTCTCTAGTTCAATAAATAATGTTTCCCCTCCACAAACATTGCATCCCTATTTAACCCCCTTAGGGGAAGAATTTTATAAAACGCTGAAAGTACTTTTTTGTATCTTAATAATAATATTCCTACAAAGTTTCAAGTCTCTAGTACAAAAAAATATGTTTCTCCCATACAAACTTTGCACCCCTACTTTACCCCCTTAGGGAAAGAATTTCCAAAAATACCGTCTTATCTCTTGGCTACGTCATAAAATGAAGTTCTGGTGTAAATTTCAAGTTTCTAGTCTCCGTGGCTTTGAATACGAAATTTGCACCCCTTTTTTACCCCCTTAGGGGTGGAATTTTATATAACGCTGAAATTACTTTTTTTTGTATCCTAATAAGTAAAATACCTACCAAGTTTCAAGTCTCTAGTTCAATAAATAATGCTTCCCTTATACAAACATTGCACCCCTAATAAACCCCCTTAGGAGTAGAATTTTCTAAAACGCTGAAAGAACTTTTTTTGTATCTTTATAAGTAATATCCCTACAAAGTTTCAAGTCTCTAGTACAAAAAATCATATTTCTCCCATACAAACTTTGCACCCCTTTTTAACCCCCTTTGGGATAGGATTTCCAAAAGTCCCGTCTTATCCCTTGCCTACGTCATAAAAGGAAGTTCTGGTGTAAATTTCAAGTTTGTAGTCCCAGTAGTTTTGAATACAAACTTTGCACCCCTATTTAATCTCCTTAGGGGAGGAACTTTAAAAACGCTAAGGATATTTTTATTTATATCCTAATAAGTAATCTTCCTACAAAGTTTCAAGTCTCTAGTTCAATAAATAATGTTTACCTCATACAAACATTGCACCCCTATTTGACCCCCTTAGGGGTAGAATTTTCTAAAACGCTGAAAGAACTTTTTTTGTATCTTAATAAGTAATAGCCCTACAAAGTTTCAAGTCTCTAGTACAACAAAATAATGTTTATCCCATACAAACTTTGCACCCCTATTTAACACCCTTAGGGACAGAATTTCCAAAAATCGCGTCTTATTCCTTGCCTATGTCATAAAAGAAAAATCTGGTGTAAATTTCAAGTTTCTAGACACAGTAGTTTTTAATTCAAACTTGGCACCCCTATTTAACCCCCTTAGGAGTAGAATTTTATAAAACGCCGAAAGTACCTTTTTGGTATCAATAAGTAATCCTCCTACAAAGTTTTAAGTCTCCAGTTCAATAAATAATGTTCCCCATACAAACTTTGGACCCCCATTTCACCCCCTTAGGGATAGCATTTCCAAAAATCCTGTTCTATCCCCTGCCTACGTCATAAAAAGAAGTTCTGGTGTAATTTTCAAGTTCCTAGTCCCAGTAGTTTTGAATACAAAATTTGCACCCCTATTTAATCCCCTTAGGGGTGGAATTTTCTAAAACGCTGAAAGACCTTTTTTTATATCTTAATAGGTAATATCCCTACAAAGTTTCAAGTCTCTAGTACAAAAAATAATGTTTCACCCATACAAACTTTGCACCCCTATTTAACACCCTTAGGGATAGAATTTCCAAAAATCCAGTCTTATCCCTTGCCTACGTTATAAAAGGAAGGTCTGGTGTAAATTTCAAGTTTGTAGTCCCAGTAGTTTTGAATACAAACTTTGCACCCCTATTTAACCCTTTTAGGGGTGGAATTTTGTAAAACGCTGAAAGTGCTTTTTTTGTACCTTAATAAGTAATCTTCCTACAAAGTTTTAAGTCTGTAGTTCAAAAAATAATGCTTCCCCCATACAAACTTTGGACCCCCCTTTTACCCCCTTAGGGGGCGAGTTTTGAAAAATCCTTTCTTAGTGCTCCCCTACACCTTATAAGGAACCTAGGTGCCAAATTTGGAATCCGTAGACCCAGCGGTTTGAGCTGTGCGTTGATATGTCAGTCAGTCAGTCAGTCAGTCAGTCAGTCAGTCAGTCAGCTTCTTCTTTTATATATTTAGATAGATAGATATACTAGAAGTATTTAAAAAGTATTCTACAACTCTTCTTTATTCATTGTCAATTCTCAAACTATAACCAAACGTAAATTTTAGAGGTTTTAGAGACTGGCAAACGCAAATTGACCCATTAGATTCAATTACGCGACACCACTTAACGTGATACGCATACATTTTGATTTGATTGATACCGGGTAATTAAATCTAGTGTGTTCATCGTGAGGGGTTGAATATAGGCAGACAAGACCTACCCTTTCTCGGATTTCTCATCGGGAATAACCAGCTCCTGGACGCCTCCGCACGCGAGGATCAGCGACTGCGGGGGGTTGATGATCGCGTTGAACATCGTGATGCCTGTAACAACAAGAGATCAAGTTAATACAAGTCGAAGGCGTCGATTCGAATTCCATTGAAGAGAAGGGTACTCGTACGGTGTAAACAACGTACTGTTTGTAATCCAAATTCGTACATTGTGCGTCAGATCTTTAATAAATAAGCATTAGTCACAAATATAGTTAAATGCACAATTAAACCGCGAACTAGCATGAGCACCAACAGAAATAATTACCAATTATTTATTGTACTTTTATCTCTAGTGTAGTTTATACTTGTTAAATCTTGAGTATATTTCTCCGCACTCCCTCTAACTATATATAACTACAAGAACAAGTGTAGCAGTGTTAGCGGCTAGAAGTTTTCAAGCTGCCTCGTGGGTTCTGTCATGCTGGTCGAACATCTTCGGCCGCCTACGAAACCAGCGACACGTAACCAGTTACGTGTAAAGAATTTGTTATCTTACTACGAAACTAGTTACGTACAAAGAATTCTTCTTCCTTGTTGGAAACCTGTTACGATCGCAAAACACTAGATAGGTTAGGTTCTTTAGGTAGCTTCAGATGCCCGAAGGGCAAAAAGACCAGAAATAGGAGTCCCGTGGAGCGGGGATCCGTCGAATCTGGCCAAATACGAAAAAAATGTAACTAGTTTCGTAGGAAGAGTAAAACCTCATTGTACGTAACTAGTTTCGTAGCAAGAAAAACAATCCTTCACACGTAACCGGTTACGTAGCATAGTTACGTCGGCGGCCGAGGGGGGTCTAACACATAGAAGTCAAGATTTATAGTATTACAAGTGTGTGCTCACCGAACATGCCCAGGTTGGACACGGTGACGGTGCCTCCCTGGTATTCCTGCGGCTGCAGCTTTCCTTCCTTCGCCTTCTGCGCGAGCTCCTTCATGGTCTTGGAGATGTCGATGACCCCGCGCGAGTCCGAGTTGAAGATGATGGGCGTGATCAGCCCGGTGGGCGTGGCTACGGCTACGCTCACATCTACGTTCGAGAATCTGGAACATTCAAATTATGAGACTTCGTTATTGGAACTTTAATCGAGAATTTGGAACATTAGAATTATGAGACTTTGTTATTGGAACTTGAATCGTGAATCTGGAAAATTCCAATTATGAGACTTTGTTATTGTAACTTTAATTGAGAATCTGCAACATTAGAATTATGAAACTTTGTTATTGGAACTTTAATCGAGAATCTGGAACATTCGAATTATGAGACTTGGATATTGGAATTTTAATCGAGAATCTGGAACATTAGAATTATGAGTCTTTTTTATTGCAACTTTAACTTGATTCTTAAATCTTAACGAACCTCTGTTAACTACTGTGCCTGTCTCTTTCTAACTACATACGCAAATATAAAAGTGACAGAGAAGTTAAACTAATTTTAAGGGATTTTTTTCAAAATTGGTTTAAGAAGGCCATGAGACTTTACATCGATAGTCCTACGGATTGTCCGCTAATATTTATTTATTTAAATGACGTACTGTCTAATAGAGGACTCCATCCAGTGCGAGTTGACGGTGGGAACGCGCTTGCACGCCGCGGCCACGGCCTTGATGATGAAATCGTTCACCGACACCTGAAAAAAGGATATTATGAAACATAGCCAGTCAGAAACATTTTGATTTGTGATAAAAGACGCACGACCACGTTACGGTATGACCAGTTCAGCCTAATAGTTCGAATTCTGGCAAGTATTTGCGCGATCCTGGAAGTGTTCTATGTTCTTCCTGTGGTGTTTAACCTCCATTCATGTGTCTATTTGTATGAATATCGATCGTCATTTAATACCCACGGCACAGTATAAATAAAGTGCTAGTGTGCGACACCAGAGTTTAGGCAAGGCGGCAACTAGAACAGGCCTGCCCACACGAGTATCGTTTAGTTTGGGAATTGATCTGTGTAAGAATATTTCTAAACACTTATTTATGAAAAACAAGCTTAGTGTCTTAGGCTAAAATCCCGGCTCGTACCAATGAGCGATTGATTACATTCTAGAGCCATCAGTTTCTTAGCTGAGAACATCTGATGAACCAAAACCTTCAGACGACACTCACCTTAACACCAGGGCTCTCCTTAGCCAATCGCGCATTAATCTTCTCCCTCATAGCTAGCGTCTTCTCCACATTGACCGTCGCGACCAGCTGATAGTGCGGGATCTGCTGCTTAGCCGCGGACAACCGCTTGGCGATGGTCTCCCGCATCCCGGAGAGCGGGATGTCGACGAAGGTGGCTCCGGGCGCGGCGAAGGACACGGGCGCCGGCGCTGCGGCCGCGGCCGACAGGTCGCCGCTCTTGATGGACCCGTAGAGGCCGGTGCCCGTGCCTGTGCAGGGAGTCCGATTGGAATGGTGGCCGAAAGTTGGTAGCTCAGCCAGCATTACAATGAATTGTGGGCCAAATGTTTTTTTGAATATTGATCTTAGTCAGGAGAGCAGGTAATTTTTTGTTGCTCGTTGCGTACAACTTAACCATTTACGTCTCCAGGAAGACTCATTCAAACTATGACGATAGAGTTCTTTATACAAAGAACATTTTATGTGGCCCTAACCTTTTTGCTAAAAATGGCACGCGTCCGACCAAACAGTCGTATTGTTAGACTTGAATACTCTATCGTATTGTTCTGAAGATAAGAAGATTAGTCCAGTTCAGAAAATCTCAACTATAACTCATTTTAGAGTGGGCATCTCCATACTTAGCTATCATCATACATCCATAGCTAGTATGGACATTTTATGGTGTTTTTTAATATATATTTTTTGCCTCCTGGCTTACCAGGAGAGAATAACAACAAGGAAAGTTAATCGACCCATTTAACATTCGGCCCACAATTCTCTCGGTTGGTAACTTTTCAATACCTCAAGGCAATTTCTTAAATTGGATATATGTTAACTCATTCACGGTATAGAAAAGTTTAATTACGTTCAATTGTAAAATATAAATCAAATTTAAAAGGCAAGCAACTTTTTTTCTACAGTACTATAACTACCGTCTAAACAAACTACACATAGACAGGTATTGTAAAACTTAAAAAAAGAACAGTCTTTATGACAATTCCTCACGATTTAATTTCGCCTGTCAGTGAACTGATTGATGTCATTTTATAAAACAAAACTTTACAACACCCGTCAAAAGTGAAAAGAATAAAGTATAAGCGAGTAGGAACATCTAAAAGATACAAACGCCAAAGTAGTTTTATGTTACTTATAATATAATACAAAAAAGAAAATAAAAATTATAAACCATGAAGAAAACTTGTGCAGACACTTCACAGATATTAACTAGAACAAAGAAAAGGATAGGCGTTTAGCAAACATCCATTCGTCTTGCAAATGAAAAAAAGATAGTTATTCGGTAATTGGCACATCAGTAAATTAAATGATTGTTTTATCAACTCTCAACATACTTCATTCGATGCTTTTTAGACCTATATTGAATAAGTTACCATTGTGTTTCTATGTCATGTGAACTAATTAATCATATTGTTTAAAAGAACTGGCCGAAATTTTGTGCCAGTTATCGTTAGAACTGTATCTTAACCAATTATACCAATTTTATTGTTGTTTCTGTTGTTTCACAGTGAGTTTCGACTGTTAAACTATGTAACTATTTTTAAAGAAAAAAAAGTCATAAAGTCAGTTTTATGGTAACCAGTTGGTAGTATTGTAATTACGTTTGTACAGGGCAATATAAGATCAAGTATAAAAATAATTATTTACATTATTATCATACACTGTTGAGATACGACTTTAGAATTTCACTATTCAATCAATGGCGTTTTCTGCATCAAGATTACCAACCAATACTGTCGGTTCTAAACTAAATCCAATCAATCATTTAATCTCCCTGTATTCATCTCTCAAGCATCACTCTCAAACACTCTCGCACCTCGCATAAATAAACTATGGCCCATTCTCTCACCTCCCAACCGGATGTTCCTAATCTCGGCCAGTCGTCGTGCCATGGGGCTCGCGTACACCCTACCTCCGGGCGCGGGGGCGGCCGGGGCGGCGGCCGCGGTGGCGGTGGCGGTGGCGGTGGCGGGCGCGGTGGCGGCCGGCGCGGCGCCCGGCGCAGCGGGGGCAGGGGCTGCCGCGGCTGGACAATATACTTTATTGTAATGTGATACGGTTTATATTGCAATGTGGATGTCAGAAGAAAGTGTAGGACAGCAATATAGAAAGACGAGCTTGAAACAAAGCGATCTTTTAAAAAAATAACTTAGTTTTGATCGACACTAAGTCAGCGTGTAGTCCCCACATCGCGACCATTCCCTCTCGCGAATGTGCACTGCTGGGCACAGTGAGACGAGGGCTTGATCAGAAGCGCGCGTGTGCGTGTACAGTCGGCGTCATAGTTAGCAGCCAAGGTAGCCAAATGTATAGGCTACTAGGAAATTTATACGTCTTTAATACTGTAAGAATAAGGGTGTGTTACGAAATATTTGGCTGATCTGGCTGCTACTAACTACATGTCGCTGACTGTACCTTCGACATCCCTCAGTATAAGGCCTGAGTGGACGCCCCGCTCATAGCGAGGAGTCGAGCGTCCATATAAATTGCATTTGTTTTATATGGACGCTGCACGCTCCGCTCTGAGTGGGGCGTCCACTCAGGTCTTACACTTATGTGTACTCGCTCTTTTTCAAGAACCGTGAGATCTTCGAAAAGACTGTACGGTTGTACTCACTACAAAAGCTGATGATGATGATAATTGTTTCAATGGCGTAACCCATTTTAACGGAAGATGCCACCACCCGAATTTATTATTGATCAGCGAATCGATAGACCTCGAATGTCAGTTGACCATAATTGATACATTAGTGCAGTTGCAGCACGGTATTGCAGCGGCAAAATGTTTATGTAAAAATTAAGCAATAACAGTAAGCAAGTGATAGCTAAGGAGATAAATGTGAATATACACAATGAAAAATTGGTAACCTTTTTCGGCAGGACGCTTCGGGGGGGCTCCACTGGCTGTGAATTAAGTATTAAGTGAGTTATCAAACCATGCAATGTTGTTTATCAATATAACACTTGTATTTTTTTATGAACACCACTCATGTCAAACTAATAATTAACTGTTAGGCTTAGCATCATCTTCCTAGCGGTATTCCCGGTCGTGGCCTATAAGACCCCGGGGTCCGATTTGCCTCCTAATCCCACGATAGGCACTAGTTTGACGAAAGCGGCTGCCATCTAATCTTCCAACCCAGAGGGAAAACTAGACCTTATTGGGATTCGACCGGTTTCCTCACGATGTTTCCCTTCACCAAAAAGCAAACGGTAAATACTCCGTCGATAAGTTCCGAAAAACTCATTGGTACAAGCCGGGATTCGAACCCACGACCGACTTGACAGCTGCATGCCTGAACCACTAGGCTAGCGTAACTAAGCCTAATCTATCATATTACTGTCTTAAAATTTGTTAAAAAACTATTATGAATTATTAACGTGATCTTTTTAAGTTTTGTGCATATTTCATGGCTGATATGAGGATCCCATTAGAACGATCTAAAATGAAACCTGGTAATAAACTGAAAAATACAATGTAAAAGCCAACATGACAGTTTTCTATTACTTAACTTACTTACAGTGTTCGAGATTTGGAACTGGTCTTTTGACACATCGCGACACCCATATAACGTAAATTGGCACTGCTTATCGAAATAATAAAAAGAGTTTCATTAGCTTCCGAGTTACAAAACAAAGTTCAATCTCCATGCACGCTCTTTTTAGCACTTATAAAATGATTGTAATATTTTTTTACGGCTTATTTGTGTGGAAATTAGCATTGTAAACTCGGTATGCAAACCATTACGTCCTAAGACTTTTTCTTTTTAAATTTAGTGATACACTGCTTTAATCGATTGGAGTCTGTCAATTTAGAAATAAATCGATATGAATCAAATAATTGTGAATAGGAAAATAACCAGGTATAATTTAATTACTGTCACGATAATACGAAATAAAATCACATC
This sequence comes from Epinotia demarniana, assembly GCA_945867215.1. Lineage (NCBI taxonomy): Eukaryota > Metazoa > Arthropoda > Insecta > Lepidoptera > Tortricidae > Epinotia > Epinotia demarniana. The sequence continues at coordinate 15,077,191 of OX244275.1, forward strand.
GATCGAAACCGACACATTTGATTGTGCAAAATGTTGCGTTTGAAAATATGGCATTGATTTCTGCACGGCGCGCGAGCTCTCTCAATTTTTACCCGACTGCGCGACGCAAAGGAGGGTAATGTGTTTATCAGCCTATATATGTATGTATGTATGTATGTATGTATGTATGTTTGTTCCTATGTGGCACTCCAGAGACCAAACGCGTGAACCGATTTTGATAATTCTTACGTCAATCGAACCGTCTTACTCTTGCGTGTGTCACTAAAGACATGACAGAAATCAAAATTCAATATGGCGACAACCAGACGCCAAAATTGAAAAAAAAAAGAAAAAAAAGTGAACGAAATATGTCGAGTGGGGTATCACTGAATAGGTATTTAAAAATCAGTTCTAGGTTTCTTTTACAGTTTTTCATTTAGAGTGACCATTTATATTCTATAACGTTATAAAGTTATAGTAATTCTGTTCAGTATTAATACTGCTCTGCGCGACGCAAAGGAGGGCCAATATGTGACTAATTAAATCTGATTAGAATAGGCACCTAAGAAAAATTAAATAAGCTTCGTGAAGTTATATAAGAATTAAATAAGAAAAAGTAAACGCAGTAGGTAGGGGAGACCGAGGTAAGTTGACACAAAGGTAAGTTGACACAACGTCAAAATCTCAAAAACTATAAGCAGTAGAAATCTGGCATCAACGTAGTTCTAACCGCGCCTTCCTGTTGACCAACTCGTCAGTACACGCCGAGGCCACTAGGCGAATGGTTGTGGAGCCACAGCATCAGTGCTCAAAATTTCACGAAAAGTAGGTTTTTTATGTTTTTTTCTACGCTGTTATATTACTTGTGGCGCGCATTGATCATTTTTAAAGCATATGTAGTTAATTAGGTTTTATGCAGTCACTTTATTTTTTAAATAAATTAATGGCATGTAGCTAAAAATCACGATGATATATACAATACCGTTAATTTCGAGGCAGAGGTAAATTGAAACACCTTGTTTCAACCCACCTCCCTTGTTGCAACTTGCCTCGATTTAGTATTAATTTGTATTAGGTTTTTGCTGACTGCTGACTTATATGAAGGAATGAAGATGAATAGAGGCGAAATCAGTGTTCAGATAAGTATACAAATAGGCCACAGAGGGAGTTACCTTACCTTATAACGAAAATATCTTGGGAATTCAGCAGTGTTAAACTCAAATTATGCATGGCTAATAAAAAAGGCACGAAACACCTACTTAATGTTAAACAATGAAAGCACCTTACTCAATTAATGAAGAAAAAACTATTTTAGGTAGGCAGGTAAGTTACACAAGTAATTGATTATTAGATCTGTAAGAAGTTGTATTCAAGTTTACATAGTTATAGTGATAATTGTTTCAATGGCGTAACCCATTTTAACGGAAGATGCCACCACCCGAATTTATTATTGATCAGCGAATCGATAGACCTCGAATGTCAGTTGACCATAATTGATACATTAGTGCAGTTGCAGCACGGTATTGCAGCGGCAAAATGTTTATGTAAAAATTAAGCAATAACAGTAAGCAAGTGATAGCTAAGGAGATAAATGTGAATATACACAATGAAAAATTGGTAACCTTTTTCGGCAGGACGCTTCGGGGGGGCTCCACTGGCTGTGAATTAAGTATTAAGTGAGTTATCAAACCATGCAATGTTGTTTATCAATATAACACTTGTATTTTTTTATGAACACCACTCATGTCAAACTAATAATTAACTGTTAGGCTTAGCATCATCTTCCTAGCGGTATTCCCGGTCGTGGCCTATAAGACCCCGGGGTCCGATTTGCCTCCTAATCCCACGATAGGCACTAGTTTGACGAAAGCGGCTGCCATCTAATCTTCCAACCCAGAGGGAAAACTAGACCTTATTGGGATTCGACCGGTTTCCTCACGATGTTTCCCTTCACCAAAAAGCAAACGGTAAATACTCCGTCGATAAGTTCCGAAAAACTCATTGGTACAAGCCGGGATTCGAACCCACGACCGACTTGACAGCTGCATGCCTGAACCACTAGGCTAGCGTAACTAAGCCTAATCTATCATATTACTGTCTTAAAATTTGTTAAAACACTATTATGAATTATTAACGTGATCTTTTTAAGTTTTGTGCATATTTCATGGCTGATATGAGGATCCCATTAGAACGATCTAAAATGAAACCTGGTAATAAACTGAAAAATACAATGTAAAAGCCAACATGACAGTTTTCTATTACTTAACTTACTTACAGTGTTCGAGATTTGGAACTGGTCTTTTGACACATCGCGACACCCATATAACGTAAATTGGCACTGCTTATCGAAATAATAAAAAGAGTTTCATTAGCTTCCGAGTTACAAAACAAAGTTCAATCTCCATGCACGCTCTTTTTAGCACTTATAAAATGATTGTAATATTTTTTTACGGCTTATTTGTGTGGAAATTAGCATTGTAAACTCGGTATGCAAACCATTACGTCCTAAGACTTTTTCTTTTTAAATTTAGTGATACACTGCTTTAATCGATTGGAGTCTGTCAATTTAGAAATAAATCGATATGAATCAAATAATTGTGAATAGGAAAATAACCAGGTATAATTTAATTACTGTCACGATAATACGAAATAAAATCACATCGATCGAAACCGACACATTTGATTGTGCAAAATGTTGCGTTTGAAAATATGGCATTGATTTCTGCACGGCGCGCGAGCTCTCTCAATTTTTACCCGACTGCGCGACGCAAAGGAGGGTAATGTGTTTATCAGCCTATATATGTATGTATGTATGTATGTATGTATGTATGTTTGTTCCTATGTGGCACTCCAGAGACCAAACGCGTGAACCGATTTTGATAATTCTTACGTCAATCGAACCGTCTTACTCTTGCGTGTGTCACTAAAGACATGACAGAAATCAAAATTCAATATGGCGACAACCAGACGCCAAAATTGAAAAAAAAAAGAAAAAAAAGTGAACGAAATATGTCGAGTGGGGTATCACTGAATAGGTATTTAAAAATCAGTTCTAGGTTTCTTTTACAGTTTTTCATTTAGAGTGACCATTTATATTCTATAACGTTATAAAGTTATAGTAATTCTGTTCAGTATTAATACTGCTCTGCGCGACGCAAAGGAGGGCCAATATGTGACTAATTAAATCTGATTAGAATAGGCACCTAAGAAAAATTAAATAAGCTTCGTGAAGTTATATAAGAATTAAATAAGAAAAAGTAAACGCAGTAGGTAGGGGAGACCGAGGTAAGTTGACACAAAGGTAAGTTGACACAACGTCAAAATCTCAAAAACTATAAGCAGTAGAAATCTGGCATCAACGTAGTTCTAACCGCGCCTTCCTGTTGACCAACTCGTCAGTACACGCCGAGGCCACTAGGCGAATGGTTGTGGAGCCACAGCATCAGTGCTCAAAATTTCACGAAAAGTAGGTTTTTTATGTTTTTTTCTACGCTGTTATATTACTTGTGGCGCGCATTGATCATTTTTAAAGCATATGTAGTTAATTAGGTTTTATGCAGTCACTTTATTTTTTAAATAAATTAATGGCATGTAGCTAAAAATCACGATGATATATACAATACCGTTAATTTCGAGGCAGAGGTAAATTGAAACACCTTGTTTCAACCCACCTCCCTTGTTGCAACTTGCCTCGATTTAGTATTAATTTGTATTAGGTTTTTGCTGACTGCTGACTTATATGAAGGAATGAAGATGAATAGAGGCGAAATCAGTGTTCAGATAAGTATACAAATAGGCCACAGAGGGAGTTACCTTACCTTATAACGAAAATATCTTGGGAATTCAGCAGTGTTAAACTCAAATTATGCATGGCTAATAAAAAAGGCACGAAACACCTACTTAATGTTAAACAATGAAAGCACCTTACTCAATTAATGAAGAAAAAACTATTTTAGGTAGGCAGGTAAGTTACACAAGTAATTGATTATTAGATCTGTAAGAAGTTGTATTCAAGTTTACATAGTTATAGTGATAATTGTTTCAATGGCGTAACCCATTTTAACGGAAGATGCCACCACCCGAATTTATTATTGATCAGCGAATCGATAGACCTCGAATGTCAGTTGACCATAATTGATACATTAGTGCAGTTGCAGCACGGTATTGCAGCGGCAAAATGTTTATGTAAAAATTAAGCAATAACAGTAAGCAAGTGATAGCTAAGGAGATAAATGTGAATATACACAATGAAAAATTGGTAACCTTTTTCGGCAGGACGCTTCGGGGGGGCTCCACTGGCTGTGAATTAAGTATTAAGTGAGTTATCAAACCATGCAATGTTGTTTATCAATATAACACTTGTATTTTTTTATGAACACCACTCATGTCAAACTAATAATTAACTGTTAGGCTTAGCATCATCTTCCTAGCGGTATTCCCGGTCGTGGCCTATAAGACCCCGGGGTCCGATTTGCCTCCTAATCCCACGATAGGCACTAGTTTGACGAAAGCGGCTGCCATCTAATCTTCCAACCCAGAGGGAAAACTAGACCTTATTGGGATTCGACCGGTTTCCTCACGATGTTTCCCTTCACCAAAAAGCAAACGGTAAATACTCCGTCGATAAGTTCCGAAAAACTCATTGGTACAAGCCGGGATTCGAACCCACGACCGACTTGACAGCTGCATGCCTGAACCACTAGGCTAGCGTAACTAAGCCTAATCTATCATATTACTGTCTTAAAATTTGTTAAAACACTATTATGAATTATTAACGTGATCTTTTTAAGTTTTGTGCATATTTCATGGCTGATATGAGGATCCCATTAGAACGATCTAAAATGAAACCTGGTAATAAACTGAAAAATACAATGTAAAAGCCAACATGACAGTTTTCTATTACTTAACTTACTTACAGTGTTCGAGATTTGGAACTGGTCTTTTGACACATCGCGACACCCATATAACGTAAATTGGCACTGCTTATCGAAATAATAAAAAGAGTTTCATTAGCTTCCGAGTTACAAAACAAAGTTCAATCTCCATGCACGCTCTTTTTAGCACTTATAAAATGATTGTAATATTTTTTTACGGCTTATTTGTGTGGAAATTAGCATTGTAAACTCGGTATGCAAACCATTACGTCCTAAGACTTTTTCTTTTTAAATTTAGTGATACACTGCTTTAATCGATTGGAGTCTGTCAATTTAGAAATAAATCGATATGAATCAAATAATTGTGAATAGGAAAATAACCAGGTATAATTTAATTACTGTCACGATAATACGAAATAAAATCACATCGATCGAAACCGACACATTTGATTGTGCAAAATGTTGCGTTTGAAAATATGGCATTGATTTCTGCACGGCGCGCGAGCTCTCTCAATTTTTACCCGACTGCGCGACGCAAAGGAGGGTAATGTGTTTATCAGCCTATATATGTATGTATGTATGTATGTATGTATGTATGTTTGTTCCTATGTGGCACTCCAGAGACCAAACGCGTGAACCGATTTTGATAATTCTTACGTCAATCGAACCGTCTTACTCTTGCGTGTGTCACTAAAGACATGACAGAAATCAAAATTCAATATGGCGACAACCAGACGCC